>JAQIBA010000057.1:0-384438 GCA_028293925.1 Brueelia nebulosa | reverse complement strand
ATAGTGAAGAAGTAAAAACTGCAATGTTTTTCCCGAAACAGGAAAACGAACACAAAAAGACGGAATTGATAACTAATGAATGAGAAAAACTTGAAGTAAATGTTAAACGTCAATTCAGCAGAAGGTGAGCAAAAGAGAAAAGAAAACTTTTCGAAGATGTGTAAAAACTTGTCGTTTGTCATTTAAGAAATATCAAAAACTAACCTAAAACATTTTATTACTCATGAATTTTACACATCTGTCAAAACAGAATGTATTGCCGTGGATTCCTGAATTAATAACCAAAGAACTGTGAAAAAGTTGACTTGAAGTTTAGAGCAAAATTTAGTGTTGGAAATCGTTGTTATATTGAAAGGGTTGTTTCTAAAAAAATATTCACTGAGATTAGAATTAACCCTTTGCGGTCGTATGTCTATTCTCAGCCACCACAGCAAGGAACTATACGAATATATACAAATCTTATAGTGTATGCATTCCTATATCAGTTTAAACTTTTCCTGAATTTCTATTTAACCCTTTCATCAACTAATAAAATTGGAGATAACAAAATTTAATCTAAACAAAAGTTTAGAATTCCAAAGTATATTTTTTAAATTGTATTTAGGAGTAATTAGAGATTCTCTTTTATTAAAATATGACTAAATATTACTGAATATTATGTATATGTATCCCTGCTCTTTCAAAAGAAATTAATTCCTCCCAATAGATACCCACCCCCAAATTTTATACCACCGTAAAGGGTTAAAAGGGTTGTTTCTAAAGAAAATATTCACTTAGATTATAATTAAACTAAGAAAAATATAATTAGTCTAAGCGGAGGCTTTGGAAACTAAAAAATTTTTTTGTGAAGAGCATAGAAGAAAAACTAAAGTAATGCTTTAAAGCAGAAAAAGAATCACAAAACATAAAAAGAAAAGATAGAAAAATAAAAGAAACCTAAAGAACATATTAGATGTATAATAATGGAAGAAAATGGCATTAAACGAAAGAAGACTGGTATATAAATATAAAAATTTCCTGTAAAACTGCATCAGTTTAAAGTTGATAAAATAATACATTAATTTAACCAAAAAAGTTAAATCATATCTGACATAAAAATTCACAATATAAAACCAATAGAAGAATTAGAGTTATGGAAGAATTATAAACAAAGAAAATTAACCAAAACAATAAAAAAATTTAATGAATGAATTACGATTAATAAACACTGAAAGTGCGATTATTATAAAAGCAGCCTTTAAAAGGCAGGCAAAGAAATTATGAAAAAGGATTAAAGTAGCCTAATAGAAAAACGAAAGGTGAGGAAAACAATACAACAATTTCAAGAAAGAGGAAGAAACCCATTCAGAGGAAACAAAGCCATCCAGTGCTGACAAGGGACCACCGAATCTGAAGAATTTATAAGAAAATAGCGCGTTGGGAACTGAAGGAGGAACACCGAAGAGACAGAAAAACGCAACGGAGAGTTTTAGAATAAGAAATGAGAGTTTACAAAGGCTATATCAAGTTAATTTAAGTCAAATAAAAAAAAAAGATATTCTCCGAAGGTCTCAGAATTCGAAAATCCGTGCGAACGAGACTAAGACAAAAGAAAAGAGCAGCAGTGGTCGAACTATTGGTGAGAAAAAATAACTATCAGCAGAACGTTAGTGCGACCGGACAAATTAAGTTGGCAACAGTTATCCATGAGGAACTGCTCATTTACATGTTTTCAGGACGAAATAAACCCTTTTCACTTAATAAGATAAGAAACGTGCAAAAGGTAATTCGTTTTGGAAAGGCATGAGAAGTATCAGAGAACATGATGAAAATAAGGGACAGCGAATTAATGAAATTTGAAAATTAAGAAAGACAACCAAAAAGACAGGAAAGCGAATATGGAAGAAAGTATGGTTATTACATTGAAATACTTATAATAAGAAGTGACCGGAAGTTAAAAGGAATATCAAATCAAGGGACGGTTAAAATATCAGAACTGTTTTCATGTTAGATTTGGGTAATTCACGTTCTAAAATCTAAAAAGGCCGAACTGAGAATCTCTCCTTGTTAACAAAAACAAGCGAGCAATCCTCGTTTTATTAAAAAAAAAAAAAAAACAAGAAACAATAAACAGATACTTTTTTATTAAAAAAAAATAACCGTTAATAAAGTATTTTTATCAAAATGGTTAATAGTTTCATAATAACGAAATTTTTTTAAAAACTAAATATATATGATGACACTTTATATGGAATGACAGTTAATGGGCCAATTAATTAGAGCTTACCGATTTGATTGGTAATTTCTTTTTAAACTCACAACTCGACTGATAAACGCTTTGACTGAACAGAGCAAACACTTACCGATAACTGTCTAATCCCAAGCCAATGAAACTTCACCGACAGCACTCACCGCCATTGTTATTTAAATAAAAGAAACAGTAGTGGAAGGGTTTAATTTGACCGGAGAAAACTCCGATTGTTCACAGAGGAGGAAAGCAACGCAGGTTGGGGAGATTTGCGGCCACGCACTGAGTCCAACACTCCGAAATACGCGGCGAGTTGTTCTTCCTCCGACGGCGACGCCGCCGACGCCGCCGACGCTCCCCTCCACGGGAGAGGCGGATTTCACGCCGCGGAAATTCACTCGCACTCGCAAATGTACACAAACAATAAAAACTAAAATGCATTATAAAACGAAAGGAGAAGAAAGCCTACGATTAACATAATCAAATTATGGATAATTTGGTTAAATTCATTATCGTTTGATTTGCACTGGGATTTCATTTAAATATATATAATCAGTTTGCTTATTTTTCCGTATTTCACATTTTATTTCCAATTCCAGTGTGAATTAATTAATATTAAACAAATGTAATATTTGAATTCGACCGACTTTTCATTTCGTGAAAAACGAAAAACATTATTTACGATGGCGAGACGTTAACCGTTAAGTTAACGTTCGTCTTCACTCTCTCAAACAGTGCTGCCAACCCAAATTGAAAATGATTGCCCACATTATTACTATGATCGGTTATTGATCTCCATTTAATTCATTATTTTTATAATAACTCTCAGTTGCATTGTGACACTACATATTATTTAATAATTATTAATACAAAAGAAACTTAACAAAATAATTAATAAAATACAAATGCTATATATTTATTATTTTCTTTGGGTTACAATGCAAATTGTTTGAAATGCACTTTTGCTTTCTTTCTTGAGTCAAAAAAATTCTTAATATTCTCACAGATGAGGGCCTGTCGTTTTCCAAGATAAACCCAGGATAATTGACCCGAAAGAAAGGAGAGAGAAATTAAAAGGAAGATGAAGTTCAAGCTCGAATGAAATTCAATAAAAAATTAGAGAAAGTCTGACCAAAGGGTCAGTCAAAGCGGCAAAAAAGAAGGAAAGAAATTAGAAATTGTTGGAAATGGCCGTTTTGAAGGGGAAAAAATAATATTTTGCGAAAGGGGAGGATGGGGGGGGGGGGGGAGGGCGGGAGTGAAAATTTCTTAAGTAATTTACCTGGCGAGTTGATCGAAAGTTGGCGGTTGAAGAGAAACGCCAACTCCTTTGGGGCAAAATTTCGCTTGGAAATTCTTAGAATATTCCAGTAAAATTTTAATTAACATCCCCAGTTGATTGAATAACTAAATTGCGCTCGATCAGAATTTGTCATAACACCTTTCCCTTAAATTGGTAATTAATACTTTAGAAAATGTCCCTCAATGCCCCTCCCCTTAGCCGTCCCCTCCTCAACCTTTTGTCAGGAGATTTTGTTCAAATTTTAGCATTTCGCCCTCTCTAAGTTTTCATTTGGAATTAACCACTGTTTTCTCATCTTTCCCCGTCATAGTCTCCCTTTCTGTTTGCTCTCTGTCTTTTTTGGACATTTTTGATGGACTTTCATTTAAGAATGTTACGATCTGACAGTTAGTGATAACATTTAAAATGTGCTGACTTCGACTTCTTTACTTTGCAACAAATCTGAAAGTCGTGAAACAAAGCTTTTGTATTTCAAAATACACAGGACTAATTTGAGGGATTCCTAACACCCCCAAAAAGCCAAAAAGGGTTAAAGACCGATAACATTATTTCAAAATAGGATTAAAACATAAGAATTTCGACGGGGACAGAAGACTATAACTGCGTACCACTGTGGACAAAGGAAAATTGCAAGAAAACACCCCGAATTTACCTCCGGGGGTCCCAAAGTAATTTTTCTTCACTTCGGTGGCGCTTAGTCAGTGAAGGTAAGCAGGTGTAGGGTGGTGGTGTTGGGGGAAAAAGGGCGAAGGCTGAAACTTTTAAATTAATTTATGAGAAAGAAGGAGTAATTTCCAGGGGAAACAAATTATCTTCTTACGTAACCTTCGTTAAAAAGCGACAACATGTCATGTCTTACCAGTAAAACATTACTCTAAAATTAGAGCGTGAAACTCTGGGGAATTCTATTTGAAAGTTATTCGGGGTCATTTCAACAAAATCAAATATTTAATATATTATTTATATTTTAAATACGGAAAGTCCCCACATAATGTGGACAAAAGGGGCTTTTACACATACAGAGCGCTTTCGTGGTCGATATCAATTATTATAGGGTGAATTGAATTCAAAATTTTTTGCCAACGGGGTAATCCAGACACAATAAAGTGTTATTCCGCCAAAGACATATTAGAATTAAGAATGATGAAAGACACGAAGAGCTTTTCAAAACTCGAATCGTAAATGAGCTTTTTTCGCGTCCCCACCACTTTCGCTTATGGCAGGGAGAGTTAATTTGATTCTTTTCAGTCAAACTTCCCTTAAAAAAGTGGGGATGAGACCGAATACCATTTTTCACATTGATTTCGATTTGAGTTTTGCTAAAAGCGAACGAAGGATGCTTGTAAGTGACGGCTTTGCTCACGGTTCCCTGCACAGGAATGCAATTTCACAAGTTCAATCAATTCGGCGACACTACCCTTGTCACCACCGCCGCCCTCTCCATTCCGACGCCAACTTTTTCCCTTTAATTTAACAAAACCTAAAAAACTCATGATCTTCTCTGTAATTAAATTATTTTTCGGCTGTAATTAATTAGATGGGAAGTCTCCGAGATGAATTTTAAAGGGTTTATACATAACATTTTGGTGGTTCTCATCGAGCCTTTATTCTAATTGAAGACAAACCTCGAAAAGCGATGATTGCAAAAACAGGAATTATGTTTCAGTGGGAGAGGTGAAATTCAAAATTCATCCTATGTCGTCGCTTTCCCTCGAATTCCAAATAAGAAATATAAAATTTACATTATCATATACATTACATGGGGTTCTTTGAAATACTTCAATTCAAATTCAATTTTTTTTAATAAAGCTACAGAATTCTACACATGTTTACAGCCCGAAGGGGTAGACGTGGGAATAAAAAAAAAAAGGAAAAAGGACGCTCTCTCATACAGTACGTGATTATATGTCATAAGAATCAAAATGCCAAATTTTCCGTTGACGTATCACAGCGCTTTTTAAAAATATCCCTTTATGTTTAATTCGTTCTTTTAAGACTTAAAATATTCAGCGCAGATTTTGTGTTTTCTGGTGGGTGAAGAAGGAAAGCAAAGAAATAAGGTCACTTCCTGGGAGAACATTCCTGAGAGGTATTTCCCAGGCAAGGCACAAGGGTGCACAAGGGAGCACTTCACAGACATGAAATTCCGATTCGAAAGAAGATTTTTAATTAAAATGAGAATAAACTGCGTTAATGTATGAATGAGGCAACAAGGCATGAAGGATTAATGAAAAATGAAATAAGAGGATTGTGTCTGGAGTGCAGAAGGTTTTTGCAAAAACAAGAAGGCAAAGCTCTTAATGTAAGACTTGACAGAAGATAAGAAACCTTCATTTCCTTTCCTTTGTCTGCGGCGCCGCTTTTGTTCAACTTCTCAATAAATCATTTCTTCTTCTTCTTCTTCTGCCGCTCCGATTTCATATTTTATTTTTTAAATTGACTCTCATACTTTTTTTCGATAAGAAATTTCTCCGAAAAATTTCATTACAAATGAAAAAATTAAAAAAAAAAAAGATGTTTCTGTTCTTTGATGTTTGTCACAGTCTGCATTCAATTCATTCGCGTTCTTCTTCCAGTTATAAACTTTTAAGTGTTAATTTTTTTCTCAAAAAAAAAAAAATGGTAAAATTTTGGGAGAACTGAAAATTAAAGACGTATCGCAGTAATTCACATTAATTTTTTCCCTTTTCCCTCCCTCGTGTTCCTTTTACAAGAAAACCAGCAACATATTTCCCATGGTAGGGAGAACATTCATCAGGAAAGCAGTTTCAGCAACAACGATCACGCTTTTTATGACAAACAAGCAAACTTCCTCTGGAGGTTTCAAAGCACAAGTGTAAATATTTCGCAATTAGTTCCCGGGTTGAGAAATGGCCGCCGAGATTGGTTAAAAAGTGGAAATCATTTGTTGCCAGAGGAAGAAATAATTGAGTCAACAATTATATATAATTTTATACCAAAGGGGATATGTTATGCGAGTCAGCTTTTCTCGGAATGATTTCCCTTCAAAATTTAACAGTGAGCGGAAAATCTTTTAAAATAAATTTTTTTCATAAATTTTTATCTAAATTATCTCCGTAATTCGGGAGATTTTTATTTCAACTGTAGGTTTTCTGTTTCCACTTCGTAAAATGTAAGTCATCTCAAAAGTGGGTATTATTTTTCTGGAGATTTTCTCTCCGGGTAAATTTTTACAAATTTATAGAATGAAATTCCATTCCAAGATCAATTCCCGCCTTTATTTTTTCATTTTTAACTTTTAAAATATAAAAATTGAAAAACGAAGGATGTTTATGACAATAATATAATCCGTTTGGAATTTATCTATCTCCTCGGGCGGGGTTTTGCTTCTAAGAAGGCCGTGAAAGATAATTTCACTTTAGAAATAAATTAGGAAAAATATTTTTATAAAATTTTGAATTATTAATCGGCTTTGACAGTCGGTGTTAATTATAAATAATGAAAGCGTTCGATGTAAATTTGATTGACGTAAATATTATACTTTCGCATCGGTGATAATTGTGCTTTTTTCTAAAGAAATTTTTGGCTGAAATTTTTCATAAATTAAAGAAAGTTTTTAAGGATGAAATCATTCTTTTTATTTTGTAAAAAAAGACAACCATTTTTGGCTTAATAAAATATTAAGGCGTTTCTTAAAAACTTGCGACTATATGTGTTATGAACCTCAATAATCCCATTGCACTTAACTACAAAAATAATGTTTCTTCTTTATTCAGCCATTGTTGTTGTTGATGTAAGTCTTCTGTTGCTTCTCCTCTTTCTCTCCCTCTGTTAACCATCTCTTTCTTTCGTTCGTAATTCTAATCCATATCTCCTTCTTTCTTCACTATTCTCCCTTCTAAATGGTTCTCTCTTTGGTCTGCAATCTCTAAATTCCTACTTATCTGTGGCCGACTCAAACCTCCATCTCTTCTTCCCTCTGGACTTTCTTCCCGGAATTTTCATAAAACTACAAACACAGAACCGACACTAAATAATTTCTATCAATTTTGTTTGTTTATCAATTTAACCCCATTTGTACTCAAAGTGGTCTCCACGGGAACAAATTCCCAGACATGTTTTCTGGAGATTTCTCAGCTTTCGCTGATTTTCGATAAATGAGACATATCGCAGAACCTTCTTTGGAAAAATGCGCGTCTTTTGGAAAAAGTCCGGTCGAAATCGGTTCGGTCGTTGCTTAGACCTTAGCTAACAGAAATGGAGTGCACACACATACAAACTTCCTTTAACAGATTTATATATTAGTATGGAACCAAAGAGCCGAAGAATACTCCATCTAAGAACTGAAAAGGTTACGTCCTGGCGAACCTGAACAAAGAAGTCGAGTAAAGAAAGGACTGACAAATAAATTTACCGACAGGCAGAAACTAAACACAAATTCCTAAACATCAGTAAACGAGTTTGGAAGTTACATCGCAGAATTGTGGCTAATCCGGAGTGTTTCTAATAAACTTTCTCCGCTAACCATTCACAGTCTCCAACTGCTCGATAACTGATACAAACACTGACAAATAACTTTTGCCTGTAAATAATTAATCTCATCTAATCGAACCTTTAAAAATCATATCAAAGACGTCCTTCTCCTGCAATGCGAATGCGCCTAAAATTCAAAATCGTCCCCTTCCCGTATCATCTCTTTTCAGCCTCATATTAAAGTATAACAAGTTGCCTAACAAGAATCCTACGCCTCCAAAACCACGTAAACTTGTAAATAAGTAATATGAGAAGGTGCAAGAGTTTATCAGATGCGCCGGGCGTGACAGTGTGAAAGTTGAGATGAACGGTGAGAGCAGCAGTCGTTACAACACAGGCAATTTTTTGTGATGCTGATTAAGTTTTAGTGACGATCTTCTCCCCTTCCCTCGGAGAGAGAGGCCTACTTTTCCTGCAAAAAAACAAAATTGGGTTGTTCTTCAGTTGAAAATACTAATTTGAGTTCGCCAACTATAAAAGCTGTTGAAGCTGTTAAACAAAATTAAACCCTAAGAAGCCATCTTTGACTGTAATGGAAAAACAAATATAAGATTGAATAGTATCGATAATTAAAATCTGTGACCGCTGATTTTGGCAAAATTTTTGAAAAAGAAAAATTTTTCAGGAGCAGAGACAGAAAATAAAATTCGAAACGGCCCAGTCCAGTGTGACAATATGTGTTCCAAAAAGGGAGAGAGAAAAAAAAAAGGCGAAAAGAAAAGAAGGGTGAGGACTGGTTGACAAATTGTTTGAAGGAAAGGACTAAAGTTTGCCCATTTTCCACGAATTTCTTCCCTCCTCTCCCGGATTACCCTTTGTTTCGGGTAAAAAACAAAAACAGTCTTTCCTTCTTTTTTCCCCCATAACTTCTAAACCTTTTTCACCCGACGACACTTGACGTGCCACCATGAAAATTTGCAATAATAATGAAAATTCGGCTGGGGTAAAACACACCCCGTGATCAAGGCCTTCCAGGAGCATTTTCATTCTTACATATTTTAAGTTATATATAAAAAATTGCTCATTACGACAGAAATGATAATTAAGTAAAAGTTGAATATATTTAAACAGAAGTAATGATAATACGAAGATTAAACCTTATTTAAATAAATTTTTTTCTCTGTTCACTCCTCAAATGCTATGAATTACTTACTGTATTATTCTGTAAAAGATCTTCACTCGATGAAATTTTAAACCATAATGACTGTGAACAACGGAAACATGAGGGAAATTGACAAAAATGCAGGGAAAAACATGGCCGCCATTTTTGAAATGCAGGGAAAAAGTGACCGTTATTATTGTGAGAGAAATGAATACAGTGTGAGTAGAAATTTTTTTACTATTCCTTTTTTCTTTTTCTCGGTATTTTCGTCGACTAAATAAATAGACGAACATTACAGCAATTTGGGGAAAAAAGTAAGCATTAAATTTGGGCTAAATCAACGCCCACCCGTGAAAAATAAGTCTTATTAGTTTCAACTTCACCTACTTTACATTTTTTTAATAAGAAAGAAACCAAATTTATGTTGCTGTCACATTTTAAAACGAAAATTGTAAACATGCATTTATTAAAACGGCAAACAGGATTATTTCACGACTTGTACTAATTACCGGATTTATTGCTCCCCTCCTTTCTTCAGTCTTTTCCGTTTTTTGTTTTCCATTATTTGCTCTCTTTCTTTTATTCTTAAAAAAGCAGCACACTTTCGACTCTTTCAGAGTGGGTTTCCAAAAAAATCCTCAACCTGTCAATTGAAATGTTATTATTTCGGTGTCATCTTGGAAATTTATTTTATCTTCTGCTTTTTTAAAAACAATTTTAAGTGCTTTCAATAAATTTTACTCTCAACTTAGGCCCAAATTGTACTCAGTTTCGGTTTCCCAGGTCGGGAAATTGCAAAAGTAGGCAGTTGTAATCATACAACGATCACAACAGGTAATGATTTGTTCGCTTCGTCAATTATTTAAAATCTAAACCTTTTAAGCCTTTTGGTGGACAAACGAAAGGACTGTCCATATTCTTCTGCACGAGTTCATGAGAGGAAGTGAAATAAAATCAATGGAAACCTTTAGGTTCGTGATTTGGTCTACGTGATAGGAATGAAGAGTCCATCTTTGTCTTGGTCCAGTGGATGGATTGTTGAAATATTTGCAAGTTAGGGTGGCACGTGATTGCAAGCGGATTTAATCCGACTTCAATAATTAATTATTACACCTACAGAGCAATGTGTCATCCGATCCGTTACATATTTATCATTTAAGCTTTCTTTTCTCAATCCACTCTTCTGAGTTGGGAATTTCTTTCTACCTTCAGAGTTGACTTAATGATGTGTCACCTCCATTATCTTAATACAACGAAGTCATCTTAAAACTGTTTCCTAATATGACTGCGGTTCTCACAGGGAAATGTTTGCTTCTTCAGTTCGAAAAAGGAAGCAGAACTTTATGGTTCATAATTTTTCTATACTATGAGCAATAGAAGCGGTTTACCGAAGAGTGTTAACATCGCGCATAATAATTTTTTAATTAATTGACATAAATACTATTAGTCCTGGCCTAGATTAAAAATAAATTCGGTGTGGAGATTTTCCCGTCGCTTGGCAAATTGTCATGAAAATATGGGAATAAGTGGTTTGTTATTTTCGGACTGAGGAAGCCATTGCCAAGACATGCCAGTTGGTTTCGTGCCGTCCGCCATATTGGAGGCAGAAATCGTTAACGATAAATGAATTGTGGTAGTTTCCGAAAAAGCGATTTCTTCCGCAGGTACGTCTCAATTCCGGGATGAGATTTCATGTAAAAACACGGTGAGGGATTCCTGGGGGATTATCTTTTAGATTGAACCGGCATTCAACGGTCTTCGCATAGTAAGAAGATTAAGCTCCAATTTGGAATCTAAAGGGATCTCTTTGCAGTGAACTAAAATTACATTAACCCAATTACCATTCAATATTTTCATTTGAGGACAACTCGAAAATTTCCCTTTTGTATGTGGCTCCAGTTGAATTCTTAATCTCCTATGAAATCCCATGTGTCTGAGATAGCGTTTCATTCCGAACGAAATGACCATGAACGCGATTGATGATTTACTAATCTAATTAGAGTTCATTAACGGATTTAAAACGGATCTGAGTTTTTGATTTTCCCATCCATATCTTCGCGATTTGTCTTTCATTCATTCCCTCATTTCGATTCTCCTTTTCAAAACCAATTTCGGTAAAATTAAAATTATTATTGAAAAAACTCTCTGAAAAATAATAAAATTGAGGCAGTTTTTAATTGAAAAATACTAAAACTTTTTAATATCTAATCATATTTTGATTTCCGATCCGTTGAGTCTCAATATTTTTGCTCAGAGTTTCTTTTATTATTATTTCGTGCGGTAACAGTGAACTACCCATAAATATAATTGTATTTATTTAAATTTGACAGTTAACTGAGGTGTTCAGGTTTCAGCAGAAAGTCCCAGCAGAGGATCTAAGCGCGGAAAAAACCGTTGGTATATTTGGCAATGAGAGGAGTATACAATCAGAATCACAAATATTTAAAAGCTGCAAAGAGAGAAATGCTAAAAACATATTTAAAAGCGGACCGAAAGAAAAAAATATAGCGTTTTAGTCTGCTTTTTATACCTCCGTCTCCTTGTTATCCCTTATAAAGTTTTTATCACGCTTCTTTTTTATTTTTTAAGGAAGAATTCTTGAGGGAAATATTTTACTCGAGACAGATGCTGTGAGAAGAGAAAAAATTAATTAACCCTCAGTTAATAAATGAGTTTTTTCTGCAAGGAATAGTGGCTTTGAGTAATGCAACATTATTTATAATATGTACGGTAAAATTTTTTGTGTTTTTTTTTTCTCTGGTTTATATATTTCCCAAGAATTTATTTTCATTGGCGTGTTTTAAAAAATTCAAGGATAAATTATTTAAAAATCAACTTTTTTTTTTCTCGGGAGCTTTAACCTTGCTTTTATTTTAAATGAATACTTATAATAAGTGAGTCGAAAGGTTTTTGTTTAATTTCATAGCCACGATTGTTTTCAGTGATAATAAAATGAAAATTTTAAATGCAAAGCGCTTTAAATGGGGAGTGGAAACCTAAAAAAAAGTGTTCATAATAAAGTCTCTGGAAGGAATTGTAAGAAAAGGGGGACCACTTCGATTAATAATAAAAATGGGGGGCACAAATACTTATTTTGTTCTAAAATAGAATCTAAATAAAAGGTGAAAACTGCTACAGTTAAACGTTATGTAATCTTCTGATTGTGAATTCAATAGATCAGCACTCACAAAAAATCATTCATAAACCAAATTTTAATTATTTTAAGTCAGTAATTTTAAATCAGATGGTCTTAAGTAGTTTTGCTTGATGAGAAATTGGCATTAAATTCATCTCTCGACTGTCTTTTCTTTACACAATCATCTTCAGTTTTATTTCTGTCCGGGATTAAGACCTGGTAACCTATTTAATTTTAAGTTCGATCAGAAGTTTTAGGTTGTCTTTCCCTTTTTCCAACGCGGGATGGGAGGGACTTTTCAGGCCCGGGGACTGCAGGGAGGAACGTCTCCTGTCATTCTCCTGTCTCGGGTCATACAAACTGTTCTCTAGTTCTGATTAAAAGAAGAATACGGAGATGTGGGAGTTGGTTTTTAATTTCCTGTACTTAGTTCCCCCGGTTTTAATCCTTCTCCAGTAAATTAAAAATGTTTTTAATTGCCTAAAGGAGTTATTTAGTTTGGAATTACATTCCTGAGCTGTGCATGACGTTTACATTCCTGTTTTTCATCACCTTTTTCTAAATTCAATTTTGAATTTTAGAACTTTATCTTCATGAGAAGTTCTCTGCCAGAAACAAGACTAAATCTGTCCAATCATTCCCATCTTCTTCCCAATCCCTTTTTATATCTCGTCATAAACTCCTTCGCCAAAATCTCAATGACTTATTAAATTTAAATTTTTTATTTTTTATTCCAGATAGTGCCTTCTATCAAAGACTGAATGGACCAAAATTCAAAATAAAAATATCTTGTATCATTTATCTACCGCATGTGACCGCCTATAATCATGAACATAACCCTGAGCAAAATTTTGCTTTTGATTTTAATTGAAACTCAGGTTGGGCTATGCAAGAACATTTTAGCAATTTTCCCTCATTTCGGGAAATCACATTATTTCATGTATGAGCCGTTCGTTCAAAAGCTGGAAGAACGCGGCCACAATGTAACAGTAATTACGTGGTTTAAAAACCACAACCTCAAAAACATTGAAGTTATTAGTATCGGTGATGATGTTCCCATAGAGAATTTAAACCTGCAAACGTTCGAAACAAACGGCGGTTTTCTGTCGGTTTACAAAGAACTGCAGCTTTTGAATCAATGGGGTCAAGATGTCTGCGTGAAGGGTTTAACTGACCCCAAAGTCAAGGATTTGATTAAATCAAAAAGACGTTTTGATCTCGTTATCCTGGAATATTTCAACACGGACTGCTATTCAGTTTTCGGCCATATTTTCAATGCACCTCTCGTCGGGATTTTTTCATCCGCGGCAATGCCCTGGCACAATGACCGAATGGGCAACCCGGACAACCCTTCTTACATCGTCAGCATGTTCTCCGGCTATCAGTCACGGATGAGCTTTATTGAAAGAGTCAAAAACACCCTTTCCCTCATTTCTACAAAACTCTACTATAAGTTCTCCTACAGCAGCCAAACTGATAGGATTATTAGAAGACATCTAGGTAAAGGCATTCCCAAAGTCGAAGACATTGTTAGAAATACGAGTTTATTACTTGTAAATAGTCACTTTTCGTTATTCCAACCCCGGCCCTGTGTGCCCGGGTTCGTGGAAGTCGGGGGTTTGCACCTGCAACCCCCCCAGAAGCTTCCTCCCGATTTGCAGAAATACTTAGACAATTCGAAGAATGGGGTTATATATTTTTCCCTGGGGACTGTCACCAATGGGTCTAGTTTGCCTCCAAAGAAAAGAGACGCCCTTTTGAAGGCTTTCAGTGCGGTGGATATGGACATCCTGTGGAAATGGGAAGCTGACGACATGCCTGGGAAACCGAACAATGTGCTGCTCAAGAAATGGGTTCCGCAGAAAGACGTTTTAGGTAATGTGACTGGGCAAAGTGATAAATAGTTTGAATATTTCGCTTTAATTTCTGTTACACCGTGAATATCCAACCCCATTTGGTAGTTCTTCTATTTATTATTTGTGTTTCTTGGAAAAATAATTTTCTATCAAAATTTCAGTTAATTTTTTCTCTCTTCAAAATCAATACTGCTTTATACATCTCGTAAATACTCTAAACCCCAAAGTTATGAAAAAATCGTATCAATAATTAAGAAAAGAAAATTTCATTGATTACAGCACACCCCAAATTGAAACTTTTTATTTCACATGGAGGCTTAATGGGAACCACAGAAGCTATCTCAAATGGAGTTCCAATGATTATAATGCCTCTATTTGGTGATCAGTTCCTCAATGCAGCATCAGTCGCTGAAAAAGGAGCGGGTTTAGTTTTCGATTACTCCTCAATCACCGAGAAAAGATTTTCCAGAACTCTGAAATTAGTATTAGAAGACAAAAGGTAAGAATGGATTTTAATGATCGGAATGATTTTTAATTAAATAAATCCTGTATTTTCAGTTTTGCTGAAAACGCGAGACTGCTTGCGGCAAAATTTGCTGAGAGACCTTTGACACCGCTGAACGCCGCCATTTACTGGACGGAATATGTCCTCAAATTCAGAGGGGCCCCACACCTGAGACCCGCATCGTTGAAGCTCTCGTGGTTTAGTGAAAATTTAATCGACGTCGCTCTATTCTGTCTGATGGCTTTGTGCTTAATTGCTTTCATTGCTAGAAAGGCGATAATTAAAATAGCTGAAAACAGAAAAGCTGAGGAAGAACTGAAGAAAAAGAAGACTTGAGTTATCTGAAAGAAAGTCTTCTGAAGAAGGCCATCTCTCACCATGTTTAGTTTTATTCTTTTCCGCCCACAGATTTCACTGCACTTCGTTTAGAAATCAATTCGAAAGCCGGAAAATGTAGAATGTTTATTTTCTTAACTCGTACAGAAAATATAGGCAGCCCCGAAGATTTTTGGTAGGTGTATTAAAAAAATTGCAGAAAATTTATATACGAAATTTTGAACATATTTATAGCTTTCCGTTGCATTTCTTACGCAATATATCGCACGGTAATTATTATTTAAAACGATTTTCGGAAACGTTAAGTCCTAATTTATAATCCTCAATAAATAATAACGTTAATAAAATTTTAATTTCCCCATTTAAAAAATTAAAATTCTTTTTATTTTCACATAAATTTTTTTCTCTTTCGCCTGTTCAGTTCTATCAGTTAAAGAATGTCGGAGAAGTGCCACCAACTTTGTGTCTTCGTGTTTTCCTTCCTCATAAATATCAAAATAATGAATGAATAAATTCCTGCTGCTGTTATATGACATGGAACGAATTGTATTGTAATTTGCACTGTGCCAGTTAGGGTGAAATTTTTTTGACAATCAAAAATAAATAAATTCTAAAAGGTTATGATTATGCAAGTGTACTTTATGGTCGAATGCAACTTCTGCAAATATGAGGTTTCTCCAAAAACCTTTTCATATATGTTCTGTGGAAAGGAGGTCATGCTCGTTATGTGCCCCCTGAGTGCCATCTTCTCTTGTGTCTGGTGGTAGGAGTTGAATATTCCATTTCATTGGGTTCATTAAAAATTATACAATCTAAAGATGAATTATGGCTAATGTGGGGGTCATCGATATATTGCCACAAACTTTCAAAGTATTTCTTGCCAAATAAGACAACTTGACATGTCTATATGGAAGCGCTAATCTGTTTTTGGTATTTTACAGATTAAAAATGCTTAGTTTTGGAGTAATTTATTTTGAAACTTTGTATGTACCTTGCGAATTATTACTGCCATGTGATACAAAAATGAGTACGGAAAGATAATGTAGAAAAAGTGCTGTAATTTATTTGCTGTAATTAAAAAGTAATTGCTGATTGTGGCCGGTACTGTTTAGCCTTTTTCTTTATTTTAATTGTAGTAAATAATTAATATATTAATTGTCGGTTAAAAAGATAAATAATTGCTGCATTCGTGGATCTCTTAAACTTAAAACGGGGATCAATAATCAATATCATTCACTTCTGAGTCTATCGAATCATCCAAAGAAAACATCTCCATCACCCGGGGTAAATTTTCATCGATCATTTGTTCAACTTCAATTTTGTCCAAATAATTCTGAATATTCTGCCTGACGGGGTCCTCAATGGCATCGACAATCTGATACCTGAGTATATTGGGCACAATGTTGACCAGGAATTCCAAAACGTAGTCAGCCGTGCCCGCCCCATTCACCCTCATCTGGATGTTGCCCAACTTCAAGTTGAAGTCCTCCAGCTTTGGCTTTTTCCTCACGTCCAGCGGTTGAGATACGGTGAAGTTCCCCTGAATATATTCTGCGGAGAAAGAAAGGCTGCCCGCTCGGGACATCAAACCCGCAACCCCCAATTCCCAGTGACAGCTCCCGAATAATTGCTTCGTCCCTACGTGCATTCCCACGTAGAGAATATTTTTCTTCATCGCCACGGTCACGTTGCCGACTCTGTGGAATGTCGCCAGACCCCTCAGCCAAATCTGTGTGAGCTCCACTGTGAAAATGCCGGCTGTGTTGTTGTAATTATCAATTCTGTAAGGGTCGTAGTTCTTGCTTCTGGCATACTTTCGCATTTCCGATATGACCATGTCTAAGGGTGGGATGGAATTGGGGAACCTTTGGGGCATTTCCATGATGTGCTTGTTGACGTCGCCTCGAACGTTCGTGTTTACTTGACTGAGAATGAAGGGTTTAATGCTGTCGAACAAAAACGTTCCCACGGAATTAATTATCCCTTGAAATAAACTCCCCATGAATCCAAGATTTTGAAAATTCATTGCTATGCTGTGAAAAGTTATGTCCATGTTTATGTTCTGGGCTTCCAACTGTCCGTTATGATTCACTTCCAAACTCGCGAGTCCTTTCACGGTAACTCCTTGCAGCGTCACGTCAAAATCTCCCGCAGACCTGCTGAACCAAGAAGACATCGTGTACTGCCCTTCAATTAAAAGCTGTTCTATTCCCATCGAGATTGACACCTGAGATCGATCATATTTTCAGTGGATTAAATTAAATGGATGAGAGAACAAATCAAAATGGAGGAAAAAACCGACTGGAAAGTTGTACCTCCATGTCCGCAATATTGGATTGCAGGCGCTCAATCCTGAAATTGGAAAGCCCGTGCACATTGACATTTTTGAAATTCATAGTGGCCACAGAAAAAGAGTGTTTCATGTCGGGTATAGCCATTGGATCCGGCACTGGGATGTTGGGGAGACCGATAGGATCCTCTTGCTTGTAATGCTCCAAAATCTGCATAATCTGGTCTGATATTTTCTTCTCCAGCAATTTTTTTTCCTCGTCTGGAAGTGATAATCCCGGCCCGGGATCTGGAAAGATAAATAAGAGAGGAAGAACTAAGCGGAGAAAATTCAAGAAGAGTGATACAGCCATGAAACACTCTTCATTAATGCACAATGTTGGCGACTTACACTAACACCAAACTGTTAAAAAAATAAAAAACGACAGAATAAAATTTAGTCTTAAAAAAATAAAATGCCTCCCACGATGCGATTACCGAAGGATTAACAACAGTGCGAGTATAGGATATTTATAACTTTCTATAATTATTATAAAGTGAGATTAGTACAGTCACGAGTTTCGAAAACAGGTGTGAAATTATAAAAATTTTTGAACAGTGAACTCAACTCGTAAGAATTAAGCTTTTGAAAATCACTAAAGATTTTAAGAATTCAGCTTATTTGAAATCACTTACCATCTTGAGAAATAATTGCTGGAAAAAAAAATATTAAAACAAAAACACTAACAAACGTCCTAACTGATCTCATTTCTGATCACTCAAACACGTAAAACTAGAAATATATAACAAATAAAAGCATTGCAAAGAAACACTATTGAAGATCGTCAAATGTAGAACTTAAAAATGATTGCAGGCTGCCATTTAAAGTTCGAGGGTTATCAACTGTTGTTTCAAATGGTTAATATCCTAATTAGGGGTTACAATGTTTCTTCACACGAGAGTTTTGGATGTCGTTGTAATTGTGCTGTAGTTTCTCCATTGAAGAAAGCTCACAAGGAAATCACTTTTTAGTTTTTATAAACTTTTCTTGAATTATTTGTTAAAAATTGTGAATATCAAAGAGGCTTTCTTCTTCATCGCATATCACTCTTCTGTTTTCTTCAGCCTAATCTCACTTTTGCCAATTTAAATTAACAGCATCACATATTCCTTACGGTACGACAGGGACTAATATTGAAGTTTTCTTAGAGGGGAATTTTGTTTTGAGTGAAAGCTGTAAACAAAATTTTCCAGTTTCTTTTCTAAAAAAATCTTCCAGAATAAAAGAGAGAAATTGTCTTCAGAATATATACTTCTAAAAATTTTGTCCATCAATATTTAAAAAGGAGACCTTCAACAGCAGGTCAGGATAGAAACCTTTAAATTCTTCTTATAATGTAGCCGTTATAGTTCTTTTTATATTAAGAGGCTGATTGTCAGCAATTAGGAAACTTAAGAGGAGAAAGAGAAGTAAAGCACAATTGACAGTTGAAAAACGAAGAAAAAGAAAAGGACGATATAAAATAAATTATTTTCAAAGAGATAATAACAGCCTAAAACTGATCTCTCGATCACCAGAGACCACTTTACAAAAAAAATGCAATATAATATTTTTGCTTAGAAATAAATAAAATTATAATAATATACGACATTAAACTGTTTCCCAACAATACCCCCCTTATTAAGAGATTTTATTTCTCTCATGTTTACGGTTCAATTCCGGAAGATAATTATCTTTCATGATTAATACAACAATGCATTCCTTTCTTTCGGATTATCTCAGAGCAAAGATCGCTGACTGAACTTGTTTTGGTTTGAATTCTATAAACTGAATCCACCAATCAGAGGCTTAGCCGCCTAAAGTTAAATCACGTGATATCAAATGGCGTTTTTAACGAACTTAAACTGGTTGTTTACCGTACGGTTGGATTTTCTTTAATGAAGTTTATAAGTGACAAATCTTAGCATGCATCTTTCAAGTCTCAGTGATATTAAAAGTAAGTGTATTTTAAATAAAATTAGTTTAATTTAAATTTAAAATGAAAGTTTACAGGTGAATAAATTTAATTTTTTGAATGCATACATTTCGTCTCAAAGTTTCACTGTCTTTACTTAGTCGATGATACCAAATTTAAAGTGTCTAATTTATTTTAAAGAGAAGGAATATTTTAAATCTTTTGTAAAGTTAGTATTATTAAGTTTAATTCTTAATACTAACTTGTTCTTGCGCCTGTTTTCACGCAATAGTACTGCTATTAACCGTGTTCATACGTGTTTTTGAGAAATTTGTTTTAAAAAAAAAATTATGATTGAGTTTTAAAATAAATTTATTGAAATTTATAGATTTTAGGGCAGAATGCAGACAAACTGCTCAAGAAATGGATAATGAAAGACAACGAAACACTGCTTATGAATATTTATGCCATTTAGAAGAAGCCAAATTGTAAGTATATATTTTATAAGTTAATAAATTGAAATTGAAGCAAAGCTCGAGTTTTTTTAAACAGTCTGATGACAGAATAATGAGAATATGCCATTAAGTGAAAGGATCAGTTTGATTATTTAGTGGCAGCATTATTACCTATAATAGTTCAAATAATTTTGACTAACAAGTTATTTTATTCACTAAAATTGATTTATTTTTTCAGATGGATGGAAACAGTTTTAAATGAACGCCTTCCTCCATCAGTTGAGCTGGAAGAAAGCCTTAGAAATGGAGTCTTTTTAGCAAAAATTGGAAATTTCATTGCACCAAATATAGTACCATTAAGTAGAATATACGATATATTTCAGCACAGATACAGAAACTTAGGTTTACAGTTTCGTCATACGGATAACATTAATTATTTTATTGAATCACTAAAATCAATTGGAGTTCCAAAAATGTTTCTCTTTGAAACTACAGATTTATATGATAAGAAAAATATGCCAAAAGTAATTTATTGCATTCATGCTTTAAGTGCTCATTTATTTAGATTAGGGCAAGCTCCTGTGATTGAAGATCTGTATGGGAAAGTACAATTTACTGGTATGTATTTTAGAAACAGTTTTTTTTTTTCTAATAATAATTGCTGAAAATGAAAAATTTTAATTGAGAAGTTTTATTTTTTTTATAGAGCAAGAAATAGAAACAATTTCTTTTGAAATAAAAAAAAATTCAATCACACTCCCATTATTTCAAAAAATAGGAGGTTTACTGTCTGAAGAATTAACTGGAGATGCAGCATCATTGCATTCTGGAATTATTAACATAAATAAAGCAATTGATGAAGAGGTAATGATATTTAATCAATATAATAGCAATATTTTTTTACAAAACTTGTGAAAATTTTGTTACAGTCAGAAGAGGATCTTCTTAAAGCCTTAAATGATAATTCAGTGGCCCTTGCTCAGGTTATTCCGGAGTATATCGCTCATTATTTGAAAACATTTAAAAATATTAAAAGAGAGAAACTTGAAGTTGTTCAAAATCGGTCTCTCAACAAATCTGAAACAGATACTTCTGATGAATTGTTAAATCAGAGTGAAATTCAAGGACACATAAGGAGAGTAAACAGTAGGTTAAAAGCTGTATTAGTGCATATTTTAAGAATGAGAACTTGTTTTTATATTTTAAAAAAATTACAACAATTTTATCTTCTCATTACAGTTGATTGCATTTGGCAAGACATTTTAAAATCAATAAGAAAAAAGAAAAAAGAGAATGTTAGAGAAATTATTGCTGCATCTTTTATCAGTATTAAGGTGAGATTTGGCATCTTTGTAATATTGAAATATTCAGTTGAGTTCATATAAATTTTTTGTTAAAAGGAAATGAAATTATTTAAATGAGTTATTTTCAATGAAAATTCAGTTAAGACAATAAATAAAAATTGTAAAAATAATTAAAATTATTTAAATGTTTGAAATAAAATATTTCACCGAAATAAGATCAAAAGGAATTAAATTATTCTTTTTATATTTTAGAATTTCTCGCCACAAAACATTTCTTATTATGTTGACGAAGCGCTTTCTCTTGACCTTAATCAAGCAGTCTCATATAAATCCGTAGACACTATTCAAATGATAGTCCGAAACGGAAACCGTAACGCAAAAGAACATTGTAGAGGTACAAAATAATCATAATTCATTAATTAAAAAGTTTAAACGATTTGTTTGTAATTAAACCGATTATAGTTTCAGACGCCGTGGCCAAAGTGAAAAGCGCAATTTTAAGCGGGAGCAAAGAAAAACTTTTGACTGCTCTCAGATCGCCGGCTTTAAAGTTAGCATCGCATGTAACTGACTTTGCAGCTCCTCTTTACTTGGAAGAAATGGAGGCCGATTTAAAAATGTCCGAGGTTGGTGAAAAACAGTTTTTTCACTCCAACTGTATAGGATGTTTAGAATTATTAATTTTGTCTTATTTCAGAATATCTCTTATAAAGATATTAAATCAAGTGTATTTGTTTTAAATGATATAGCCAAAATAACCTCGGCAGTGGATAGTAGAGATTTAAATGCCACTTGGACGCAGATTACAAGTTCTGATATTCCCTTTATGGTAAGTTAATTAAGGTTTTTTTTTATTAATTGTATACTCTTGAGAATAAATATAATTTAAAGAAATTTCATTTCTAGAATATAGATCCAGCTTTAAAATCTCAGTATTTCAATTCATTATTTGCATGTAGACAAGAAAAACTGACGAAGGGTGCGGAAAATCATCTTCTTACATTTGTTGACATACAAGAATGTATTGACATGGCAAATATTAAAGATCTACAACAAACCCGAGGTGAGGGAATGTTCAAAAAAAGTAATTAATCTCCCCGTTAATATTTATATTTACAATCGAAAACTACTTACAGCTGTAATACACCTCAAGGAGATTAATGAAGCCGTTCAGACTAATAATACAGAATCGTTGAAACTGGCGATGGAAGGATTGGTACCCGGTGAAATATCACCTCAAAATGCAGATCTTTGTTTACAACTGCTGAAGAAATGTCTCGCGAGAAAACAACAAAATTCGGATGAAGAACTTTGGCTTGCTGACGTTATGTCTGTCGTCGAGGAAGTTCAAATACTGACTCAAAAAGCTTCACAATGTAAGATCTCTGATAGTATTCAGTCTGTGAATATTTTTATTTTTTTTTACAAAATAGATTACATTTGTTTAACACAAATACAAAAAGATAATATGGATAAATTAATAATAATAAACTCTCCCCTATAAACTCCCCAATAAAAATAATATTAAAAACATCTCTTCAGTCCTTAATAAGAATAACAATGATTTTAATGATAGTAATGTATTTATTTTAAAGTTAGAGGCTTATGACCGGATACTTTTCATAAAAGCATTATTAAGTTATATTAAATTGTAAAATTTCAGTGTGCGAACATTTATTTGAAAAATTCTCGTCAAATCCTCAGAGCGGAAATGTTTTGAAAAGTATAGAAAACTACGATAGAAGAATTCTTCATTCTAACAGTGAAACGTTAGCACCTCCAGTAAAAAATCATCGGTCAAATTGCTGGTTGATGTGTAACTTCGATGAAGACATTCGTTTGTATATAAATTGTGAAAAAAAAACTTATAAGTGGGTGAAACCCGATGAGATAAGAGGCGCAAAAATTTCCTCGGTAGCCTTCAATGGCTTAAAGGTACATAATATTATTTTTTGGCGTTTCGACAAATTGAATTTAATAGCATTTCAAATACTTAAATGTTTTTCAGGAGAATAAGGATGATGTCGAAATCAACAAGAATGTGATTGATGTGAAACTCTTGATACATCTTCAAGCAGCCATCAGAGGATTTCTGGCGCGTCGAAAAACTGCAAAGAAACTGAAAGCTATTCTCATTATCCAGAATTGGTGGCGAAGAGTAAGGCATAGATTAAAACGTAACTGTTTAGAAATTGAGGAAAGAACACTTCGATCGGACTTGGGCTGTTACAGAGACTTTGTACGTGCAAAAGCGATGGTTTCGAGTAAATATTGTTTGCCTTAAGAATGCGATTTCTAAAGAGTCTGTCTTTTAGGTTGATAAAGTCATAAAAATACAAGCTCTTTGGAGAGGATATTGGTGCAGAAAAAATCTTAAACTTAAGAGGAACATATCTCCGCCTCGTAATCCATCTTTTCAGTATTTGAAAAGTTTAGCGTCATCGCGACACTTGAACAGCCATGACTATTCAGCCGAGCTAAAGGTTCAAGTAAGTGCTTTGCAAAAAATTGCAGCGATTGTTCGCACGAAGAGTTTGCTTTCATTTTAGTTCACTTTACAGGCGATGAAAAGTTCCGTCGTGGAAACCATCAAAAGAAACCAGGAACTCTCCCGCAGACTCGAAGAAATGGACATGAAAATAGGTCTTTTAGTCCAAAACAGAATGTCGGTGGAAGCCATCGTGGCGGAAAACAAAAAGTTGCAGAACGTGCACATCCATGGATGCGAATCTAAAGGGATTAAGGCCTTCAGCAAAGAGGCGAAAAGACTTTTGGACGGGTATCAGCAACTCTTCTATTTACTTCAAACAGATCCCGGTAAGTTTGACCATAAATGACTTTCCCCGACGAGATCAGTTCATTCGCACGAGATATTTTTCAGCGTACCTGACCAGGCTAATCGTTCGGCTGCCGTCGAGGCCCAATCACGTGATTCAAAGCTGTGTGATGTCCTTGTTCAACTACGGGTCGAGCAGTAGGGATGCGTACCTCCTTTTGCGACTTTTCCGGACGGCGCTTTTCGAGGAAGTCCGATACACATTTCAAAAACCAGTGGACGCCGTCAGGGGAAATCCTCTGGTGTTGAAATTGGCCGTTTCGTTTGCTCGTCAAGTGGAAGGTCATAATCCTTTGAGAAATATACTGGGCTTTCTGATAGAAAAGGTGAGTAAGGAGAATTAATTTGTTAACAGAAAGGAATAAATTTTAAAGGTACTTCGAACGTTTTCTTCCAGGTATTGAACGACAAGGTAATATTAGATACGAATCCCGTGGATATTTACAGACGTTGGGTCAATCAGATGGAAATGGAAAGTGGGCGGCGTTCAGAGCTGAGTCCAGTTGTCACCGTTGAGGAAGCCCTCAGCCATCCGGAAGTAGTCAGTCGTTTGAATCACAACATTAGAATTTTAAAAGTAAACTTCCGGTTTGTTTGTGACACTTTTTTAATCTCTTGTCACTAAATTGAATTAACTTTCTTTCAGTCTTGGGTGAAGTGCTTTCTGGACAGATTAACAGAATGCGTAAATCAATTCCCCTATGCCTTAAGGTTTACTGCTAAACTGTTAAAAAATGCTTTGCTAGAAAAATTTCCTCAAACACCGGAAAAGGATATTTTGAAGGTAGAATTTCAATCATCAAAATAATTAGCGGGTGGGTTGAAATGGAAAGAAGAGTCTTAATGTAAACTTTCCTTGAGCAGATCGTCGGAAATGTGGTGTATTATCAATACATAAATTCAGCCATAGTGGCCCCGGATGGTTTCTACATAATCTCTCTCCCTGCGGACCAGCATTTGAGAGCTGAACAGCGACGGAATCTCGCCAGCATCGCCAAAATCCTTCACTTCGCGGCCACCAAAAAAGGAGTGAGTAATGTTATTTTTAAAAAAGATGGGAAGTTTTTTGTCACTGTTAAAATTTTTCTTTTAGTTCGGAGAGGAATCGAAGCATTTAATGTCGCTGAACCCGTTCATCATCGAGTGTCACGAGGAAATGAAAAAGTTTTGCCGTAACTGTTGCGCCGTCGAAGACTTGGAAGAACATTTCCGCATAACAAAATACTCAGAAGCCGCCCTCATCGACAAACCACGAATTTACATCACCCTCGAGGAGATCAGAGAGTGTCACAAACTTCTCTCTGAAGTGAGACACGAGGTGGCGCCGGACTCGCTTGATCCCATCCACGAAATTTTAGACGAACTCGGGCCGCCTCCGTCTTTGGCCATCCTCATCGGTTGCAGTATGTATATCGGTGTATCAGAACTAACCTTTCTCATTTCAGGAGATAATCATCATCTCACTTTTACAGGCGAAGCAACGGACGGGACTTTGTCCAGGGCGGGAAAGATTCAGGTCTGCTTAGAACTGGACAACAAATTCCAGATTCCACCCGAAGACCCCACCGAAGCCGAGAAATTATTCATTAAGTAAGTCATAAATGGTCATGAATATCAGGAAAAATGGCGTCTGCAGGAATGCGTAAATTTAAGCTGTGCTTTTGTGCATCATATAAATGTGATTCTACTGAGCCTTAATATTCTTGAATTTTATTATATTAAAATATTCATTTAATTATAGATTATATTAGTCTTTCATTTATTTCGATGTGATAAACATTTGTGACTTTTTTCAGGACAAAGGAATTAATATCGAAAAGATTAGGGGAATTGAACGGTGAGACACTGAGTGAGGCCATTCGGGATCCAAAACACGCGGACATTGCGACTAATTTAGCCAAACTCGAACTCGCTGGAGTTGTGAAGAGGAGCGATGATTACGAAAGCATTTTGAAATCCCTCATTCAAGATGTCTCCGATAAACAGGAATATCGCAGGGCACTGAATCAGGTGACCAACGGTGTCATTTTATCTCGCTGCTGATCGCCAATTTGGTTAATATTTTTTTTTCGTTTGCAGGAAATCAGCATCCTAAGAACGGCTCAGCAAAGACTGAATGAAAAAAGAAAATTCTGCGAAGATCAGCTTTCTTACTATGAGCAGTACCTGAGGACTTGTCTGAACAATTTGAAATCCTGTTCGAATAAGTAAGTTTTGCAATGTAAACATATTAACTGGACAGATGATCAAACAATATGCGTCTGATAGTCAACGTGTTAATTCTTAATATTTCTGTGTTTCAGATCAAAGCACAAAAAAGGGCACAGTGTCAAATATTCGGGCACTCGACTTCGAGATAAAGGCGTATTAATTGCTCTGAACGGCGTACCTCCCAATCAGCTCAGAAACGTTCAGTTCGAAATCTCGACGACGCCGTTCAGCGGAATTTACTCCGTTCAGGGCCGCTTTATGGGAATAGAAGTCGAAAAAATAGACATCGATATTCAGGTTTGTATCGGGGAAGGTTTCCTCAAACCCCAGAGATCTTAATGGTGTAATTCCAAGCATAAATATTGTAATGAATAAGAACTGTTCGTTTGTATGTGGAAGTGGGAAATTTTCCATTGTAATTTTACATTCGAAGACTTTAGAGTATTCGTCCTCACTCAAATTGTGGTGTTTTTAGGAACTTTTGCGGCTCCAATTCGAGGGACATCGGGAAATGGACCTTTTTGGAAAAGCTCAAATCAATGTGAATCTCCTTCTGCATCTTCTCAATAAAAAGTTTCTCGGACGCACCTGATTTTAACAAAGTATATTTTTTTAGCTTTATAAATCTTTCAATTTTTAATCACAGTATCAATTTGTATTTTTGTATCCGTACTTTTTAGCAATTTTTTAAACCCGGCCAGTGTTTCCGGTGCATGATATAATTGAATGTTAATCATTATTTAATTTAAAAACTATTAATTATTAATCAGCTGGACTAGCAAGCAATTTATTTGCATATTTTATTATTTTCGATTTTATTAATACCTACAAGTGATCATTTTTTTTCATGTGTAAAACTAAATAGAATAAAAGTTGAAATGCATTTTGTATGCACGCTGTAAAAATTTTTTCTAACTCCTAAAATTTATATTTTTCAACCCCGGGTAAAAATATTTGGCGATCGGGGCGGTGAAGTAGAGAACTTCCGCGTGATAGTAAAGCATTAGGTTTAAACTACCTCCAACATTTTTCCTTTTTTCGGACGCTGTCGACTACACTACCCTTTTTTATGGAGATAATTGGAAAAAAATATTTTTTATAGCATTTTAACTATTGCATTTTTTACGAGATTTCAATAAATGAATCAAATTTGTTTTTTATATAAAGCCCTGGCTGTATAATTGAAGCGGAAATTGCTCTTAATGTGAGGAGGAATAAGAAAGTTTCGACTTTACTGAAACTGAGATGCTTTTGTTAATTCGAAAAAAAAAACTGAATTAAATTTCAAACCGCGGCTGCATCGATACAGAAAATTCTTGCGAAGGGTCTCTTTGTGAAAGGAATATTTATCGGTGGTCCTCGCCCGATTACATGTGAGCATACGTAAGTCTTCACGACTGCTATCGGGTTTGTGATTCTCAAAATATCAATAACCTCCGACATCCATTTTCAAAAACTTTTTGGAGTTATTTTCTACTCTAAATAGGGAAATTCAGATGTCTGTGACCTTTCCCAAATCGTGAATAACTGCGCCCTGAACGTCCAACACTCGCTCAATTGCAGCTTTACAGAAGAAACACTCTCTGCCGTTCAGCAAATGATGAGCAATGCAAACCCTGAAAAATAAGTAAATTTTGCGAGTTTCCGTCGCAGAAAATTCCCCTCAATGTCGAACCCTTTAGGAGTCTTACTTGCAAGACTGATGTCGGCACGGTTCGAAAACAACGGAGACGGGGTTCGCATAACAAATGGTGCAAACGTCATCGTCCGAATGTAAACTCATCGCGGAAACCTTTCGCTGTCCGACCTCCAGCAATGTTATCAGTCTTCTCACATCTCTCAGCTCTTCATCGGTCACGTCTCCCTGATCTGCAAACCAACAGTCGATACACATCTCGGGTTTTTATTAAAAAAAAAAACAAACCCAGACTCCTTACAGTTGCTGAAAGAAAATCCCTTTGACTTTACTGGGGTTTTCCCTTTGCTGTTTTCCATCTGCTGTCGA
The DNA here is from genome assembly GCA_028293925.1 of Brueelia nebulosa. NCBI lineage: Eukaryota > Metazoa > Arthropoda > Insecta > Psocodea > Philopteridae > Brueelia > Brueelia nebulosa. The sequence goes on along the minus strand of JAQIBA010000057.1, from coordinate 356,445 downwards.
AAATCTCCCAGCAGAAACGTCAACGAGCAAAGCTGAAAGCTAGGCTCGGTGAGTAACACGTGAGCGACGTTGGAAACCGGGTTCGTCTCTGCAACGATTCAAACAACCCTTAGCTCTAAAATCTTTCTCTGTTCCCTTTTGTTAAAGTCGAAAGTTTCACCTCTGAAATTCTTAAGGTCCTCTCTAAATAAAGCCAAGAGAATTCCTACGACGGCAGCCAAAATCGGGAAATGGTCCACTCCCTCAAGGTCAGGTATCTCCAAAAGCACAACATGTTGAAAACAGCCTGTGGTTGAGCTCACGCGATTCAATATTTGGCATATAAGCTGAAATTAAATTTTCCTAAAAAAATTGAATTAAATTTTTTTATTTCTACTTTTTGTTACCCCTACGGAAAAAACAGTGCTTCTCCTCGTTCCCGAAGCCCCTCGCATTCTCTATACTTAACGCCGATTCGGAGCAAAGCCTCCTACCTGGTACAACCTCGACAGCAACAGCTCCGAATTGGGTCTCTCCGGGTCCGTGAACACCCCCACGGAAAGGTTGCATATCATTTCGAGAACCCTAAGCAGAGAGAGGGTGAGGTCGAAACAGGTGGCGCAGATTTTCAACTGGCGGGATTCGATGAAAACTCTTTCAGGGCGGGAGGAAATGTTTTGGATTTCCTGCAGCATTCCGATGAACTCCGAGAAAGCCCAGTTGAGCTGATTCAGCATCGAATTGAGGAATGAAGTCGCCAACGGCTCATTGTTCAGCATTAAGTCTTTCACGTGGTTTTGAAAGATCTTTGAGGGCAGCGGCTCTGCAGGGCAACAACTTAATGAGGCGGTTGTCAGGCGCGCCTCCAAGCGGCAAAGGAATCAACTTACTTATGTACTGATTAATTATGGTTGAGTCGGATTGGAGGAACCGCGGGCCGACTTTTTTCGTCAGATGAGGGGACTTCTCGTATCGGAAAGCGAAGCCGAAGCCCTGCCAAAAGCGAACCAAAATCCAGTTGCTCTGGGCCCAGGCTCTGTTCTCGTAAGGCCTGAGAAGTCCTTTGACCATGTTCCTTTGAGTTTCGAAAGGAACCTTTTCCAGCGAGGCGAGAGTTACCGAATTGGCGACGAAGCTGGCCAATGCCTGGACCACAGTGTCTTTTGAGGATGCATTCACTATGCGGGGGTCAGCAAAATGGAGGCACAGAAACTCCGAAAGTTGCATCAGTACTTGATTGATCCCTGAAATATATGAAAATGGATTTCCAGGAGATTATCGGTCACTCGATGGATTCTCTTTTTCCATTTTGCTACCTTCGATTTCATCGAAAGGGCAGGTCGGGTGGAACAAAACCCTCAGAGCCGTGCAAATTTCGAAAATGGAATCCAGGTAAAATTCCGGTAGAAAACTAAACAACGCTCCTTCGTTGGATGAGGCTTTTACGGTCGCCAGAATAACGTTCAGCAACCACGCGAGTTGTCTTTGCTTCTCTGGAGAAAATATTGCCGCTCTCACCCACGCCATGAACCTTGCCTGCTCCTCCAGTTTCGACTCGAACACTTGCCGGGTTCTCTCGATTTCCGTTTGAATCTTGACAAAGGATTCCCTCCGCATGGCTTTCGTCGGGTTCCTGAAGGACTCCAAACGGGTTCTGGCGCTCTCGTAGGCCGTTACGTAGTCCTCCATGTTGTCCCTCATGGCGCTGACCTGTGGAAAATGCTCTTTTAAGCCGCAATTATAACAAAGAGCAGAGATACGAGAAGTGACTAACCTTTACGATCTGTTTGTGGGCGGACGTGTGATAAAATAATATAAGCCCATCCAAAAGTTCCATTAAAGACTGAGTGTTATCTACAAAGCCGTTGCTTACTCTTGACTTGTCGGGTCTCAGCACACTAACAAACAAGTGATTAAGTCAGATGAAATAAAGAAGGAAGGGACGAAGTGAACACTCACCCCAAAGAGCCATCGAATCCGAAAGGCCCCCCTGAAGGTCCTCCGTTGGCCTGCTGCAGCAGTCGCGCCAGCATGGGAACCACACTTGGGAGTCCGCCTCCGGGGCTGTTTCCCTGAACATCGGGAGGCACTCGAATCGCGATAGAAGGGCCCCCGAGAAACCCAGGCAGAAACTGCCCGTCAACTGCAACCAAGCTATTGTTGAATCACACCACGTCGCTCAACGCCTTTCCTCCCCTTTGGTGGTAAAAATGTCCGCTTCAAATGAAGGAACAAAGAATTTTACCGATGTCGAGAGGAGCGATCATTCTTGCAGCCGAAGGATTTTCTTGGACCACTTTCTTATTGACAACTTTGTGATCGGGTCCCAGGGCCGCTGTCAGTTCCTGAATGTAGGTTTTGTTCAAGTGCGATAACACCCCTCCAATTCGGTCCACAGTGTAATAATTGATGGAAGCATCGTAGAACACTCTCGGCTCGATGAAAACTGATCTTTTTCCGACTTCCGCTTCCCAAAGTTCGCGAAAAGTGACAATCAGGCGATGAAAGCAGCATAAGGTCACAGGCAAAGGCGTCTGCATGAGTGGAATTGACTGAAAATCAATGACAGTAAATTATATTTCATCAGGGGCGGGTTCCAAAAATTCCAAGATGGCGCTGGACTGCCATACCCTCGTGGACATATAATTATCATGGAAAAAAATCCTCAACCTCTTGAGGAAAATTTTTCTGGAGGAGGGCTGCCGCGCCGAACCGTCTGTGTTATTCATTAGAGATTTTAAAAGCTCAACCTGAAGGGCTTCCACACCTGAAAATTACATTTTAATGATAATTCAAAAATATCTTTAATGTTATAAACGGTTATTAAATTTGCTGATATTTACCGGAAACCGCTTCATAAATTCTCGCGCATGATTTCAAATATGACTTTTTCCGTTCGTCCACGTCTTTATCTGTCCCATGGCAATCCCACCAAGGGTGTTCGACAACCGCTATCAGTCCCGGTTCGTCAAGCATTTTAACGTGAAGAAATTCTACGAGCCTATAAAATTTTATGACATTAATGACAATCGCCAAAACTTATTAAGTCGGATCGGAATTGCATTCTAATTATAATCAATACTTCAAAACACTTTGGAAAAGTATTTTAAAATACTTTGGATAAGAGGAAAAAGGCAAATACTTACTTCACTGTATCAAAGAAAATATGATTAAGCAATAACTGTCTCGAACGAGGATGTTCACACACACACCTCAGCAGAGAGAGGCTCTTTCTCTGATCAGTGTATTCTAAATTATTGGGAACGTGACGAAACCTACTTAAGAGCTGCAGACAAATATTTTCTAGAAATGGTTTAAGCTCCCTTTCCTGAAACAATAAAAAATAACTCAGTAACAATGGGAAGAATGTCTGAGTATGAAAAGTCAAATAATTCACCAACTTCTAAGAATGCCCACAGCAAGTCCAACCACCTGACAACCCTTGCGCGGTTTCCAGGATAGCTGCTGTTGGCCTTTCCCTTGCCACTTTTGGCTACAAGGTAGAGATCCTTCCCTAAAAGTTTCTCAATGAAAGGGATGAAACATGCCTCAGTGAGAAAGGGCAAGGACATGAGAGGAGCCAATGAGTGCACCAGAAGTTTGGATACAATCAAGAAAAAAGCATCAGGAGAGAGGTTTACATCATGAGCCACTTGTTCAGCACCCTGTAAGCAAATTAAAATTAAACACTTGTTCAGGAAAAATCATTTTGATAATAAATTCAAGAAACCAACCAACCTGGAAATGGGTTTCTTCAACAATGAGAAGATTAAAAAACCAATTCAGTATCAAATTACATCTCTCCACTGCTTGAACAGGGGTTATTTGCAAGGGTTCATAACCTTCTACTGGATAACGAAAAGGTGTATTTCCAAAATTAGCTATCAGGTGTTCTCCAAAGCCCAAACTGACAGCTGGAAAATAAGCTCTACCAGGTCCCAAGCGAACATTGTCAAATGCATAACCCATTGACACCCCATTCCTGAAAAAGAATTACACCAATTATTCTGGCAATTTTTAAGACAGATTTTTCTCAAATCCAATTCTCACCTGAAAAACTCCAATGTCCCTTTATCAAAGTCTCCACAACATCCTATGATATCCCCACTCAGCCAGGCTTGTCCATACTTCTGAGTGTAACTATTCCATTTCCTAATCCTATTCCCATCATAAGCATATGATTCAAAAGTGTCACCAACTCCAGTTTCTTGAGAAAACCTGCAACTTCTGGTTGCCCATCCAATCTGCATAACCCCCTTAGTTCCCAACTGAACTTCAAATTGCCATTTTCCTGGAAGAGCGCGAACATGCAAAAATTATAACCAGCTTTCAAATTGCTTAAATGATAACTTGTAAATTGTTTTACTTACCCTGATACACACACACATTGCACAAAATAGAGCTGAAATTGCTTTGCGAATGTACGCTCAATCTTTCGGAGCCTATGATAAAAAGTCCGAAATGCGCGCTAACATCAAATTTCACACTTGAGGGCCCAATCCGACCATTTCGATGATCTGTGACTGTTGAAAAAAAAGGAACGCGATTCTCCAAAGCGGTCGTTACCCATCTATTCAATTCTTCCGAAAATTTAACTCTGGAAATTAAACAAACTGCTGGAGGAAATCAAATGAAAGATAGCGCCTCCGCAGAGAATACTTTACTCATTTGCCTTCGATTGTAAATAAATTGCGGATAAATAATAATGTCATATCAAAATTACCGTATATTATTGAAAAAATAACGTGGAAAGCTTACTTGTTGCCACTATCATCCGGTTTCAGTTTAAAGTCATGATTGAATATCCTCGTAAGAATTTCAGAAACTTCCATTTCACGTTAAAACAATTACATATTGCAATTTTGCGATGCTTGTTCCATCACAGACTGGAGGTTAAACGGTAAATTTACAAAAGTTGTATCAAAACACCAAAGAAATGTAAACAAAATTCATTTTTATTTACCAGAGCCTGGGATATCAGAGGCTGACATTTGAACGACGATAACGTTTCCTACCCTGAGAATCGATAATTCGTTCACGAGGGGTGGTTAACCTGTTGAACTATTTTCCCGCCAAAATTTTTTCAAACCCTTCAACGTTTTTTACTTTTACAGATGCTTTTGCCTGTTCCCGGTTAAATTGTTCTCTCTAATGATTCATCTGACAGTTATTATTTCCGTTAACAACCCCTTCCTCAATTCCCAAGAGCAGTTTCAATTTTTTAACCGTTAATTTCAGGTGAAAATATTCTAAACGATATTCAGAAACGCTTTCCTAAGAGATAAAAGGATAACGTCAAAAAAAGAAATAAACCCATCTGCGACGCCGTATAATTTATATTTTAAACAAAAAAATTTACAAATATTGCTGGCCATGTAAGTTTCAATTTAAAACCAAATAAACAACACTAATGATAAAACTAGTAATGAATTCTAATAAAAATCAAAGAGTTTCTCACTCTGTCAAAGTGAGAAACTTATTTTTTGCAAAATTTTTTAGTCTAAAAAAATTACAAACTAATGTTTAATATTAATGAACTATAAATATTAAAAACCAAAAAATCACGGATCACAATGTCAATATTATAAAATTTTTTATTAAAATTATTTACAGTCAGTCTCCAGCCTCTCTCACTTTGTTTTAACTTAACCACCGAAACATTACATTTGTAATTAATAAGAAAATTCATAATTGGCCACAATGACATTAATAATTTTTTTTTTAATTTGTCAATTTTAACCAGTTGTACTAACAGGCGCCCAATTAAATATAAATTTACCCAATACTCGGTCAGAATACAGCATTATTTTATAAAACCGCTCATGATTTTTATAGTTTTTTTTTTTTTTAATGTCTTATTATTCACAGATTGTTGTAATATTTTTGTAAAAAAAATATTATAAAGACGGAATGAATTAGAAAAATTTTAACGGCAGATTAAAACCTAAATTTAGGTATGAGTAATATCTGACCGACAGTTTGACACTTTGTCATTATCACTAAAAATTTTTTTTTTTGGGGGGGATTTTTACAAATACCATAAACGTCTAAATGCCAACCGAAAATTTTTAAAAAGACAAAAACAAAATTTTAAAAAAAAAACCTATAACTATAACAAATTAAAACAATTTAGAAATTTTTTTTACTCACACAAAAATTCAAAACATAACAAGAAATTAAAAGACATGAAGAAAACAACAATTTATTCTTCGACTCCACATTCACGTAGGGAGTTCAATATCTGAAAAAAAAAGTATGTGTTTATAAAATAATTTTAAGAAGCAAAATTATTAACAATTGCTCACCAGTCGATAAAGAAATCGTAGAATTTAGAAGACCTGAACCCTGTTATTGCTGAGGTCAACAACGACTATATTTTGATTTGGATGGAAAGATATTCCTTGGGGACAGTCGAATTGACCTGGAGCATATCCTTGTCTTCCAAAAAGTTGTTGGAAGCTCCCGTTTACATCGAAAATCTGAAAAAAATCAAACGATGATTAACATATTAAATCAAAGACAGGAAAATGATAGAATTAACAAAAATAAATGAGTTGTAAATTTGGTGATAAAACTAAAAGATAAGTCATACCTGAATTCGATAATTTTTGCAGTCAGCAACTGCAAACCTCCCGCTGCTGTCACAGGCTATTCCCTGCGGCCTGAAGAATTGTCCCGGTTCGCTTCCCTCAGTGCCTAACATTACCACTTTGCTGAATAGCCGATTCACAAGCAGAACTCGGTGATTATTAAAGTCTGTCACCAGCAGACTTCCATCCGGACGGAATGCCAGTCCTCGAGGAGAATCCAAAAATCTCAACCCCGAACGAGGGTTTTCTACCCCCGCTGCTCTTGCGTCAAATAACCTTAAGAAGACCCCCGACTCTGTGAATAACTGAATGCGATGGTTCTTAGAGTCGCTCACGGCTATTTCACAGGATTTATTAACTGCGACATCCCAGGGGTAGTTGAAGCACCCCGGTCCCTTCCCTTGCCTTCCAAAAGTGAGCATGCAATGACCGCTGTAGGTGAGCACTTGCACCCTGTGATTGTCCTTATCGGCGACCAGGATCCGGCGTTTGGTGTCGACGGTTATGCCAGTGGGTCTGTTGAATTCCCCTGGGAAGGAGCCCTCTTTCCCGAACTGGAGGAGGAATTGCCCGCATTCGTTGAATACCTGGATCCTGTGGTTGCTCCTGTCGCACACCAAAATTCTTCCAGCTTCGTCGCAGCAGACGCCCCAGGGCCTGCAGAACTGGCCTGGTTCCCAGCCGACGGTCCCAAACACAAATTTAGGCGCAATGCGGCCTATTTTGAGAGTGCCAGAGATTAAGTCGCAGTCTATGGCTCCCAGGGTTTCAATATTCTTCAGAATCCTCGAGAAGGAGTCAGTGTCCATTTTCATCTCTCCGGAATCGACGAATTCCAATTCGCTCGTCTTATAGTTTTTTAGAATTTGATTAAAAACGGAAATATCTCCGAAGTTGAGGGAACTGTCGAGTCTTCTCAAGTCATTCAAAATTCCCTCGCAAATGGCCAATTGGGTATCCCATTTTACAATTTTGTATTTGCTGATTTGCAGAAACTGCTCTCTGAGCACTTCCCCGCGGTTTTGGATTCGAACCATTATTTCCCTAAACGTTCGATCGATGCAATCATTCGTTTGTTTGTAGAAATGGAGGAATGAGTTTTTCGTCAGCAATATATTCGAATATAATTTCTGGAAGTAATTTATTTTATCTTCGAGAGAGAAGTCATTTATGGTTTTCTGCCCCGGCGACACCCGCGGGACTTCCGTCGAGTTTTCCGATAATATTAAGCAAATGAATCTTTCGATTTCCTTTAATGTCCAATCCTCGTTAGAGGTTTCCGCGTTTTTGGCCCCCATTTCGGAGGATGGGAACCTGCGAAAAAGAAGGAAACACGGTGTAGAGGGGATGTCTTTAACAAAAAAAAATGCCATCTAATTCTAATCTAATCTAAATTGCATTGAAATTAATTAATACAAAAAATCTCGAAAAGATTTTTCCCGGAAAAAAGTGAAATGATACCTAAATAATAATGCGCAAAATGTTTCCACTCACATCTCAACCTTTTCTCTAATCTCAATTAATAACAAAAACGAATTAGTTCATTTCATTAAAAAAAAAAAAGAAACATTTTGAATCCTCCATTAAAGGTAACATATCTGACAATTCTTAATGACATAAAATTACTTAAAAAGCATTTAATAAAATGTTTTTTTAAAACCGCTGAACTGTTGTAATATAAAAACTAAAATTTTAAAAATTAATACAGTGAAGTTTGATACAGTTAGATTTTTCTCCAGTAATTTTAGGTGAGAAATTGAATTTTCAAATGCACAACCAAAAGCAAATTCTTACAGAAGTGAATACTGTAAAAAATAAATGAGTTAAGGGATAAAAATTAAAGAACAATCTAAACCTGCTGAAAGTTTGTAATCAACAATACGATGGTAAAAAAGAAAAATTAGAGTATGAAAATGTGTATAAAAATTGAAAAAGAAAAAACTGAACACCAAAATAAGCTTCTTTTCGGAAAACCGTTGCGCAAAAATACAAATTTCATATACCTCAAGAATTCTTCGGCCATATTCATGTTTCCGAGTAAAACCGCAATGAAAAAGGCGCAATTGAACACACAAATGAAATGAACCTTCCACTTGAAAACCTAAACCTTGAATGGGGCATTGGTGACGGAAAGATTCAGAGGGAAGTTTCGGCAAAAGTTGAATAAGCCTTTCTTTTGTTTAAAGATTGACTGAAAATGACCTGCTCGAGTTTATGTTTGGATTTTCTTTATTTTCGGCTAAAAATGAGATTATGCTTTTATAAAATGACCCTAAGGGGGATGTTATTCCAGAGGAGACGTAAAATTCATTAAGTGAGCTTTAAGATTCGGTCAGTATTGAAAATCTTAATAATTATTACTTCTGGTCGCTTTAAAACAGAACGAAAGGGGTTTTATTTTTAATAAGAACACTTTTGACCGAAATAAAATACTCTTTTGCAAATGCAACTGTTGAAAATTAAAAATATCTAAAATCTCTGAAGTTCACTGTTATACGTTCGACTGTTTTTTTGAAGAGATACAAAATTCGAGCTGAGTTATAATCCAAATTTCGTAGGGGTCAAAGCTTAAAAAAAGGCTGAATTTCGAGGTTGTTGCTTTAACTTCCATCCAACAACAAACCCAAAGAGTAGATTTTTAACCCGTTTTTTGTATAGAAATATTTCTGACGATTTCAGTTAAAATTATTAAAACATAAATATCGGAATATGCAAATACAACTCATGAAAATTCGTTTGTGGACAAATGATGGACAATACGAATTCAAATATTTTATTAACCCTTTGCGGTCGTATGTCTACTCTCAGCCACCACAGCAAGGAACTGTATGAATCCTTTACTGTATACATCCCTACATAAGTTTACGCTTTTCCTAAGGGAACCTCAGTGCCTAATAAACCTTTTCATGAACAATTGGAGATAACAAAATTAAATCTAAACAAAAGTTGTGTCGTCTTTTTAACGTAACAAAATCGACAACGTTCCAAAGAATATTTTCTAAATTGTATTTATGAGTAATTAGAGATTCTCTCTTGTTAAAATATGACTAAATATTACTGAATATTATGTATATGTATCTCTGCTCTTTCCAAAGAAATTAATTCCGACCAATAGATAATTTTATACGACCTCAAAGGGGTAATTCAATTTATCAAATGTTTTATTTTTAAAAAACTATTGTCATTTGATAATAAAATTGTATTCAGCATTATTACCCTACAGAAAACTGAAAAGATTTCTATGCTAAAAACCATTAAAAACTATAAAAAGGAAAAATTAAATCTAAAAATGTAAATTAATATTAATGAAAAATCAAAATAATTTTGAAAAAGACCGTTAAAGACTTGTAATTTTTTTTTTAATTTCCTCGAAATGACCTCCCCATTATCTCCTTTTTCACAAACTGAAAAAAGAAAATTACCTTTACAGGTCGTAATAAAATATCGAGCAAGTAATCCGTCCCAAATGAATATTTGCAAAAGACTGAAAGCTGATGTGAGGATAAAATACAACACTGTCCGTCCAAATTCTTAAGCGTAAAAAAAATTCCTTTTGTTAAATGCATTTACCGACTGTTTTCTGAGAAGTCAAAAAAAAGTTGAAAGAGTAAACAACGCCGCTCGAACGGAAGCTCAATTCTTTTTTCAACCTTCTTCTGCTGTTTTGCCGTTGACAACTTACACTTTTTTTATACATTCGGCGAAATGAACGGTTAAACGAGAAATGCTTAATGGCGGTGGATTGTGGCCAAAAAAAGAAGGTTAGAGGTACTCAGCAGGGTTTGACCCAACACCGCAGAATATAGGGTGTCCAACATAAATGTTTTAATTTGAGGTGAAAATAAATATTACCGGTCGATTGCCAGAGGAATTTGTAATGGAGACACCGATTTCTTGTAGTTCTGTAGTTGCTTCTCGATTATTTATTAAAATTAAAACCGCGACTTCATTTCTCTGCACTGAGTTATCACTTTATTATTTGACCAACTAACAATGAAACAGTCAAAATGTTGGCGTTGTGCATTATAATGTCCGTTAATAAGAAACAACTTCATGCTTCGACATGCATGTTTAAAGGTGTTTCATCTTGCAATCACTTTCTGTTTTGCTATCCGACATTTAACAGATAAAGCTTATTAGGTCCTATTTGCTTAACGGTTTCGACTTGCTGAAAATCTGAAAATTTTACTCGGTCATATTTATCTCAATTTAAACGCAGTCGAGGAAAGTCACAGCATGAATTTTCCTTCATCAATTCTTTATTTTTATATTTCATTCAGGTTGAAAAAGATTGCAAGTTTGCTTTCTTTATTGGGAGGTTTCTTAACATAAAGTTTACACGCAAAACAAAATCGGATACATTAAAACAATATTAGACTTCACATTTAAATACATAATTATTAAGAAAAAAGCATTCTTTTTTGAGAAAACAATATGGAAATGATTAAAATAATATTAACAATAAGGGGAAATCAAATTTATTGAGTACGTTTTCTAAAAATTAACGGATTTTCATTGTTAACTTTTTGTGCATCAATGCATCATTGGTTTTATTTATTTTTTTAAACAAATATAAAAGGGTTTTTATAAAAAGAAAACCTGTTATACGAGACTTCCACAGAGATATAAATTTCTAAAATTAAAAAGCTTTTGTAAGAAATAATTGTATGTTTAAATTCTTTGAATGAATGATTAGGCCTATTTTACGATTCAAAATGGTTCAAAATAATGATATAATTTTGGGGTATTTCATGTCATAATTTTAAATTCATCAAATTTGTGAGTCCCTTTAAAGATTAAAGACTGTCGGTCTTTGCAGACAGACAGACGGACACGAAAACCAAGTTAAATAAAACCGTTTAATAAGGATATAGGGGATATATGAATATATATAAATATAAAATAGATAAAGAAATATAAATAAAGGCAGTAATCGCCGGTTTTACTAAGAACAGGTACTTTGTTTTATAACAATTCAATGTAGGACTACCTGTTACGACGCGATCGGGGAAAATCTTTTGTTTAATTCAAGATAATTTTCCAAAAAGTGAATAATAGATTAAGATTTCACGCCTTTGATGAACCGACATGGAAAGAATTGTTCCTTCGCTCTTTTATCCCATTCATTCATTCATTAATCTTTTCATTTATAAATCCGCCGTCCTTTACATATTTTCCAAAAGTTAACAATCCCAATACTCAAAACCATTAAGTATCGTAGTAATTTTTTAGCATTTGTATTTTGAATACGAAAAGGAATAAAATATCCTTAACTGAAAACTGCAGTTGGAGACTATCATTTGATAGACGAAATGTAATGAATTTTCCTCAGAATTTCGGGTTTATTACAAATTTTTTGGGGGTAAAAAAGAAAAACTGTCTGAGGGAAAAGATAATCGATAAAGTATAAGAGGAAAAGTTCAGCCCCAAAGCAAACTAAGGATGGCCTCAGCTTGAAAATCCCTTCTTCAGGCGGCAGCTATTGAGAGAGGTCATGATAAATCTTTACCCCATTTAGGGGATTTTCTATTACGCATCTGGCATCCTTTCCCTCTCCTGCGGGAACAAATTTACAAGCCTTTCTCCACTCTAAGAGTGCTTTCATTTGTCACACATAATTTCATTAGCTTTTTTTGTTGAATTTATGCTGTAGCAACAAAGTTCTCGCTGTAATTTGAAGACACTCTTTCAAAAAAAAAAATTTAGTTTGGAAGAAACTAAAGTTTTATTTTACACTAAAGAAATTACCCAAAATTAATTAACAAAATAAAATAAAAGTTAGTTAAATTTTTTTGTCAAAGTTTAATGGACAAACTTCAATATTTTAAATTAATTAAGATTTTATTTAATTGTAATTTTGTTAAGGGATAATTTCATTGTAAATGAAATGAGGTATAATAAAGAAGTTTTCATATTAATATATTAACAGAAGACGACAGTTTATGTGGGTTTAAAAATAAAAACTAATAAACTTACGGCAGAACCCCATACTGATGTCTCCTTCGGTCTCATATCAATAAAATCTGGATTGTACAACTTTTGAAAATTTTACAGCCTAAGTGAGTAAAAACTTTTGGAAAACTTCTTCCTAGATTCTAAATCTTAAGGAAGGACCCTTTTGATCATGCGCTTTCATTCCTGTAATTCCTCTAGCCAAAAGAAGGGGAAGCGACCCTAGTTTTTTCCCCACTTTCACGTCAAGAAAATCTACAGCTTTCCACAGACTGATTTTTCAATATAAATTTTTCTCTTTTCCAACCGCTCAACCTTTCTTCATTATAAATAATAAATTTGGTATATTCGACGTCTTTGACTACATATTTATAATATTGGTTAAATTAAATCCTCAGCGAATGCAAAGACCATCTTTTTATAATGAAGCAATGAAATATTACACAGTGTAGAATGTGAAAAACTAAGTCAAGATGTTTTGACCATATAGTAATAGTAATTGTAATAGTGATAGTAAACTATTTTCCTCATTTTTCACAAAAATATATACATGAAAATACATAATTGTTGACCATATTATTACTACCATATGTAAAGACTTCCAAAAAAGCCTTTGGGGAAAATTTATATTATATTATAAATTATTATAATTATTATATTAATTATATTATTATTATATTATAATTATTATAAATAATTATATAATAATGTAATTGGATAATTTGGAATAATTTGGAGAAAACTATAATTTTATTGTGCTAAAATTCTACATTATTATGTTGTGTTATATTATTATCTAAATTATTATTATATTAATATTATTATAATTACATATATTATTATCTACATTATTATGTTGTGTTACATTCTAAAACTAATCAAAGCCAAAAACTAACCTAAATATAAACATAAACAAGCCTTCCTCTTTTCGTTTCTCTTCCTTTGTCATCATTCTGACCTTCCGGACACCACTGTCCGACTCGTCACATTTATATTATTACTGAATAAGAATATGGAATAAGAGAATATAAGAAATATGGAATACAAGAGAGAATATTGGAAGAAGAGGAAAGAAAGGAAACAGCAGAAAAGAAGAGGAAAAAGTTGAAACCAACGGTTCACAGACGGCCCAATCGAAAAAAAAAATTATATTATATTTATATTATATAAATAGGCTCATTTTGAAAGCTCAACAGGAGGAGAAAAACTAATGAGACTTTATAAGTCTGCCATTTTCATTTCCAAAGTTGCTGAGAGATTTAAAATCCGGATCAAAATATGACAACTTTTTAATTTATGGTGTACTTATGTATTTTCCCAAAGATTTTCTACTTCCGACTTTCCCCTAAACATTTCCAAAACCAATCATTAATTGACAATAAAATATACAAATAAAATATTTCTAATGTTCAATTCCAATCGACTAGTTCTTGTTCGTTGAAAAAACATAAAAAAATGATTCTTATTTAAAAAAAATCCTAAAAGTAATAAATGGAGGGGGGACAACTGATTAAAAATTGGCTTAGTTTAAAAACGTTCAGTTGAAGTTTTGGGTCAGATTGGTGGCAGAGCTATTTTTAAAAATCCCTCTTTGTAGATCAGTTCCTGCCAATTCCCGACGCTAAAAAATTTTCAATACAAATTTCATGGCTTGAACGGGTTATTAAACAGAATCCCGTTCGGTTTTTGTTTCCATAATGAGTGTTCAAACGATAATTTTTGTTTTGTTTTCATGTGTTCATTTACACGGATTTTCAGCCAAAGGTATGTCTAAAAAACCATTTAAAAACGAGAACTTGTGTGTTTTATTACTATATAGTGCGTTTTAATTATTTTGGATCAGTGGACCTGCCCTGATGAATGAAAAAAAACTTTTTGTGGATCACCACAAAGATCAAAGGCAGTGCTGTCATAATTACTCTAAGAATATGTGAAACCTCAGCTTTTAAGTCAGCAGTTTTATTAGTAATAGTTTGTCGCCCTTTGACATTAAAATAACAAAATATACAAAACATAACATTCTTAATTTTCTGCTTTTTCTTTAATACTTAGTTTTATTATTAGTATTAATTCTAAAGATTAACTCTTTGTTTCTTCTGTTTTTTTAATTAATTTTAAATTAATATAAATGTGAGGACTGTTGTAAAGCATTTTAATGAAAGCCTTTCACTTTGTAAAAGTGGAAAAGGTAATTTTGTAATTTGAGCGAGACTGTATCGTCTAAAACCATATTTTAAAACATAAACGATGACCGAAATATCTAAAAGATAACAAAAACAGAGGGAAAACGCCCAGAAATCATTAATTACAACAATTACAAACACTTCGCTGTGGTTTTATTGTAATATTTTTTCAAAATTAATATACGTTTTCTTGTAGTGCGATGGGAAGTAAAAACCAAACTTTATTCTGAAATGTTCGTACACGACTGACTCATAAAATATCCACTCATTCGTATTTTGTTAAGTCAGCACTTTGCTTAATATTTGACACGTCATTACGGTTCCACTGAATTGAAAAAATGAACTGACTTCCCCAATGAAGACACATCCTACAGGATTAGTTAATTTCTTAAACCACCCTCTGTATGGGGGTCATATTTGGCGGGAAATCTTAACCGGATATAAAGCTCAAGGAAAAAGCAATTTGCTACCCTTGAAAATATTTCTGTCAGTGGCTAATCCCCATTTGCATGACAAAAGAAGAAAAGAAGTGGATTTTTAATTCATTTAACAAACAATGAGACTGAGTCAAATGTTTCCACATGTTTGGAAACCCAAAAGTGTTTCGCAAGAGCAAAATCGGCGGTTTAAGATATGATAAAGGCCGACAGTTGTCCTTTTCCGAGAAATAATTTCAAATTGATTTTTCCCTTAAAAAGCTGTTGCTGTCAGTTATTTATCTATTTCCTTTAGTATTTATCTTAAAATGATTCAGAAATATTCGCATCAGGACAGAAAAATCAAAAAATGGACGTTTTTATTCTGAGAGTGTTAAGTAAAAATGAAAATACCATAATTCCAAGAAAAGGAGAACAAACAAAAACAGGAAATCTTAATTTTTAAATTTTCCGAAAGCAAAAATTCATGCGACCATTTTAAACTAATTTTGATTAGAAATGGTTCCCCATTTTTTTTGAAAATATTTAGTCTTCATTTGGAGGTTATGAATTAAACAAAAAACGAATTACAATTGCTTACCTGGAGTTTTCCAAGTTATTGTTTAGAGCTTTTCTCATAAGACAATTTTTCCTTCACAAATGCATTCTAACAGAGTAAATGAATGAGACTAAAGACAACCTAAATGCCAACACTGGATGATATAAACCCTAAAGAATATCACAAACCGTTCCATTTCGCTTCAGAGGGATAAAAATTTGTTTATAAACTTTGAAAGCGATAACGCTTTATAACCGTTATAGTAAAACAATGAGTGCTCTTTATTTTTTGAATCTCAAGAGCAGACTGATACAATTTTCAGTTATAATAATTATCGAATAAGCTTTGCTTTAATTCAGAAAACTTCGGTTGGAATTCTCGAAGGGGATGTTACTCCTAAAGAAGATGACGATAACAAAGAGCTTTTGATTATGGCTTCTCTATTCCCACTGTCAATAATTCTGTACTCGCCGTTTATAATTTTTTGTTCCGTTTTTTTACTTATTTATTACTATTACTTATTCCCTACCGTTACTTGTTATCTAATTATTTATCTGTCATCTAACTCTAATACTACCTATTTTAATTGTTATTCATTATTACCGTTATTTATTTATTAACTTATACAAGATTCTAGTCATTCATGCTCCCTCTCGCAGAAGGTAAAATACAAGTTAATAAATTTAAAATTTTTACATATTTTATAAAAATTTTGTATCTTTAATACCCTCGGGTATTAACTATTGATTGATTAGGGCTTCTCAGGAGTTAATGAAAATTGTTTTTCCTTTCAGAGTTTGGCTGCTCATCCAACAGAGACTGTCAACCCTATGAAACCTGTTATAAAGGTTCCTGTGAATGCAGTCAAGGCAAAGTAAGATACAAGAATGAATGTTTTCCAGGTAAATTTTTCTCTCGAGTGAAGTACTGTTTTCGGAACTAAAATTTTCCCTTGCCACAGTGAAAATTCACGGGGAGGAGTGCTCCCATGATGTGCAGTGCAATGATGATCGGATGCTGTGCACAAATGATGACTATGACGTGGGACAAAAGAGATTCTGCGTCTGCGATACGTGAGTTCAGTTATTAAGCTCCAATAAATATGCCCGGACTTGTATTGTTTATTCGTTTTCTTTCAGTTATCACCTCTGGAGCCCCTCTGCACAGGAGTGTCTCGAGATAAGCAATCTAACTTTAGCTGATAATTTTAGAGAAGCGTATAATGTGACTGGTATTATAGAAAAATCGGCACAGAAAGTGTTCTTGGGGGTTGTGATTGCCGGTCTAATATTTGTCTGCATTCTTCTTTCTTTTATCGGCATTTGCTCCGTGTATGGATGTTGTTTCAAACACAAAAAAGGAAGGTAAAGCTTATTATTGTCAAAATTTAAATCCGGTGACGCATTTCATTTGCAACATTTTAAAGCAGCCGAACAGGAACGAAATGCTAACTGATATTTGAGAATGTTTTCTTTTCAGTTATCTCAATTAAATGCTTCTGATTAGCTTTAAAATTTAGTATTATGTTCTGCAAAAAATTGTTTACATATAATTCAGGCCTTTTACTATGCATTGCATCTTTGTCGGAACAACAAAGATTATTCTTTCATAGATGTAATATCAAAGCTTTTCGACAAATACCAACGTAAAAAACTTTTTAATGATGTTCCTGTATTTTACTCTGATATAAAACTATTTTCAGGTATGGGGAGGATGACTTAGGACAAAAACAGATCAACGAAGTAGCTGTGGTAGAACTACCACCAGGAACGTATGAAATGATTGAAACGGATTTTTCAGCGGCCATTTAACATCGTCTTGGAGGTTATTTTCTTAACTTTTTTTAATAAAACAAATATTTTTTTAAGCAGTACTTTTAATCAATCACTTCTCTTAACAAATAACAACTGGATTTTTTCGTAAGACAAAACATTAATCTCAATTTCTGATCTATTACTAAAATATTATATTTTAGTTAAAACAGTGAAGAAATAAAATAAGTAAATGAATGAAAGGGTTATTTTTGAAGTCGAATCGTATTTTTGTTCACTATAACAATCATTCCATCGTCTTGTAGGTCTCTTAAAGCATCTTCGAACATGTCCTTTGTGATCATCTGTAACGAACAACGACTTTTTAGAAAATGTCTCACATAAAGATAAAATTGAAGTAATGGAATTTACCAATTGGGAAGTTTCTTTGAATTCGGCGAGAAGTTTCGGTGTGCTGAGAGAAGCGGAAGTTTTGCCTTTGTTTTGTATCATCGTTTTTAAAGAGGCCGATATTTCCATTCGTCTTTTTCTGGCCGCACTGCTGAGTCCAGTCGTCAAGATACCAACGTCAATTTTGCCAGATAATGGATCAGTTGCAGACTGTTTCAGAGCTTCTCTATGTAATCTGAAATTTGTGAGAGTAATGTAAAGTTCGAAAGAGCATTTCAGAATACTTTCCCATCGACAGGATGCTCACCTATAGGCCTCTTCAACGTCCTGAACGTCAACTGTCTCCGACAGACGCATTTTAGCGTGAGCTTCCGCCAATCGAATTAAAGACTCCAACTGCCTCGGATATGCAGAAATCTGTCCTCTGCCGGATCCTATTTTTCTCATCTCTACATATGCAGTTACCAATCTGTCTTTCGAATCTTGGGTTAGTTTGGGATGAACATGCTCTTTAGCGAAAGCCAAGTAATCTCGAAGAAGAGACATATCCTGAAATTAATTCATCAAATGGAATTCGTCACTCATAAGGACCCATTCTCATTTACCTTGTCCCAATTGAAACTCACCATAAACTCATCTTCACTGTCATTATGAGTGAAATATAAAGACACCAAATGCTGGGCCAAGCGTTTATCATAAAGTTCGTTGTGAGGATCCAAAATTAAAAATATCAAATCAAATCTTGACATTAAAGTGTGAGGCAGTTGAATGTTTTCGATTATTGTTTTATTTTTATTCCATTGAGACTCCGATGGATTTGCCGCCGCTAATATTGATGTCCTTGCATTCAGTTGACAAATTATTCCGGCTTTGGCGATACTCAAAGTCTGTTGCTCCATTACTTCATGCAAAACACTTCGGGTGGAGTCATTCATTTTGTCGAACTCGTCAATACAACAAACACCATTGTCGGCTAAGACTAAAGCTCCCCTGTAAAATTAATCTAATGTTTCAGTTGATCTAATCTTTGAAAATCTTTCAAACAAAATCAATATTTACGTTTGCAATACGAGCTGCCTCGACTCTGGATCTTTCGTCACGTAAGCTGTTAACCCTACCGCGGATGACCCCTTTCCCGATGTGTACTGACTTCTTGGGAGTAAGTTATATACATACTGCAGCAACTGAGACTTGCTAGTACCGGGATCACCACAGAGAAGAATATTGATGTCGGCCCTGTTGTAAGAAAAAACAATTCAGTCAGCCACAGTATAATTATTTGCTTTTGAAATGTAAATGCTATCAGGATTTTTGATTTCTTGCCTGAAATTTTTTCTCCCAGATGTTTCAAAATTTTTTTTGGTGCCGCCAAAGAGTTGAAGTAATATTCCTTTCTTAATGTCAACATTTTCATAAATGGATGGAGCAACTGCCCTTGCTAAGCGATCATATAAATCATCCTTTTCAGATAGAGTTCTGATTTCCTCCATGCGTTCTTCAGAGAAAGAATGGGTCTTCCTGAATTCGAAAAAAAAATATCTTTCAGGATTGATTAATTTATTCCAAGACAAAAGGCGAACTGAAGAGTCAAAGTCAATTTAAAGTCAAGACTTAATTATTTCATTAGTAAAATGCAATTAAAAGTTTGACAAACCCTTCATTCAAATCATGCAGTCTTTTCCTGTCGAGCTTACGAAAGTGAAGAACATCGACATGTGTCTTGTAAGCAGCTCGAACATTCCTCATTCTCGGATTAATTTGAATCGGAACAGCCCTATAAATGCCCGTTACGGTAACCCTATCGCCTGCCTGGACGACGTCAACCAAATTATTGTGCGCAAAAAGGATTATCGTATGTGGCGTTTGTCCGGGCGGCATATCGTCTTAAACAATATTTTCAAAATTAATTTTAAAGAAATCAAAAAAATTAAGTTCTTTTCTGAGAACAATATCACACCAGGAGATTCCTGAAGTTTAATCATTTGTCTATCAGTGAATGATGAGCGATTATGAATCAACTGAAAGGTGTAATTGGTGTTGCAATTGTTGCAGTAAGTGGGCTCTGTGATTCGTCCTCTGTCAATTTCCACATTACTCTCCTTTTTACATACACTGCACTGAAAAAATGCTTCTCTCATTTCTGGACTGATGTTTGATGTACGAATTACCATTCCACTAACAGTGATAAGCTGATCAATGTCTGAAAATTGTTTCAAATTTGATTTTCATGTGAATCTTACAAATCAAAATTTTTATTTATTATGAAAATTTACCTTCTGGATTAAGTGATCTCATGTTTTCTGTTTTCTGTACATTAAAAGGCCTCACTTGAATCTGAAACTTCAAAACTGCAGCTGGATATCTCTCAAAAAACATTTCATTAACAGCCATATCAAATGTTGGAATGACTTCCTGTGGATAGCATATCAATTGGCGATATAAAGTGGAATCAAAAGATTGTAAATGAGCACAATTAATGTTTAAATATGGTTCCTCCAGAGTATGAATCTGTGTAAAGAAAAATTAACATAAAAATATTGACCCATAATTGAAATTCTGCATTATGAAATTTAAAAAAGTTCACCTCTTTTAATTTTTGCAAATAAAATGGTTCTTCCAAATTAATTCCTTCATGTCTTTCATCTATTTCTGTTTCTGGATCAATAAAGCGAAGAATGAAATGCTTGAATTTTGCTTTGCACTGATTTACAACAACATCTGTCCCCCAAATGACAAGCTGAGGTCCTGCATCATCAGATGCATGAGCTGGGCTTGAAAATCTGTTGTCAGAAGGCTGCAATAACAATACAGTAAAGAACTGCTGTTAGAAACCTGTAAACTGCCTTTCCAAATGTAAAGTTTTTATATTCTTCTATTATTATAATCAAAAAGTCAGTTCAAATCTTACAGTGGGAAGTGGTTGATCTGAATCCAAATTAACAGTCCTAATTCTTCTTTCCATTTGCAAATCTGGTCTCATTCTAATGGGAGTTCCTTGAATCCCAGAACGAGGAGTTCTTACAGAACCTAGAGAACTTGGTGTCCCATAATTTAATGGAGAGCTTAAATCAATTTCACTCATTCCTGAATTAAAAAAACAGGCTTAACATTTCTGTTTTAAGTTTGGTATGAGTTTATGAAATTAGTGAAAACCTACCTGTAAAAGGGCTGGTGGCAGGATTTCTTCTAGGTGAAGTTGGAGGTAAAGATAATCCATCCGAACTATCAGGCACCACATTTCCATTGGCATGGTCATTCCTCCTTCTATTGCGATTTGGAGTGGATCTAACACTAGCTGCTCTTCCAGGGGTGCTAGGAGTTTGTGGCTCCAATTCTGAATCCAATCTGGCACTAGCTCGGCTGGTTCTTCCTCTTGTTGAAGCCGGGGAGGACACTTCATCGCCCGAAGAACGAGCAGGACTCCGCCTAACTGACCCCGGCATGATTCAAATTAAATGTAAGAAAATTACTTTGACAATACCACAACACTGATGCGAAGAAAATTGGCGGCAACTTAACAGCCGGCAACTTTTGAAACTTAAGTTTTTTTGGAATCAAATGTTTGCCACCCTGATGAACTTGAAATTATCATTTGTCAAAATTATGAGTAATTATGGTAGTTACAAAATGATATAAATATTTTACGAATTGACCAGTTAAAAAAAAATAGAAATATACACATACATTTCCTCAATACCTTAGATTATTATTTTGAATTATTCGAGATTTTGAGTTCGGTGTTTATTTGAAAAAAGTACTGGATGGTTTTTAGATATTTTAAGGCCTCTTGCTCTTACTTGTCATCCGGTGTGAGTTATTTTTTTGTGAAGAAAAAAACAAAGGAAGAACATATGGCCAGTGATGAAGTATCTCTTCCACCCGCTCAAAATAAAAGGTTTGTACCTAGTACTTATTTATCGCATATTATTTTTGGGATGTCATATTCTCTAAGACGCAACTGCGGTTCAATTAGCAATCGCAGTTGTAATTGTACCATTGTTTTAAATGTTCTCTTTTATTGTCAGTCATGCATGATTTAAAGAATAGCAGAGTAATTTTAAATTAAAGGCTTCCCTGCTGTTATTATTAATTCTTTAAGATATTAAAACCACTTTCTGACATTAAGAATTTACAACGGTTTTTTTAGGTGGTTCTGGAGCTGGTTGAATTGGTCTTGTGCTGATGTTGAAATGCTAAGATCTGCTGAGAAAAAAATTTTGTCATGTAAGTAGTTTTTAATAAGAATTATTGTTTAATGAATTTTATGAAAATATATCAAAAGAATTGCTCATTAAAAGTAATACTTAAACAAAATTGATTTTGATGGAATTAAAAGTATCATTTCTTTGAAGTGATTCTGTATAAGTTATTCTGTTAAATAATACTACAAATTCAATAAAATGGAAGTTGGAAAGTTATTATAAAATCTTTAAGTAGTGATGGAAAAAAACCAAAAGATGACTTTGAAATTCAAACAAAAACAATTGTGCCAAGGATATGTTTTTCTGTTATTTTTTCCATGACCTTTTACACTTTCTTTTTTAGTTTTAAACTTGGAAGTATTATTGGCTTTGCCTTAGAAAAATAAAAAAAAACATTTTTCCAGAAATAAAGCAAAAATTTATTAATTGAGAACTAAAATTGTTTCATAATGTATTATATAAAACTAAAACTTGTATAAGTTATAAAGAGTAAAAAATATACAAAAATTTCACTTGATCTGTTCCTGTATAGTATTTGCTAAGACTCCTTTTTATTGCAGTATCCTTTTGGCACCTAAGGAAAAAAATTTTTAAATTATCAATAATTTTTTTTAGATCTGAAAACAGCTTATAGAGGTAGCTATATAGATATAGGGCCAACTGTAGGAAGTTCAGATAAAATTTGGACACTGTCACTCAATGACCAATCAGAGAAGACACCAATTCTGTTGCTCCATGGCCTGGCCTCTGGTGTGGCTTTGTGGGTTCTCAATTTGGATTCCTTTGCCTCCCACAGACCTGTGTATGCCATTGATGTCTTAGGCAAGTATTTCTGATTTGGTGATCACTTGTGGTAAAAGAAAATTCCATAATTGACAAATTGTAGGGTTTGGCAGAAGTTCTAGGCCTAATTTCAGTTCAGATGGATTGGAAGCAGAGCATCAATTAGTCAAGTCAATTGAAGCTTGGAGGAAAGAAATGAAATTGGAGAAAATGATTCTTTTGGGACACAGTATGGGTGGATTCTTAGCTGCATCCTATGCAATTAAATATCCTGACAGGTTGTTTTCTTAATTTATTGCATTTAGATTTTTTTTATATTTTGGTAATCAATCAATCATTTTATTCATTTTAGAGTTAAACATCTAATTTTAGCAGATCCTTGGGGATTTCCAGAAAAACCTGATGACATTTCCCAAAAATATAAGTACTCTATCTTTGTAAAGACAGCTGCTTACATATTACAACCATTTAATCCACTGTCAACAGTTAGAGCTGCTGGACCTTTGGGTCAATGGTTGATTGAGAAAGTGAGGCCAGACATAATTAGGAAATTTGCTCCTTTACTTCAGGAGGACATCAGCATGGTACCTCAGTATATTTTTCACTGCAATGCTCAAAAGCCCAGGTACAATTTGCATTTAACTAAAATAATTCTTTGTTCTCTTTTTCTGCTTCCAACAGCAGACAAAATTTTAGTACTGTTATTCCATATTTTTTTGTTTTCAGTGGGGAAAGTGCCTTTCATGCAATGATGACTGGTTTTGGATGGGCCAAATATCCCATTATTAACAGAATGGATTCACTGAGATCAGATGTGCCCATCACTCTAATATATGGTGCCAGGTCATGGGTTGATAATTCGGCTGCGGAAAAAATAAAAGAAATGCGATCCGGAACGTCGTACATTAATGTTATAGTGAGTGTTAGAGATGCATTCCTACTGTATTTAATTATTTGAACTTTACGAGTTTTTTTTTTTTAATTCAGGTAATAAAAGGAGCAGGTCATCACGTGTACGCCGACAGAAGCGAAATATTTAACAAATATGTCAACGAAGCTTGCAGTATTTCTGATAAAAATGCGGATGTGGTGCCTATAAAAGAAGATGAAACGCCCAACAAAAATCCATTTTGAGTCCTCTTCTACGAATCGGATTCGCCTATTCTCTATACCAAAATCAGATGACATTAATGGTTGTAATATATATTTGTAATGACGTGGGGACTCAATCAACTCATTGACACAGGGAAGTGATCATTTGTGAATGTAATCAGTACCCAGAGAGCAGTGGAAGTATATAATTAAATAGTTGCAAAAAGATAGATTTAAAATTCAATACTCAAAGATGATTAGCGCTTATTTATATAGAGAATGACTCAGAAATAAATTTTAGTTGTTATTTTACCCAGTTAAAATTGTGGTAATAATAATGGCCACTGGAAAGGTTTTGTTTGTAGTTTATTTAGTCAAGAATTTGCAGATGGATGTGCGACAGAATTTTGAGAAAGCAGTAATAAAATAAACATCACTGCACGGTTTTATATTCATTTTATAAAAGCTCGTGAATTAAAAAACAATATGGTTCTCGAAAAAGTCATGATTTTCACAAATACCTGATTAAATTCTGAATTTTCAGAAACGAATTACCTAAGCTTTAATAATTGCAATAAAAAAATAATTTAAAACAAAACGTAAACTTAAAATTATTATAAAGATAATTATTTTTTTTAAAAAGATGTAAAGAGGAATATTTGTATACTCAACATATAATTATTATTGAGTGAATTCTTAATTAAAAAAATTTAATTAATTATCAGCTTTAGTTAATTTTTAAAGGTGACAATCAGTTTTTGATATAATATACTGCATATATTCCTTATTTGTTTAGTTTTAGATATTCTGATATTGAGTTAATATTTTATTAAAACATTTTAAATTATTTTTGTAGTGATTATAAAATCTGTGCGGATTGTCACTGGAAACCAAAATTCCAAAAGAATGTTCCAAAAATATTTCCCTTTCCGATAGAGCAATTTTGATTGGTAAAACATTCACAAATTTCATACATTATACTGCTGTTTCGAGAGAGAATCGTTGTCCTCATAGTAATCTGAATAGTATACTGAATTGTGTACAGTGAAGCTCACAAAAGCGGTTACTTACTGCGAAATTGAATGATTTAAAAAATTTAAGTTTTGCCGTTAATATGTCCTCCAGCCATTTTTCTTGAAAATCAATTCTTCCAGGATAGTGAATGAGACTCGAGAATTCGAAAATATACGTAACCTGAAAGTATTTATAGTGAGAATATGGTAATTGAGAAATTAGACTGACTGCAGAAAAAGAGTTCAAACTTGAGCTTCGTATACAAAGTACGATACTAAATAAACTTCATTAACTTTAGATTCTTACGTTACTGTGAAGACTGTTAAGTTCTGCAAAGTTTGATTTCCGCTTCGTTTTACTTTAATTATAAACGGAAACTTTTCAAATGTTTCAGCCAATCAAAGTTGGCCGAAGATTTGGACGATTTTGTCCATTTTTGGAAAGTTTCCCGTTGAAACCATTTTTTAGATAAATTGAGTGGTTTTTTCTTCTTTTTTAAAAAGCTTACCTCTATGCGTCTGTCATAATTATATGGAACCATCTTGAAAACTTCCAGAGCGAAATAAACACTGGCAGTAACCTGAGGAATGGGGTATTCGGGGGTTGGTTTACTCCATTCGACCTGAAACGTGTATTTATGAGGGTGTTTAGGTTGAAGGGATACCTTTTGAGTTTATTCGGAGAAAAATTGGGTGGGCAAATTAGAAATGTTTTTTTTAACTTTTCTTATTGTACATGTCGATTTTTGGTAAACTCACTTCATAGACAAAGACATTGCTGGAGTCTTCACATTCAAACCCCAAAAATTCAACGCAAAACATCCAATCACTTGATCGTTCCCATGTGTTTACGAAATCCTCCAGTTTTTCCAATCCCAATTTAATGTTAAACTCTGAAATCTTTGGCCAAAAAACCCCCGTGCTGCTAAGGAAAGTAAAATTAGAAGAAGAGGATTGGCCTGAGCTCCAACGTCGTGGCTCCGACTGCTTCTTGTCCAGTGTACCACAAGGTACCATGTCGATGAGTTGGTCAACCACCGAAGAAGCGATTTTTGCTGCAATGTTTTTTCTCTGCTCGAGAGTTTTCTTTGCTTCGATGAAAGAGGCCTCGACGAGCTTTTCCGAGAATTTATTCACATTGAAACAATAAGCCTCGTGAAATAGAACCCAGGAAACGGCATTGTGCTCGGTTTTTACGACGATGTCGTCCCACTCGAAGGAGTCCTCCTCCGAATCGCTCGTGTCGTCGTCGTCATCGTCATCGTCGTCATCATCGAAGGAATAATCCGAGTATCTCCTCCCATAATCGGAGTATACGGACATATTGGATTGCAATGAGTGCACCGATAGTGCACGTGCCGACAGTGAATGTGCACTTTTCATTATTGAACCGACTGTGATCTGAGGGTCGCAGTAAAAGAATGACAAATTTCTGAGTAACGGTTCTGCTTTTTGCTTTACGAAAAGGCGCACTGGAGGTGTTAAAAGATAGCAAAAAAATGATTCTATTGCAAAATGCTCATTTTAAGTTACAAAAACATTTTTTATGTTTATATTTTCATTTCAAAATTATAACGTGTGAGAATTCTGGAACGATTGACTAAAAATAGAAGATAATTGTGTTTATACGTGCGGGTGTATGAATTTCATCCATTAAATAACGCTGAGAAAACTTAATTTTATCATTGCGCAAAAAATGAATCTTTCTAATCAGATATATTTTCGGGAAATTCGAGAAAAACTCATGAAAATCTATTAATGATTATGTTTATATAACCATTATCCAGAAATGAGTGCTGACAAAGAATCTGAAAATTGCGTAACTGAATCATTTTGGGTTTCGTTGGTGTTATGGCACACAACGAGCAACACTACAAACATCTAATAATTTCAGTTGTGGTGTTTCCTCTCTACTGTAAATTCAAGATGCAATATGACTGCCTTTCCCGCAGAAAAACAATCATTTCCGAGAAGGCAGAATAAATTGTTTAAGCTTACATAAACTGACCCTAAATAATCCCGCGTTAATTAAATTTTGGAATAATTAAATTCCCGAATATTCCTTCGGGACTTCATCGAGATTGAACCTCCCACTAATGAAACCTACTGTATTTACTCACATTTAATTATAATTATTTATAATTTGAAAAGGGATCGACTCTTTAAAGCCGAATGTTAACGAAATCGTATATAATAATGTCTTAAAGGAAAATTTTTTATACCGCTTTGAGGGGTTTTCTTTGGGCACAAACGCACACCTCAGCAGTCGTCTAACTTTAGGGGTAATGTATAGCTGAAGGGTTTTCACAGCTTTTTACTGTGACATAAAAAATCTCCATAAATTTAAACGTTTTGACAGTCTTATATTAAATTACAATTTTTGGCCATAATATAAACATGCACATCAAATGCAATAAATTTTTTTTTTTTCACAGATTTACATAAAGACATTGAATAAAAAAGAAGCACGAGCTTCGGTTTCCTTTTTAACACAACAATTAATTCAATACATAAATATGTTTAATGTATTTGGTGATAAGACGAGGCTCATTTCATTATGTTTAATTCTGTGGAGATTCCTTCATTGATATTATTTATATGAAAGTGACTAAAATCCGAACGATGACCTCTTATTTCAGTCCATTTCGCCTCAACTATGATTCGCTGCTCCCAAACTATACTTTCATAAACAAACTTTAACTTATAAAGGATCAAAACCCATTCGGAATATTAACTTTCTCACGTAGGAATGTAAAAATTCATTATAACAAAATGTAAATGCTCCCATTTATATATTCACATTTAAAGTTTCATTATGCTTTAAGATTTGAAAAATTTTTCGATACAATTTGAAATGAACCTCATCGGAATTTTTCTCCTAAAAAAAAACTAAGGCCGACGAAGAATATATAATAAAATTGTAAAATTTAAAAAAATGCAGAAATATTTCCAAAAATTTATCTAATCAAGGCGCTCCATTTTCTCTGTTTGCAGAACACCTCTTAAAATATTTTCAGAAAATATAATAGGATTTAAGAAAATTCTTGACTTTATTATTATATAATGAACCTCATTATGAACTTACACTTTAAAATATCGATTCGCAATAATATATTAATATTTTATATTTAAACATTTAAAAATACACCTTTTTATAAATGTTTCAGATTAATTAATTATATAAAACTTAAATTTTACTTATTTCATTACAAATGCTTTAAATAAAAAATAGACTAAATAAATTTTTGGTTTAAAATTCATTTAAAATACTGCGATTTCAGTTTTATTTATTTATTTTTTTTTTTCAACATTTTCCGATTTCTTTTTTACTCTTAAAATTACTTAACTTATTTTTGGCTTTTGCTTTCTGACATAGAAAATTCGTTTTGGTTTTGATTCGAATGCGAATGGGAAGTCGTTCAACTGGCATTGTTTTCCTTTGCTTCGCCTGAAATAAGAAATAAAAAACCGTTTAAAATTTTCTCAAAGGAATTTTTAGAAATATAACGGCCTTGGTGAAATTCTTTTTTTCGTCTGTTTTATACTAAAACTCACTTTGGGGCTGTTGTTCCGTTACTCCGTTTGCAGGTTCGTCCTCCTTCTTCTTCTCCTCTTTGTCGACGGAATTCCCCTTCTTTCCCTTCATCGGAGTGGCTGGTTTCGGTTTGGGTTCGAGTGAGGGGTCCAACACGAGCTTTCCAATGTTTTTGCGGTCGTGAAGCTTTTGCATGGCTTCCGGAATCTGCAAGAGGTCGAAACTCTACTTTTTGCTCTCACTGATCACACCCATGGCAGAATTTGTTGGGAGCGTTGGTGTCGAAAAAACGGATTAACAAATTTTTTTCTTTTCTTCTCCCATAATGAGAGATATGGCATCGGAGGCCGATACTCACGTCTTCCCACGCCCAGGTTGAGTCAACAACAGGTTTGATTTTGTTTTGTTTCCAGAGATCGAACACCTTATCGACTATCTCTCTCACGTATTTGGCTCCGTCTTGTTGGAACATGAGATGTCGGAGATTCAAACCGCCGAGATGTTTGTTTTCGTAGAAGAGTTTCAGAGGGGAGGTTTTCCCGACTTGCCACCACTGAAACAATCACGTCAATTCATTATCACTCCGTTTGTTCGCAATCATTAATGAGGGGAACCGATATTTATACGGTGAAAGCAGTCAAAACCCGAATGAGGTCGCCATATTGATTACTTTTATGATTACGGGGGCAAAAATATTTAGGGCAGGGGGAATGTAATGAGTGATGACTCAGTGATAAACCCGAGTCACCTTCGCTGCGTGAATTCAATCAGCAAAGGAGTATCGGTCAAAAGAAAACCCGTTTCAAAGCTTTCCCCCGTAAGTGATAAACGTCTCTTCGGAGTTAAATCGTTTCTAATTTATAAACGGGGAGAATCTCTTTCTGAAGGTTCGTTTTCTGCTCACCGATTTGGCCGCATTGAAAAAGCTTTTGGTCTCTCCCGTGACGTAATTAGAGGATCCGAACAAAATGTATCTTCCCATGGGTTTGAGTAAATTGTAACCGCGATTGCACTCATCTCCGTAAATGCAATCGAAGATGACGTCGACTCCTTCGGGTGAGATTCTGAAAAAGAAAAAACACACAAAGACGAGATAAAATCAAAATGTTTACTTTCTCGCTTCCACAGTCGGTTACGTAGAAGGGTGAGGAGTTGCGTCAGCGATTGCTGACTTCGGACCCGTACTCACGAAAACCAGTAAAAGATCAAAGCGGAGCAATAAGTGGAAAATTTTGTGAGAGCGTTTTTCATTCTTCATGGTTCATTAATGCGGTCCATAGGTTCGGGTCGGGTTATATAATGACCAAAGAAAGCGAATTGCAAAGGGCCCAAACGCGAAAAGAATTGTTTCTTTTCATTCGGGCGAACAGCGTTGCATTTCTCGCGGCTGTGCGCAATAAACCCGCCTGACTCTTTTTAATAAACCCTTTCATTACTTACTTTCTGACTTCTCCCACGTAATCGCTTCCCCTTTCCAGCAACACGTCAATCGAATCTTTCAGGGCTTCGTGTTTCCCCTTTGATGCGACCCCGAAGATTTTTACGTCATGCATTGTGCGGCATAACTGTACAACGGATTGGCCCTGCGTGAAAAGCGAAAAATGTTAATTAACTTTTCCAATTGCAACGGAATCAACCGAGTGAGACGTTAAACGGCAAATATTTTAACATTCTTTCTCGACGGTTTTAAAAGAACCGCAATAAACAAATAAATTCTCCACTTTCGTTGTGGTTTCAACCGGGCAAAGAATTCAGCCCCATTCGCGCACCCCAAAACCACTCTTCATTGGACGCCGCAACCGAATTTTTTTATTTGCAGACATTTTATGCACAGATAAAACCTCCGAAGTACTTAAGAAGTTTTACAAAGACGAAGGGAATAAAAAGCTATTCTCATCCCTTTTATTTTTAACTTCCCCCGAATATCTGAGCATAGTTTAGATCGCTAATTCTCGCAGCTGTGTCTGGCTAATTTTTCCAGTCGTTCACATCTATTTATCCCTCGTCATATCCCTAAGATATACGTTGACAAATACAACCGAAGGGGGGTGAAAGAAGTAAAAAATTAAATTCGGCGTCAAAAGAACGGTTGTCACCGAAGTGGTTTAATCGGAAGCCAATCGCAAAACCCACACTTCATTCAAGATCGTAGTTTTAATGGCGTTTCTTTCATTAAAAAAATGTAAACTCAATCCCTTCCATAAATACGTTAAGTAAACAGGAATCAATTGCAAAACCTTTAGTAATTGCAAAGCAGTGATTTACAACTTCTCCGTTCGAAAAACAAACTAAAACCACTCGGAACGTGTCCCTTAAAAGAATAAAAGGCAAAACTCAAAGAAATTGCAAAACTTTGTCATTTGGTTTTCAGGAGATTAAAAATCAATTTGACCAAAAACATAATTTCTTCTTTGCTCTTTATTCCCCGAGTTGAACTATTTTCCCAAGTCCATTTTTTTTGGGGAGTTGTCCACTAAAAAAATATTCATGATTCAACATGAGTCATAATGTGGCGTTCTTATGTTCCGTCATTGAATCAAAACAATTGCATCACACTTTTGTTTACGAAGCAAAATTAGATTACGTTCAGGAGTAAGGGTTTGCATGTCATTATTGGATATTGACGACTAATAAAAATCATATACAACGTAATATACAATATACAAAAACCTTTAAGTTTTATTGTTATTGTTAAGCAATTACAAGAACTCAAAAAAAACTCCCATTAAAATCAATCCATTGGGTCATCAACAACAGTGAGAATTCCCGAAGACTGACAATAATGGTATTAATGACTTTTGGGGGTATTCAATCAAAAATAAGTAAAATTCTGTTACTCCGCCCCCCAAAATGATCCAACCTTTCGAATAAATTCCGATAGTGCGTTAGGTATTCGGTCATTAAACTTATTCTCGTTTAAATTTAAAATTTATAAAATTCCAAGAGGCGAAAAGGGGTCTCAGGAGGCCAAATACGGGTTCCCCTCCGACTTAAAATAATGGTACTCGGTAGGTGATGCACTTGGAATTATGTTCCGGAAATGCTTCCATTCACAAATGAACCACGCATGATTGAATGGGAAACAAAGTGACGTGGGCCACGTAACTTCTTTGAGACAGACAGTGAACGCGACTAAATTGAATTCAATGACGGGGCTTAATGTTTCTATTTTCGTTCTTTTCGATAACTCTCGAAAAACAAAAAAAAATAATAATCAACCTCTCTTCTTTTTAACCACTTTCTCGAGAGGGTGAAAACAGTTGATGCGATTGAAAGTATAATAACAGCGGCAGCCCACTAACACAGGATTGCTTTGCCTACTGTTTGCTCAAATGCGTATAAATATTCCCGAAAGTCTCAATAAAATCTACTCTTTGGCTCCCTTTACTCATTGAAAAACAAACATGGCAAATGGTATTGCACCGCTTTTGTTCAGCACTTTATGAGTGGTCGTTATCATTCGGGCGTTTATGGGAACGACTCGGGAAGATTCGGAAATCTTCGGGACCGATCGTCCTCGGACGAACCACCCGTTATCAAACATAAAAAACCGGTGCTTTTTGGAAAATTTACGAAAAGGTTTTTTCTGAATGATTTAAACCCTGGTCTTCATTCCACGCTCCATTTTTGACTAATCCTTTACTTTCCAGATGAAGAAACTCCTACAGACTCATTTGTCGTAAACGAAGGAAAAAGGATTATGAATATTATAATTAACGGCCATCGATGGGAATGTGCGTGGTTATCTGAAGGGGAATAACCTTATCCGAGAAATACGCTCAATTATTGTTATGTAAGAATATTATTTGCGTTATTATGACTCATTTTATGATAATTGAAATAACGACAAATTGAAAAAACACGCCGCAACGGTTTTCTCCATTTTGTTGCAAAAACAATCCCGTTTACTCCGATTGTTACTTTCAATCTGTCAAGTACCCAAAACATTAATATTATTTAAAACATGTATTATTGGGGGGCGCCTTTGATCCCCTAAAAAAGTATTTAAATTTCCCCCTCCATCCAAATTTATAATATATCATTTACAAGAAATCTCTGAAGATATAAAAAATTTAACAAAAACAACAGATTATTGTAGTTTTATTAATCAGAAGCTCAACAAAACCTTATATGACGTGTCCGATGAATGACACAGAATCAGCTATTACATGCGGAGAAATGCAATGTCGACACTGACATCATAAAAATGACCTTAAGGCTGTTAAGGATAAAAAAAAAACGTTTATTTTTTTAATCGCTACGACTCTTTTCTGTATGGACACGTAATTAATGGCTTTTGGGGGTTTGTTTTTTTCTTTAGAATCAGAATATTAGTAGAGAAAATTATTTAGTAGTTCTTAAAGAGTACAATCTATCAGACTTCTTTCCCTTGAAAGTTCGACTGTCAATATGGATTGACCAGTGAGTTTGGGTTTTATGAATAAGATCTTCCCTCTCTCAATGAATACAAAACTAAAAAAAAGGAAAAAGAAATTGCTCTCCAACTTTGCGATCGATAAAAAGTAAAACCAAATAATAAGTTTTCCCTTTTACGTCGATTCTCAACGCGGCGATGTGCGTGCGCGGATTCTGTAATCTGCTTTGAGAGTTTTCACGAAAAATGCTTTTTAACCACGCCGGAAAATCCAGACTTTTTCCCAAATAGAAAAAAAAGCATTCTTAACGGTAATAGGTCGGTGAAAATAAGAAGACAATTCGTGGAAAGCCATTGAGCGAGGCGGGGAGGAAAAGAAAATGGGGAGATAAAGACGGAGAGAAAGGGCGTGGGTGTGAAGCAACAGGAGACCGGCGTGGGGAAACAGAAGAAAATGCCTCAAAAACTAACAGCGATATTTAATATCCCTTCGGTGCTTCGCGGGATTAAAATTTTCCTTTTCCTTTTCTCCTACTTGAAATTTTTTGTCAGAAAAAATTAATATTGCACCACTTTCGGGACTTCTGAAAAAGCAACCCCAGGGGAACTCTCGCTTTTATGTATTATTAGTCAGCTTTTTTAGAACGAGAAATTTTCCATTGTTGACGGACCTTATAAAATTTAAGAAAAAAACTGTTCACGAACTGGTCTTGAAAACAAATTCAAGAAAATTTCTTAAGAAGGGGAAAAATTGAGTTTTGTGATCATCTTTGCCTTAAAACTCCCCCAAAAAATATATCATTTGTCTGACATCTGAATAATTTGCTTCCGACGTGAAAGGAAATTTACACGTCTGCCTCACCCTTTGAGGACTAACGATGCAAAGACATTCTGCCATGGCATCGCCTTCTCTTAAAATGCTACAACAGTTCTCTATTAATCACTATTAGAACTCTTCTTTACCTTAAATATAGTCTCATAATGTTCAAAATCATGAATTTTACGATTTAGACATTATTAAAGTAGAATAAATGTGAACTGTCATATTTATCGAAATCGTCTTTTTGGTATAAAATCATAAAATGTGTCAATCGATCAGTATTTCTTTGATTTTTACGATTGAATTTTATAGAATTTCCAACCGTAGCGAGAATAAGACCGAAAAATGAGTGTTATACACAAAAATTTTTTGTTAATTTTCACAAAAAATCATTTTTTCATGACCATTGTTACGGTGATATAATAACTAAGCAAATCGTGACTGCAAATCGTGAAAGCAATACCAAATTAATTGACCTGTGGAGGAAGACCGCGTGATAATGGTGTGGATTCACGTTATCTATGGCCCTCATTCACATTATCGGAAAGTTAAAAAATCAATTTTTTATAAATTTTCAGCAACAATAAAATAATTTGCCAAAATTATTATCGTTTATGCCGATTCAAATTGTTTTTTTTTTTTTAAATTAAAATACTTATTTCTCGAATTACAGATCTTCCAAATGTGAGAAATTCTACCTCACAAAAGAAAAGTCCACGATATATCCGATTGGAGTGGTCTCTCATGAATATTTAATTACAAAATGAGGCGGTACAAAAAGTGTTTTTATCGGTGAAACATCTGCTGACAATATGTACGCTTAACTGCAGAGAATGTTTCAAATTTGGGATTCCCACTTTCGGTTAGCATGAAACACAACACTTCATTGTATTTTCAATTTTTTTTTCAAAAAAAAATTGTAGATACAAAATGACCATTGGACGTTACACCAAAGGAAGAAATCTAACGGGGGGAAAAAACCAGTGCGTTTTGGTGTTGAACACTAAAGTGTGGGCTTAAAGT
The DNA here is from genome assembly GCA_028293925.1 of Brueelia nebulosa. Lineage (NCBI taxonomy): Eukaryota > Metazoa > Arthropoda > Insecta > Psocodea > Philopteridae > Brueelia > Brueelia nebulosa. The sequence continues at coordinate 321,761 of JAQIBA010000057.1, read as the reverse complement.
AAACGACATCAAATATTCTCAAAATTACTGTAAGCCTCATTGCTTTCTAAGTGGCATCGAACGATAACCTTCCGAATGACATTTAAGTTATTATTTCGGAGTAAGAATTCAAAGGACGCCATAATTGCTGCCGTTAACGAATGTAAAGAAAAAAAAAGAAAGAAAAAATTTAATACCGACAATTTTTAGAAGGCAATTAACGGAATATATTCAACTGAATATTCATGGTGATTTTTCGATATTATTTGAAAAAATGGGGGATTCAGGTCAAGCACTCATCGAATGATTTTCCCATCCTCAAAAAATATTTACAATCCAACTTCTTGTGATAACTTTTGAAAAATATGATCGAAACGGTTTACAATACAAAGGAAACTGCTCCTTACTTAAACTAAGTATAAGTAGTTTCATTTCGAAGTAAAAACCGGTATGAACCTGAGTATTTTTTTTTTATAGAGTTAAAGAAACTTCGACCAATTTCAGCTGCTACTGAACGTCTAAAATTTTAATCTTGTGAATTTTCCCCGATTGTTTTAGTTCCTCGTCACGATAAAAAAACAGAGCAAGATATTCCAACGCCAATATTACATTAAGCATTCCATGCAGCGATGAGTCCTCGCTGCTTTTATGACTCATTCACATCTCGAAGAATACCCTGTCTGACGTAATTTAAATAATCAAAAGCAAAGTGATTAAAAAAGGAAAAAAAAAACATGATTATAACTCACCACAGCCCCGCCGGCAGAATGAAGAAGGATTTTCTTTCCAGGATTTATGTTTCCCAATTCAAAGACTAATATGTAGGCTACGACGTAATTCATTGTAATGGCGGCGGCGTCGATGAATGACATTTCGCTGGGGATCTTGTACACGTATTTGGCCGGGACTGCCACCATTTCTGCCCAGGCCCGGTACTCGGGGAGAGCCACAACGCGGTCCCCAACCTGAATGCAAATTAGAAACAATTTATGAGTGAGTCATAATCGCTTTCCCCTGGTCAGCGAAAGGTGTCATTCAAAGGGGAACCTAATTACCTGAAAACCTTCAACGTTCTCCCCGACTTGAGCTATTTCTCCGGCGCATTCCAATCCGAGAATGAAAGGCGTTTTGGGTGGTGCATCGATGGCACCTACTCTAACCATCAAGTCTTGGAAATTTAAACCACTGAAATTTTTAAAACAAAAAGTAATTAGAATAATACGGTGCTTTTTCAAAATCTCCCCTCATTATTCCTTTCAAATCTGTTTTTTTTAACTCTATCAATCTGCTCATTATCTACCTTAACTTGTTTTCCCCGGATTTTTCATCTCTATTCAATTTTTATCTTAAACACTGAACTTGAAAAATCCAAAGGGTTCACTAAGTGTTTCCCCGTTCTACAGAAATATCCCCAAAATGCGACTTACAACTTAAAAAAAATACCAAAACCGTAAATGATATCGTTTAATCGATCGATTCTGATTAACGGAACAATAAACAGAGTTAATTCTGTTGATTTTTCTCCGTAAACGAATGTAAAATTGTAAAACACGAGTTTGATTAATTTCTTACATTTCTTTGTCTCATCAGGTTCATACAAAAAAAGATATGTTTAGATAAATTGAAATGAGGCTAAATGCCGTGAAAACCTTTAAATTCTTTTGGAAAATTCGCTTGAAGTTCGAATTTCTCAAGGGATCAGCAAAGCATAACTCGAAGAATACTTTGCTTGCAATCAGAAAAAGCTTTCCCGGGGTTGATTGGGGGTATAATTATCATTTCTGTACGGGCGACACAATGGGGATTGATAATTCATTTGAAAGTTGCAAAAATCTCCACCGAAGATAATACTTAAAGAGCAGTTAAGAGTAAAGACGAACTCTGTAATTCACCACTCCTCAAACATAACCCCATTCATTCAATAAACAGGAATATAAGTAAGAGAGAAGTCGTAAATGAACTTCGATCGTCTCACCCTTCGTCTATGGGGCGCTTTCATGTCATCCATATCTCGGAAAAACCCATTTGCAATTGCAGTTTCTCCCTCAAAAAGGTTTAATGTGGAAAATTCTACAAACGAGTCATAAGATTTTCTACTTATTACGACGACTGCGTTGTATTGCCGAACTCAGTCGAAAAATACAATGATAAAAAATATTATGATTTAATATTAAATAAATTTTAATCAACCGAAAAGATATCCTAAAATTAATGGAATGAAGAAAAGATGAAACTATAAATTATATATATTATAGCAGTATTTGGAATTGTTTTAGAGTTTTTATATAATATTATCAGATTCTGAATTCGAGATTTAAAAAATAATTCGATAGTTTGATTCGGATTTCTAAGTAATGAAATTTTATAGGTAACGTTATGGTTTCTCACCGCTTAATCTCCAATTGCTATTTCACGCATTCACCCGTTTTCTGCCTCTCTGAAACTTCATTAATGTTTCATTGTATTTGATAAAATCTCCATTTGTTTGGAAAACTATGGGCTGCGAAAAGTTTTCGTTTTTAATCTATAAAAAATTTTCTTTTCTCTTTATGACAGGAAACTGTATTAGCACCTCCCACGCTGCTCTTGTTAAAAGAATTCAGCTTCAATTACTCTAATTTCAATTTCAGAATTTTTTACTGCCTCCAAAGTTTTGTTCTGTTTTTTTTTTTCTATTTTATAAAATTAAGTCTTGGCTGATCCAGCTAAAATCCCGTTCGATGACTAATGGTCGACTCCATCGATTCATAAACTGACTCTTTTACGACTTTTTTGTTATTCTTCTTTATTGAAAATACCGCTGTAGCCTCAGCCCGTTTATCTTTTAAAGACCCCAAATTCTTGATTAATTATTTATGTATTTAGCTACCTTTTCAGAACAAAATTGAAAGAAAATATCGATCCCCAATGAAGTTATTTCCTTTTATTAAGATTTCTCAATGATCAGTTTTTAGGTTCAATACTGTATTCGCCTGAAAAGGAATCTTTTTCAATATCGAAATTATAACAGAAATAGAATTTCAAAGCAGTCGCAGACAAAATATTATTTATATAAAAAAATTTAAAAATTAAGAATGTAACAGGAGTCATCTGTAACTAATGCAGTAATTTATTATAATAACTTTTAACCCGAAACGATGTCAAAATTGGATATTATTTTGTGACAGAAAAACGTACGGGACGAATGGATTTTAGACGGTGTCAAATTTTATTTCGTTTACCGCAACGAGAAAAGTTCATTCACTAAAAAATTTTATAAAAAGTTTTTTAATTTCCACTTTTCAAAAAAAACCCTGCTTTTTTGTTCCCTTAAAAATCCCTAAACTTTTTTGCTTTTTCACTGACTTCTATTTGCGGTTCGCCCCGCATTTCCGATTATTTTTTGAAAAAATTGATTTCTACACATACTGAATTATAAATTTCGGATTTAAATATTAATTATAATTAACGTGAAATAAAATTATGATGAAAAATAATTTAAGTCAGTGAAAAAAAAGATAAAAATTAATTATGATGATTAAAGTATAACCTTGGGAAAAAAGCAATTAATGAGGCAAAAATCTCTTTAAGAAGCACTTAACAATAAAATAAATCTCATTTAAAAATGCATTAATACTTTCATTAATTAAATAAAACGAGAAAGTATGGTTTTAGGTTCACATATGGCAGGTTCAAACACAGTTTTGCATGTGAACATTCTGCTTGAAACCATCATAAACTTGTAGTTTCTGGAGTTTACCATCGAATTTTTCCCAAAATTCGCCCTAAATGTCATAAACGGAGCTAAATATTAAAAAAAAAATTTTTTGAGGGGAATTTAAATGCCCCCTTTTTGGGTTTGAGGAAAATTAAACTGAAAGTTCAAAGAGAAAATTTAAGTGAGAAAACAAAGATATTTACCAGGCTTTGACGTTAATTAAAACCTCTCCATCGGCTAACGTTGGCTCCGGTTTTTTCTGCAGCTTAACAGATTTCAACCCTCCAAAACTTGTTAAAATGACGGCACGCATTTCTTTTGGCGGTTTTTCAGCGGTTTTTTCCTCAGTCGCTTCCCCATTTTCTGCCGGCTTCACATCACCATCCTTTTCTGGCTTATCTTGACTTTCACTGGTTTTCATTTCCTTATCAGACATTTTGGAGAAATTCGCTGATATTTTAACAATATAAAGAATTAAACCCAGCTCCTACGATATCCCTTTTCTCTCGAACACTGACTGACGGACGCCGGCGTTGACAGGTGTGTGTGATCTCACGCATGCGTGTTGAACTCACAGCTAAACTGTGGCGTTCGTTTCTGTCTCTTATTTATTAACATGCACTGCAATTCGTTTTGTCTTCTGAACATTTTACGCACTCATAATCGAAAATTTAATTCAGCATTTTCAAATAAAAAGTAAAATAATCAAGCTTTGCCTTGATGTTTGAAGACATATGTTTCAGTAAAAATTAACAGTCATTCTAAATCATTTATTAGATTTTGCAAATCCTACTTATGCTTCTCCTGTTTTTGGATATAATTCCAATTGTCTGTGGTCTACTCTTCGTTCTTTGCATTGTTTTATTTCAAAGTTTTCTTTTTTGATTTTTTTAAATATTTAATAGCAATTCATTATGGTGAACGTACGGCTGTAATTGAAGGTATCAGTGAAGAATATTTACTGAACAGTCACATAAATCTTGTTTGAAGGTTGTCATTTTTATCCAGAAAATTTTAATCTTCAATTTGAAAGGTCGTCGTTTGTTTTTTCTAGTGCCACGAACTTTCTTTAATATGGACTTACTAAGTCAGAGTCTAAGGTTAGACTCGATTACTCCAGAAAAAAAGGAGTATTTGGCTTGGACATTATCATAAAATGCTTACAGACTATTAAAAGTTTAAACTTAAATATTTATGGAAATTTAGAAGTGATTCTCCGGATGAAAGAATCTTAAAATTATGTCTGTGCTTCATCGAGCCTTATTTACATGGTTTACTTTTCTGGTATTTCTGATTCTTTTGGTATTAAGAATCGATAACCGGACACAGTGGAATTGGTTTGTTGTGTTTATTCCAATATGGATTTTCAATGCAATACTGCTGATGTTTTCAGCGTTTGACACAGTATCATCGTGCAAAAGCAGAGCATTTAACAGACATATAGACATATCTTTGAATTTGTATTTGATCACCATTGTAATTTTAAAAATGGTTTTTGAAATAATGTTGTGTTTGAAACTAGAATTGCCATCACTTAATTTAACGATTGTACATATTTTATCTCCACTATGGGTTGTTCTACCGGTGCTCTCTCTACATATATTTATGAGTTTAATTAATAGAGATTTCATTTTCTTTTAGAATTAAGTGCGTTTAGCAAATCAATTTTTTGGACAATATCCTATGGTTAAGATGGAATTAAATATATCATTGTGTTCCATTTGCCTTGCACTATTTCTTATAGTAATTCACTTGTTTAATCTTTTCTCCTCTGAATCATTTACACCTGTAACATCAGTTTGGTGTATGAGAAGTTCAAAGGAATCAAATATTTGTAAATTCAAGAATGTTTGCTATGATCCTCAGTTTAGAACATTTTTATTTTTCCTGGGCAAAAGCAGCATCATAAAAGGTTTTAACCACTACAGTGAATTACAGAACATACAACTCTCTTCTGTGCAGTCACATAATAAATTCTATGCAAATATCTCAACAATTAATACCGAGACATATAAATTCACAAAACCACTAAAAATTGGGCCAAAAATTTTATTATTTTCCAGGTTTAAACCAAATAATATAATGCATAGCATTCATGATGATTTGTTACCTGTTTTCTTAACACTTGAGTCTGTTTGCTCAGCTGACATTAAATGCATGAAGAGCTACAGTTTGATGTTTCATGATGATCAGGTTGAGGGCCCTTTTTTTACATTATATAAATTATTTTCCAAGCATTCTCCAATTGTTTCAAAGGATTTAAAGGAATTAAATGAAATTCTTTGTTTCGAAGAAGTCCTCACAGGTTTAATCCTGGATGGGCTTTTCTACCAATATGGTTTTAAAAGACCTCATGGCCCAATTAAGCCCACTGGGTTAACTCAATTTGATCTTTCAAGGTTTACCTTATTTATAAAAAATGGATTAAAAATTCCTGAAAGAAAAACAAATGTTGAAATTATATTTTTTAATCGAAAAAAGAATCGACAGATTTTAAACGTACCTGCTGTTATTAAAATGATTGAAGGTGCTTATCAAAAATTAAATATTAAAGTCATGGTAAAATTAATTAATTTAGACCTTTATTCAGATGATCTTACTGCTTTGATAAAAACCATTTCAGAGGCTGATGGTTTGATTGGTATGCATGGGGCAGAAATGATTCTGAGTCTGTTTTTAAAACCAGAATCTTATGTTTTTGAGTTGTTTCCTTTTGGCATTAATCCTGATGTAGTCTCCTTCATTAAACCAATTTCAGAGCTGGAGGGAAGTAATTTCAAGTATTTCTCTTGGAGGAACATGTTTAAAAATAATTCTGTTGCACACCCTGATGCCCATCCATTATTTGGGGGAATTGCTCATTTAGACAAAAGAACTCAGGAAAGTATTCAGAACACAAATGAAGTGCCACCAGTGGAATGCTGCAATAATCCCTTATTTCTGTATCATATGTACCAAGACACTTTTATCTCAGAAGAGTTCAAAGAATTTATGTACAGTTCACTTAAGAAAACTTTTACTGAATCAGAAAAAGGATACATTTTTAAAAAATGGTTTTATCCTTACAAAGTTTACAATAACACCTGTGAATATAACTTTGAAAAAAAAGCCCTACTTATAAATTGGCAACCACCTTTTAATGCAGACAGTATTACAGACATAAGATACAGTATATTCATAAGAGATCAAAATGATTTGTTCAATAAAGATATTTCTACTGAAATGAGAACTTTGGAAGTAGAAATTCCAGTTGGAGTAGGCCCTATATTTGAAATTTGGATTTCAGCACACTTCACTCAAAGTGGCTCTAAAAGTCCTGATGTATACATTAAATGCCATTAGAAATATTTTAAAAAGTATTAAAAATTTTTGTTTTAGACTGAATTGTTTTTAATGTATAATGTAATTCCTTTGTGTTAATGATTTTGATTTTTAGATTAAAAAGTGTCTTCCTTTGATATTTATTCTACAGAGGGAAACTGTATTGAAATTTATAATTTTTTGTAATGATTACAATTTAAGAATTGTACTCTTAAAAATAAATTTGTTGAATTTACAAATGCTGTTTTCATAAAAAATAATTCCAAGTCAAATGCCTTCTGATAATTTTATAAAATAATTGATTGTTAATTACTTAAAAACATTTGAAAAATTTAAAGAAATATCATTTTACTTTTACTTCTTTCTCAGAAAAGTTTATAACCCATTAAAATTCTGCTCTCCTGAGAGCACTCAGACTTTGAAAAAATTTTACTCATACTTCTTGGGTAAAACCTTAAAAAAAATTTGAAACTAATTTTATACATTGTATATATTTCTTTGGAAATTCCAATCATAAAGACTAAATTAAAATTTTTTATAAAAAGATTACAAAAACTGTAATTTTTATTTCTGAATTCTACACTTTTAGCCTAAAATGAAGAACAGATTAAGGCAAAAGCCTGTTTAAAGAAGTACATCCTAAAATTTTAAATACAGGTTCCAATAACAGATTTTATAATTAAATTTCCTTAATTTTAAATTAGAACTGGGTTTTACCACAATTTGTTTGTTCAATGAACCACAACAAAAAAAAAGCAAATGGTACAGAAATTGATAACACCTAAAATAAAGTATGTTATTGGTAATTGATTGTAAAACAATTATTTGGCGGTGGTGTTTCCATGTTGTAACATTTTCGGGGTTTACACCGCAGAAACATCACTCAACTTTTAATCTCTTCTGTTTGGGATAAGAATTCTTTCAGTTAATGACACTTCTTTAATATTTGACTCATGTGTTATCAAAAAAATTAAAGTTTTGTTAGTAAAATTAGCCTTACACAAAACTCCAAAAGTTCACAATCATTTTTTAATTACATCAGTTAAGTTTCTACCTACTTTCAAATTCCTTTTAATTAATAGTAACTGGATAGGTGTGAAGAACTAATGTCCTATACTGAGAGCACTTCTAACTCTATATTATTTCATAGCGACGAATTTATAAAAATTTTAAGTATGAATTTTATTATTCAAAAGCGTCTCCCTAAAAAAACTTTCATTCAGGAAACAAATCATTTTGTTTCATAAATTTAATTAATAACAAACCTTTAACTTAAGTTTCAAATATATAAATTAAGTTCTGAAACTAATTATTAAGACCGCCAAATTCAAAGATTCCAAAAGAAAAAAGATTAAGAACAATTTCATTTTCTGTTAACTAAAAAATTAAAATGGATTCCCAAAACTCTGCATAAAAACTAAACTAATTTCAATATGCTCTCAATTTTTATAGGACAAAAGCTTTAAAAATACGAATATTTTAATACAATGACCTAATCTTTAATATACTGTATTTTAAGTAATACTTAAAATTAACATAATATAATTGAATAATCAAAATTTTTATGGTTTATTTTTAATTACTTGGCCTCATGATTTTTCCAGCTCCAAAGTTCTCGAAACTATGACGAATACTTGCGTACTTATTACTGACATTAAATTAAAAAAAATTATAAACGAGTGCTTTGAAACGCGCCGGAAAATTTTAATAGTTCGCTTTTCCCTTCTTTTCACCCAAATTTTTGCAAAAATTACAGTAAAATCACTACAATAAATTGCATCGTAAACTGTGCCTTCGCACTCGACGATTATTAATCTAATTAAACCTATTCGTAGTCGAAACTAAACAATGAAACCTAACCTTAAAAAACAGTCCTAAATGCTATTTACAATATTTGAAACCTTTTATACAATTTCATTCGATTTCGGTTGCTCAAATACATTCTTTTTGCTTCGCCGTTCAAATTAGTTACAAAAAACTCATTATTTCTGTCATTCACGATTATAACATCTCAGTTTCCGTTTTCTTAAAATTGTATAAAAACCAGTCACTTCTTTACTTATTTGGTCAGTGCGAAAATAAAAAAAATTCATTATTTAAAAACCTCTTAAATTGGGTTTTCCTTTTTCTGCTTTTGCCTCACTTATAAAAAACCTGTGCCATTCGACTGAGTTTCTTCAGCGATGAAAAAACGAATTTATATAAGTCAATAACAATTAAATATCTGAAAGGCATTATAATTTATCAGTCTTAACTTAGGCGAACGCTGCGACCCAATTGACTGTTTCTCACCGTTTCTTTCCCAGAATTAAATTTCAAATAACATTTACTGAATAATTATTTTTTTATTATGAGTAGATGTTTTCACTGCAGATAACTGTTACAAATAAGTCAACGAGACTTGAAAAGTTAGCGGATAAAATATTCCAATATTAAAGTTCAAAAGTTAACTGATTAAAACTTTAATACAGTCGTTACAAAGTGGGAATTATGGAAGTCACAAAAGTAAAAATTTTAAGTATTTTTATCTCAAAACAAATTTATCCGGAAAAATTTTGTTAAAAATAAATTTCACGAAATGCCCAAAATCCGGTTTTTTACAAAAACGATGTGATTAAATCACATTAAAAATTTTTTTTCGATTGGCACTCACTAACTCAAAAATGTCACACATTTTAAAACTGGGAAATAGCGAATTTTTAAAGCAGAACGCAAACTCCATTCGGTGAAATATTTAAATTTTAGACAGCAATTGTACTGTACAGAATATTGCACTTTTAGTCATTTAAAATGTTTTTCTAACGAACGAAGCGCTTGTCAGCGAACATTTCGAAAAATAGCGCGGAATCAAGACTGAAAAATAATAATACAAAATCATCGGGCACATCTTCGTACGATCAGACAACGTCCACTTCCTTCAATTTCTCGTAACACATCTAAAATGTTTTAAAATCTTAAAGGCTTATCTCGAACTTACTAAGTAAAGTTTCATAAGCGAATTTCCAATTAAAAATCACTTCGTTCAAACCGTTTCTCCTCTGCGATCTTCGATCACATTCTGAATCCTTCGCTTGCTTGAGTTTACATTCCTCGAAATAGACGGCGGTACTCCGTCCACAAAATCTGATAAATTCCTTTTTACCAGAATAGCACTTTCATTTATCATATCGTTAATTGCGCGAAGATCCTGCAAGAAATCACATCGATCGCTTTATATATAAATGTCCCCAGGGAAAGTAAAAACAGTTGACTTACCTTCGCGGGACTTCTATTCACGCAATAGGTGAGTATTTGGGATCCAGCAGACATATTCACTGATGAATCCAACGGTCTCACATAGACGGGGTGTTTCTGGGAAACGATAAACACGGGGTGTTTTTGTGATACTCTTCGCATTGGAGATTTCGGAGTTGATCTTCCTTTGGGTATGGGAGAAAGAAGAAGTTGCAGACTGACGTCCGATTGCTGAAAAATAAATTAATCAGATATACATATTTCCAGAAGTTAATACATAATAAAGAAGCGACAACAACGTCCAGAATTTAATAAAACCCCGCATGGCAGTTTTTTAAAATCAAAATCACTTTCAAATAAAATGAGTGACGTAATTTCCATAACACCACAAATGGCCACCGTTCAAAAAGCGATTTTTCCCTGTTCTCATTAATTGCTCTGCCATTAAAAACTTGTTTTCGAAAATTCAAAACCTGCAGCAAAGTTAAAGGAAATGTCTAAAAGTGGAAAGAACCAAATAAAACGAGGGCATCCGGAAGTAAACGGAGTTCCTCATGTAATAAAAATAAATAGTATGCCTTCACTGCATAAATGTGATTGACTTAGAGTGAAGGAAACTAAAGAAAAGGTCCAAATAAACCTGCCAGGTGCAAGTTGAAACATCCAAGTTTACGTCTGGCTTGAATTAACAGTTGTTGGTGTCATCGGTTTTGTTTTCAATAATAACAAATCGCCTGCCTTTTTATTTCGACTTTGGATTTTTCTTTGAGTAATGCGCGAGTAAAATTTCTCGAGTTATTTGGGGCTCCGTATTTCGGTTAAATGTCAAAGTTTTCGCTTTTTGATCGAATAAAAAGTTCCGTTTCTTCCCGTTTTAAGTTTTGTTTTAAGGTAAGATTATTTCAAATTCACTAATACTTTTCATCGTTGCAAAGTAAACAAAATCAAAGATCAATTTTTTTGTTAATTCTCAAAAGTATAAACGACTTCGGGTCGTTGAGGAATATTTTCAAAAAAAAAAATGATTACCTGATTTGACCGAAATTTGTTGACGAAACTTTGAACGGTTGCGACGTAAACAGAATTGTAAAATTTAATAAGATCCCCTCTTTCTTGGTTGTCATAAGAAGTTGAGGTTCCTGCCAAATTATTCGGGGTTATCGGAACGCTCGGAGCATCGCTCCCTTTGCTATTAATTGAATTTTCATTGTTATCTGAAAAACATAACGCCGAATTAGAAATTGTTCGCCTCGGATGGTTTCGAATGACAAAAAATTTTCTTACTCGAAGTGGTCTTTGTCAGCAATACGCTTCGATATACGTGGGAAGCTGCCTGAGGCTGACATCTATAGCACTTCATTATTTCCATGAACGATCTCTCCGTCGGTTCAAACTAAATATTTTCACAATAATTACATTCGGTACTAATAAACAAAATATATGTCGGAGGAAGGAAATTATAACTCACATCGGTGTGGGTGACTTTACAGATGACATATATAGAGCACATTAATATTTGATCTAAATGGCGGTCTTGCATTAACAAGATATGATTCACGATGCAATATTCGAAGCACGTCCATATCTTCTTCATTAATCCCATATCTTTTATGCCGAGTTTAACACAGAGATCTTGCATCCTCACGGAAGATAAACTATAAAACTGAAAAATTGGAATTTCTTAACTAATGGGTAAAAGTAATTTTTAAAAGGGTTTTATTAAAAACGAAAAACATAATGAATGAGAACACTGCAGAAAATAATAATCACTTTACCTTTCTAAAAAATATGTTCAAAGAGCCCATCCTTTTAGGTTTTTCCTCGGCTGAATCGTCCTTGAAGGAATTCGATCTTGTGACGCAATTCTTAGACCCAACTGAAACCGATTTTTTCTCATTAAAAAAAAATTGGTAATAAAAACTAATGTCGATTTTTTCTCGATAATAATAGAGAATCAGATAAAAATTTGTTTCATTAAAAAAACCTCACTAAAACTACGATACAACAAACACTCGCACTTTACTTCAAAACAGCGAAATCCATAATGAAACAAAATTTTTTTAAATTCGGATATCAGCCTGTGTTGAAGTAATAACAACACTCACACAACATTCATTCCAGGGCTTTTGGTTTATAATCATAGGAAAACCTCCTCAGATGCACTTCGATTTCTACTTAGCAAAAATCTTTTCTGCTCAGAGCCCTTTTAGTCACACACTCTCACCCATTCACTCTTTCATTATTATTAAAAGAAACCTAACAGAGAACCTCTTACATGAAAACCAAACTTCATCAAATCATTATTAAATACAATCATCATCATGTTCTCTATTATATTTGAAAAGCATTGTTATTATTAAGGCACTAATTTATTTATTCACCCCTTTAATCATTTGTACTCACTATAATTAGTTTGTAGAACTGATTGCCCAGGCAGTAATACTCTAGAATTTGCATCTCCCTGTCTTGTGACTACTGGAGAATTGAATCTCTCTGAGAGTGAAGCACCTGGAGAAGGATCTGAAAATTTAAATAATTTAGGATTTGACATTTAGTCCCCTTTAAAAAACTGTCATTGGATTGACTTTTTACTTACTGCTGATATTGGACGCTTTCTTGGTTGAAGAAATGAGCATTTGATTGTTCTGTAACTCTTTTTCCTCCATAATTTGTGAAGGCAAAAGCACATCTTCACATTTTGGTACAGAAAATGAAGAATCGCGCTCTAACGCGGCCCATAAAGGACTACTGCTTTGCCATACCAATGTTTCTAAAATATTTTCTTCAACCTGAATCAAGAATGATAATGTAAATATTCCCCCGATTAGACCAACTCTTTAATTTGATCATAATCAAACTCCTGAAAGGCTTACCATACTTAAATGTTTAACTGTAGCCCTGGGAAACTGATCCTCAGCTCTCAATACCATTTCTATTACTTTGTAAAAATAATATGACTCTATACCCAGTGCAGTAAGAATCCAGGGAAAGGTTTTTTGAGAATTATATGTATAGATAACTACCTCCAACGAACATGCGAAGAGGCACTTATGTACAATACCTTTGTTTAATATTACCTATATAAAAAGTAAAGAAAATTATCTAAACTGAAAAATTTAAATCATTTGCTAAAAATCCTGTAAAACTTACACTTAAATCAATATCAGACTTGACTTTTTTCTCATACAGTAAAATATTTTCCAATAGTTTATAAAAGAGTTTTGTAGCCAAGATTAATTTGTCCTCATTAAAGACAACAGACTGATCATTTGGTTGGTTATAGGCAGCACAAAATTTGCTACCCAATTCCTTTACAATGGAATCTATTTTTTCTTTAGGGTTTTCTTCACAAGCTCTGAAATTATGTCAAAAAAATATTATTAATACTTGAATTAAGCAGATATCCTTACATGACCATTACTACAGTTTATACTTACTCATAAAATTCACATAATTTTTCACTTGGTTTCACATCTCTTCCCTCAAGAAGTGACTTCAAACGATTTACACCATGAGTAGCAGTTGACAGGGCTGTACCTTGAGTATTCATTTCTTTGTCATCATTTTTCAACCATTTCTTACCAGTCAATGGGCTAGGTGGCGCCAAAGGTCTCTAAAATACATGTTCAATCAGTTATTGCTGACAAGAAAATTACTTTCATATACACAATAGTTTATGTCTAAAAATTCACATATTTTGCTTAACAATCAACTAACCGTTCCACAATCAGACTGAGTACTTTTCTTAACTGTGTCACCATCAGGAATACCAATGTCTTCATTAGCCTCATCACCTAAATAAACAATCCAAAAGTTAATTTCAAACTTTGAAATTGAATAGTTTAATATAACTGTGAGGGATCTGTCAATCTTAAAATAATTATTAATATTGACATAGCAGCTCATGAATACTTACTTAAAAATATTCTCTCATCAAATTCTCCAACACTTAAAGTATATTTATCATAAACTTTGTTTATTTCTTTGAAATTAGATTCAAAATATAATGGATCTAACAAACTAGTGAAGCCTGCATCTGCATTCCCTTTTAAAACTTTTTTTTGAAATAATTCATTTACATGATTTTTCCAACAATATATCTGAACACCTTTAGCTTCAACAGATATTCCATCATGCTTTTTACATAAAACATCAATTATACTATTTGCCTCAGCAGGTGGAGTATAATTTGGATTGTTATACTCAGGAGGAAGTCCTAAAAAATATATGTTTTTATTCCCCAAATTCAAAAACAGTTTTTTTAAAATTTATTTTTGTACTTGAATTAACCAACCTTCAAAATTGGGGTTTAGCAAATCTCTTCTGTTTGCCAACAATGCATTTGAATACATTAAATCACAACAGGCTAGGAGTAAATGATAGGAACTAACCAAATCAACTGCAACAGCAGTAAAACTCCCTTTAATGGTAATGTACAATGTCCAGCAAAAATTAAACAACCTTGCACTTGAGCAAGGAAAATTTCTGCAAAAAAAGTGCAATAATTTTAATTTTTAAATAAAAAAAAATTAATTCAATCATAATATGCTGCATAAATACAATATAACACTTTTAATTGATTGGTTTTAATGCAACCCATTACTTGAAATTGCATTTAAAGTATTATAAAAAGTCTGATAAAATAGAAACTTTACAACACATACAATACAATTTTATAATAATTATTAAAAACATAACTTCCCTATTAATTTTATAAATTTGTTTATTTATTAAATTGATAAATTTTTTAATTTTACTAAAAACTGTAAAGTAATTTTAATTCTAAAGCACTTACCTAGGTTTTTTTGATTTATGCTGATAAACTTCAGGGGTAGGTTCATTAAATATGTCTAAAAACATTTGCTTATATTTTATAAATATAACTTTTGAAACTTCATATTTCCTTTCTAAATGATCAAATTTTGAGCGAAATTCCTTGGGCAAATTTGCCATATCAGCCCACTTTCTGCATTTCTTAAAGAACTGGATAAGGCTTAAATTACACTGCCTTAAAAGCCTGGTTAAACTAACTAAATTTCCTTCAAAATACAGAGGAGGATTGCCAAGAGTAGGAGTTTGAGACCTTCTACAGGCAACATATAATGCACAGCATAACCAATGAAGCTGGTCCCCCTAAAATTAGAAATTTGTTATACTGTAGAACTGTGATTACTTTATTAAATTACACACCATTAGAATTTGCATAATCAAAACGACTGTCTCAGGAATGATTACTGTATCAATTGTTTATACTTAGTTTTGATTTTACACGAATAGGCAGGACTTTCCCGAAAATAAGTTAAAATGATTTCAAATCAAAAGACAAAGTGTCTTTGGGCAAAATAATACGTCCAGATGCATTGAAAGAGAATTAATATGGTTTGATTTACCTCTAACGTGTAGTTCTGCTTCATTGCTAAGTAACTTTTCCAAGCTTCATCAGCGGCCGCCTTATCCATGTTTAAAGATGTGCACAATTTATGATGCCTATCAAAAGTAACCCGATCTTCCTCTTCTAATTCCATATTTAATGACTATCACAGAGCGTTCTTTAATTAATCAAACACTTAAAAACTTATAACGTCCTACAACTCAAGCCACTTTAATGGGCTGGGTCTAATTGATTTCTGCTTTAATGACTCGAAGGCCATCAAATTTACGCGGGAACTAGTACAACTGCACGCGATGAAATATAGTCCACTCAATAAGATACTACTGCTTCGTAAATTCAATTAATTAACAATCTTCACTGATTAGGAGCTCTGCAAACACAATATTTATGAAATTTTTACAAATTTTAGTATTTGGAAACTTTTCATTGAGGCATTAAGTTAAATAGCATAAAGGAAGCCTCATAACAACTATTCCACTGGAGGTCAATGTCATGGCGGGAAAAAGCACGACGTGGATTTAGATTATTTTGAAGTTTTTACGCGCGAAATCCAAA
The DNA here is from genome assembly GCA_028293925.1 of Brueelia nebulosa. Taxonomy (NCBI): domain Eukaryota; kingdom Metazoa; phylum Arthropoda; class Insecta; order Psocodea; family Philopteridae; genus Brueelia; species Brueelia nebulosa. The sequence continues at coordinate 305,583 of JAQIBA010000057.1, read as the reverse complement.
ATATTTGTATTGGAAATTATGAGTAATACAAATTTTCGATATTGAATAATTTGTTTTTAAATCAAAATACAGTCAGTTAAATTTCAAATCACTTACTCAATTAATATATAAACTTTATCTTAACTAATTTCTTCTATTTGTCAGGAAACTTTCCAAAATTATTTAACAAAAAATGCTTAATACAAATTTAAAATATAAACATCGACGACCCAACATTTTAGAGATTTGGGTGTAATCTTCGATGATGAGTCATGGCATTCATGTAAATAATATAAAATTAATGTTTTCTTTAATGACACTAAAGCCAAAATTTCAAAAATATGAAAACAATTATAGAATTTTTCTGAGAATTGAGGATTAAAATAATAAGTCCAATATTTGAGATCTTAAAAATAAATGCTTTATTACAATATATTTACAGATTATAAATTTTTAAGTTAATTATAAAATGGATTATAAGTTACCCAGTGAGCTCTGTTTTGTTTTTCTGCACTCTTATGGGTGGTAAATAAAGATTTAAAAACTTCTGTTGCTCTTGGATCTTTTGCAACACTGTAGTTAAGCTTAGTTTTCTTGAAATCAGGATCTTCAATTTCAATCTTTTCAGTGGGTCTTTTTAAACCAGATTTGTTCAAGCTTTGTTGGGAATGTCCTGCACCATTTACATTATTACTTGACCCAACAGCATTTGATGGGTTGTCCTCTTTTTTTACATTATTTAATGTATCTGTTGAACTTTTATTCTGCTTCTTTTGCTTTTTAGCAGCCTTTATCCTGACTTGACGCTCTTCCATTTTTGTTTTCATCAAATCAATATCTTCATCATTCCCATTCAAAACTATAACATCATCTTCAATAAAAGGTTGTTGGCATTTATGACAAACTTTTGTTTTAACAGCTTTTAGAGCTCTCTCTGAGATCACACAACCACATGACCAAAAGTAAACAAATCTGTATTTGCCATTCATTTCCAGCCCTATTACGGGGCATATGTATGGAGAAACATTTTCGTTATATGCATCACCTTTTTTATCTGTATCTTTAAAAGCAGGATTGTCAGTCAAATTTAATTCTTTAACATCTTTAATGCTTTTAATATGATTGTAAGCATCAGGTAAAAGACTACGATCCAGAAGTGCTTCTAATACTGCAACTTTACTGTACAATCTTCCCAGCTGGCAAGCCACAATTGGAGTTTGTAGAGGTTCTTGTGTAATAGAACAATGTCCCCATTTGAAAGAAAGTTCAGATTCCTTATCTTTCTGTAAATAGAAAATTAATAAAGTACATAAAAATTTATTCAATAATATTTGTTAAAAAAATAAGTTCATAAAAAGTTGTCAGACTCAAATCAGAAGTCTTTCCTTTTTTCCTTTTTTTTTCACTGAAATAAGAAACACGCTTATAAAACTTCATATAATACTTACCTGTTCTGGCTTCTTTTTGGTCCGAACCAATTCATCTCTCTTAGGAATAGTTCCACCATCGCAACCCATTTTTTTTCTTAGGAGAATAGATACGAAACGCAAATAACAATCTCTGTCTTAAACAAAATGGCCGCTCAACTGTATCCGCATTTTAGATCGTTGTTTTGTTTAATAAAAATTTGGCTGTAAGAGGAGGCATTTGATGAAATCGAATAAAAATAATTCCTTTTATTTTCATTTAAAAATATAATAGTTTCGATTGTAAGTATTATGCATACAACTTACTCTAAGTTTTAGAGTATTTTGTGTATTATTATTACTGTTAATTTCTTTGAGTAAGGTGTTTGTAAAATTCTGATGAATCAACCTGACGTCATAAAATGAATCAGGGGTTGATCTTTTCGGCCTGTCTTTTTGTTTCAATTACATATAATTTTCTTCTCCTTTTATTATAATTTAACGAAATAAATCCATAATTCTTTATAATTTAATTAAATTTTTAATATAATTGCTGAGATAGAATTTTTAAGAAAAAGTTATTTTCTTTCAAAAAGCGGCTTATGTTTTTTCCTAAAATATTTATATCAAGAAATAAATTAATGAAATTAATTAATAATTAAATTCACAGTTAGATCTATTATAAGTTATGTTCTCAAGAAAATAATAAGTTGATACAAGTTTGTCCACCACTATATGAGAAACATATTTAGTTTGAAGTTGACATTACAACTGATGCGCAGATCGCGGTTTGTGGGAAGATTCAATTATTTCGAAAAAGTATTGTACCATTTTACGTCACTCTAAAATATTTGGCATCTGTGACTTAGTTGATATTTGAGACAAACATAACTCGCCTTTAGCTGAAATTCAAAAATATATAGGGTAATTTCGTCAGGTTGTTTAAAAAAAAGTTTAGAGGTTTTAATAAATTGTAAAATAATATTTTTCTGTTATGTCGTTTGATTGGAATAATAAATGGGATTCGCGCTTTAGAAGAGTTGTAGGAAGGGTAACTATTTTTCCATTTTTTATTGGTAAAAGCAATTTTGTCTGACCATTATTTATATCATTATATTCATTTGAAGAAATGTGAAACCAATTCTTCATAACTCATATTGTTGGTTTTGGTTAAAAGCAAAAATATTTCTAAATGAAAATTTTTGATGATTTTTCTTCCTTTTCAGCCTTCAGCAACAATGGCCTTAACCAATGATACAACTACAGTACAATCTTTGATTGACATTGTACAAAGGAGGAGTGAGCATTGTGGGCTTTTCTACCCAGGCAATAGTTTTGATAGGAATTTTTACATTGATTGTGATGAAGTTTATCCAAATATATTTATAGGGGATGGGTGAGTTTTTGATAAAAGGTTGATGACACCTTTTTTGTATTTTATATTAATTATATTCCAATAGGTCTTACCAGTGCTTAAAGGAAGATAATAAAATTTAGTAATGACCTTCATGTGTTATTATTTCATTTGCATTTGCATAAAATATCAATTCAAGTCTTTATTTTCACCTGATTAATGATTTACTGTTGCTTATTTTAGAGTGTATTTTAATATTATCAACTTTTAAAACACAGTTTGTTACTAAAATCAATTAAATTTTGAAATTAAATAATTGGAATTAATTTAAAAGACAGCTAACTTAAAAATTAAAAGAAAATATGTGATGAATGAATGTGATTTTTAACCATTTAAAACTTTTTTATAATTAGATATTCTTTACGTATTCAGAAAATCATATAAGAAAAATTAATTAATTAAAATGCATGACTCATTTTGTTCATTCAACTTCAATTAATTTTTAATTATAATTATTGGGTAATAATTACATTTACAATTAATTACATTTATAATTTTTTATTTATTATTATTTTTTATATTTATTTTTTTAAGTATTTTATATTTTTACTTTATTAATAACTATGTTTATTATTATAATTAGTATTAATTATTTATTATTAATTAAATTTTTAAAGAATTAATAAGGTTTTTTAAAATAATTATTAACAAATTAAAAATTTTTTAAACACACCTTAGAAATGATATTTAGGAGAGTGAAAATTTTTGAAAATATAAACTTAAGTTATTCATAACCTATTCAATGATTGATTTTTTAGAAGAATACATTCTATTAATATAGATTTTAAAAGGATAAAGTGAGATATTCATATGATATTCTGAGGATTTGTGTATGAATAAATGAATATTGACAATTTTTTTTCAGGTCAACAGCAAAAGAGAAGGAATTCTTAAAGAAAATAGGAGTCACTCATGTTTTGAATACAGCAGAAGGAAAAGCTTTTAGTATGGTGGACACAGATAAATATTTTTATGAAGATGTTGGGATCAAGTACTTAGGATTTCAGTTATTAGACCATCCCACGACAAATATATCCAAATACTTCCATCAGGCTGCTGATTTCATTCAAAATGGAATATCATGTGGAGGAAAAGTTTATGTCCATTGTTTGATGGGGATGTCCAGATCAAGTACATGTGTTATTGCATATTTAATGTTGAAAAAAGGAATGTCTGCTGCTGAGGCCATAAGAACTATTAAGCAGAAAAGAGATATTCATCCAAATGTGGGGTTTTTGCAACAGTTGGCTGATTTGGACAACACTTTAAGGAGGGGAGAGAAACAATGGGGATTATGGCATCCTTATTAAATTATCTGAAAGTATTTAACATAAAAATCCAAAATATATATATATCTGACTTTATAAGGCACTCTAAAATCTAATTTTCACAAAATTCAGAGATATTTATAAACCAAAAATTGGTTTTGGCCTCTGAAAACAGTGCCATAAATGCACTTTTGCTACTTAAAACAAAAATAATATTAAAAAATTTAAGTCCCACTTTATTTTAAAATGAACTAAGAAAAATTTTTGTGGAAAAAGAGATACAATGATAAAGATGTGAAATAGAAAAGTTTTATGAATTGTTCTAATCCCCATTATTGAAGCCCTTCATCCTCATTAAATTAAATTTTAAATATTATTGATAATTTTTTAGTTCATTTTAAAATAAAACGATTTGACTGAATGACTTTTATTTTCTTACTTTTGCCTGAAGGTAATAACTGATGCATTAAAAGTGTGGTGATTCTCTTGCATTTTTCAATTATTAATTGGAACAGATTTTGAATTATGAAAACTTGTATTTGAAATGTTCCATTGGCTTTTGAGTCTGTTGGCATTAATGTTGTTTATTGGTTGCTTTAAATACTTTTTACGTTTTATCTGAGTTTTTATTTTTTTTTTATTAACTTACGACCACAACTGCAAATTTTGCATCTAAGGCATATAAAAAAATGACTTCAAAAATTCGAACAGAAAAAACAGAAGCCGAAAATTTTAACTCCTTTTGATTTTTAAAATCAGTCACAGCTGAAATATTAATAATAAGTTTTAAATGTTTAATTTCCCAGAGTACCTGAAATTGAAATTAAGTTTATTTATTGAGTACATATATTCATAAATATTAATTTTGACTTAATTGTCATTTTAATATTTATTGCATTGCATAGCTGAATTCGCAGATAAATTTTAAAAACACTGCGTTTTTATAAAAATATTCCTTTTGATAATTCACTAAAAAGTTATTTTATAATTTTTTTAATTCTTAAGTGAATAAAATAATTATTTAAGAATGCAGTTCAGTTTTTAAAATTTTAATTTTCAAAGTTTGTGTAAATCCGTCCAATTAGAAAAAGAAGACCTTTATGGTTTTTAATTCGTGGGATGTGAGTTTTAGAGTCGGAGCTGATTCGAAGTCGGTGGCGCAGCTTTCCGAGATTAAATTCGATAACATTATTGGCAGTTTAAAATTAATATGGATTTACAGCGCATTAATGACCACAAAAAATATTTATACTGTATATTGAAATATCAAAAATAGATGGACTTATTAAAATAAAATTGCTGTCTGCTAAATTTTCGTAATACGAGAAAAAATTTTTTATAAGACTAAGCCAAGCTTCCATTTAAAAGATTTGTATTTGATTCTAGTAAAGTTGGAGCACTCAAAATCGCGAAAGTTTTAATAAATAAAGTTCAAAATATTTAAGGCTCTGAGCGGTTTAAAAAATTTTTGATAAAATCGGTTTAAGTACTTAAAAGTTTTTTCTAACTTAACTGATTATTAACAGTGAAGATCTTTGTACTGCCTTTTAATTATATTCTCTGAGGTTGTGGTCACATTGTAGAAAGTTGTTGTTTTAAAACCATTTAACAAATATGACAGTGCCCACTTTATTACAATAAATTATTATCGTTAGAGGCAGTGCTCGTCTTTGATCTTTAACTCCGCTTTTTATTTAAATTTTTTTTTTTGAGATTTTTATTAATTCGCAACATCCTCCTTCGAATTTGTAATTTGAGAGGTTTGTTGTTCGGTTCTATTTATTATGGATTGTTTGGATTTTATTACTGTTGTGTTTAGCTCTGTGCTACCATTTTAGTGTTGAATAAAATAACCATAAATATTTATTTTTTTATTTATTTTACTTACCTACCGTAAAGACCTAATAATTTCGCAATAACTTTTACTTCCAGAGTTTAATAAATATATATGAATGAAAAATATGAAAAGATGTGCCACTCACTGTTTATGCAGTTCAGAAAAGATAATTCAGAATAGAAAAGATAGGATGCAAAATGGTAATGTGCAATGTAAACACTAATTTTGGATAAGAGGAAACCATAATGAGATGAATTTAAATGATTTTTTAAAACTTCAAGACAAAATTAATGCATCAATCTAAATTTATTTTATACAGACTCAAAATTTCTTGATATCAATATTCAATTTGTGCATCCAATAAAAAAAGGGCACCAAATTTACAGATTCTCTCTTTGGCGCGCATTTTTTGGAAGTTTGTACTTTCAAGAAAGGAAAATACTTTTATGAGAACCCAATGCAAATAAATCACGTATTTAAAAATACGTTTTACAGACATGTGAGGAATTTAAAGGAATTAGTATACCAAAACATAGGCAGATGCCAACCTTAAATGCACATTAAGTAAAGCCCTACTTTTTAAACAATACTCATTTCTATCATTAAAATCACTCCGATTTCAAATGCTTATAATTAAAACTCAAAATAAACCACTCATTGTTAAAACCCTAAAAAAAATCCTACGTCTTTAATTATGAAAAGAAATGTAAATTTCGAGAAATTTGTTTCAAAACTAATGAAAAAATTTCCTACAAAAGACCCATGAAATCAAATTAATAGCAATTAGTGCCTCGAACTCTTATTAATACCAGAAAATGTAAATTAATTTTCATTTCATTTCAATGTTTTCACACAAAACCATCTCCTGTAAGTTCAATGTTTTCTCCTGAATTAAAATTTTATAAAAATTTGTTTAATCCAAAACAAAACCGTATCGGAATTGCAACTCAATGAATAACAATTTCAAAAGAAACTTTCACATTTTTTTTTAATCTAAACTCTGCCTAACCTACACTCCTAGTTAAACTTTTTGGCTTCAATGGGGTAAAAAATCACTACTTAAGTTCTTAAAAATTAATTAACACATTTTAAAATTAATTAATCAACTGATTGATACACTATTTCAAGCGGTTCAACAGTTACTTAGGTTGAAATACCCAAGCAGAGCTCAATTATTATTATTTTTAATAATTAATCAAATTACTCTAATCATTAACATTTGTTTTGTATAGTTTTTTCGAAAGACAAATAGTTACAAAACCCGGAAATTAACCGAAAAAATTTTTACACTCTAATATTTACATTAATGTCTTTTACCTCCGTTTGCACATTTTTTTTAAATAAAAATAAAAATACTGACATATTATAGGAGACATCAGTTGAGTTGATAAAACTAATTTATTAAAAAACAAATATTAAAGCGCCCTAGCGATCATTACAGATTTTTTATACTGCAAAAAAAACGCGACCAATTTAAATATTTATGACTAAATTGTAAAAAATACACGATTATGACTAATTATTACTTTACATTATTTTATAAACAGGATTACAAATTGGAAACCATTGCTTATAAAAGTAACTTTTTCAATAAAGTACGTATCTTTTAATTGGCAGTCTTAATTTTGTGTCTATGACTTCCTTTATTCAATTATATTTAAATAAAAAAAAATTACAACCCTAATTAACAGTGACACTATTTCTTCCAAGTGTTAAAATTTAAATAACAATAAGCAATTGATACAGCCAGTATATTTTCATATTTTATCACTGTTTTAGTTTCTATTATTTGTCTTGAATTTCTTTTGCAAAAGATCTGATTTTGTGTTGTCAGATTTTTTTATTGTGATGATGAAAAATATTTTACAAAAATATGCATTTTATTGTAATTAATCAAAAAACAAAATATGAGATCAGGATAATTTTCAGGTAAATATTACTTAAGAATATAACAGACATATTTGTTCAGAACTCATGAAAAAATGTAAGTAGTCACACAATTATTTTTAGAACATTCAAAGATTTATTCCAAACAATATTTTATGTCTCCTTTGGTTAATAATACTGAAAAATAAACCATTATTTTCTAATTAACTCAACTACACTTCCACCAAATTAGACAACCAATTTATGTCAATCCTTTTTTTAGAACTAAACTTTCTTAAAAAATAACTTCCCAAATTGTGCATTCAAACTAATCAGCAAAACTTGAGTTTTTACTAAACTAAAAATGCTGAATTAGGTTTTGCAAAATAAAATAATTGCAATTTACATCTTAGAATACTGAAAGGTGAGAAACAAATAAAAATCTAAATGACTAGGATTGACATGACCTGACTAGATCATCCTGATCTTCAAGACTAGTGGAAGAAGTAACACTCTCTCTGCTGGGAGATAAAGAGGGAGATGAACAAGGAGATTCTATCTGATAGGGCATCACTTGTGGATTACCCCCTTGAGAATAACATTGAGATACATCTTGAAATCCAAGGAGTTCAATTACCCCATCAAAATTAGATCTATTTGGTAAATGATCAGTTTTAGTTACAGTATTGATCTTTGGTTGACTGTCAACTTCTGAAAACTGAGGAACATTGGAATTTCCATTTGTTGAATTTGGAAAAGAGGATCTGGGTCTAGACCTAGGTGTTAAATTTGGTTCAGAAGCTATTCCCTGTCTAAACCTCCTTCTACTGTGTCTAATGTTCATGCTTCTGTGAACAGGAGGAGCTTGATCATTTTCAAAATACCTTTCCATAAATTCTGGACCAGGGTATGGCATTATTGCATGATCTGCAACAGCAACTGAATATGCAGGAGGTGGTTCTCTATATACAAATTCATCATCTATTGGTTCTGACTCCAGTTGATGTGCAAAACTTGCAGCTCTTAACCTGGCTGTGTATACTCTATATAAGCAACTTAGACCAATGCAGAATAGGAAAGCACATGAAAGTAATCCCATAACTGCCACAGTTAGGAAAGAAGATTTTGTACAATTTTCTTCATCACTGAGATCTCCACAATCATCATTTCCATTGCAAATCTCAGATCCAGAAATACAGGCTCCATTTAAACAAGTAAATTGTAATGCACTGCAAGGCTCAAATGGACAGTCTGTTTCATCTGAATTGTCTCTGCAGTTTCTAATTGAATTGCATCTTTGGGATGGAAAGTAGCAACCATCTCCACTTGAGCAGGCAATTTGCTCAGGACAATTGGGAACTGGAAAAAAATTGTTTCAAAATTAATTTCAATTAATTTTAACATTAAAATATTAATTAAAATATACATACCACAGCCAACTTCATCCTCTCCTTTTGGACAATCAAACTTTCCATCACACAAATGATACTGTGGTGAATAACATCTATGTGGTGATAAAGGGCAAAATTTCCACCCATCCTGACATGACTTTGGTGCATAATAATTAGCAATGACTGGAATACTTTTTAAATGGTAATCATATTTTGAAATATGTACAATGTGAGGACAGTACCTTTCATCTGAACCATCCCCACAGTCTTCAATATTATTGCATAGACTATCATTTGATACACACTTCCCATTCATGCACTCAAGCTCATGGGACTTACAGGCTCTTACATCTATGCTGTATGTTATTTTAAATCCTCTTCCAATTGATTTTTCACTGGTTGAAAAGTACTTTATAACAGTAATTGGTTGTGAGACCATAATAGTTTCAACAACTGAACTATTACCACATAAAAGTTTTGATCCTCTTCCACCCTCAGTGGGAACAAATAGTCCTTGCTTTGAACAACAAGGCGCCTTTTCACAAGGTTGATCTTTTTCTATATCTAAATCCACTATATTTATCTTGACAACTGATTCAGCGGGAGAATGTATTCTCCATTCACATTGTATTTCGCTTGGATAAACCGAAGGATAACTTGGACTATTGATGGTTCCTTCAGGAGCACTTAAATTTGTGTTACCACAGGGTGATTCTGAATATTTAAAAGCCTCCACGAAATCACACAAAAACAAATCGAGTGAACACTGTGAAATAATGTAAAGTAGTTGCAATAAAAAAATTGAATAGTTTACCCTAAAGCTAAAATTTAGTTTCATTGCTTTAATTAAAAATTATCCAGTTAAAATCTAAGAAAAACACTCGGACTAATTAATCTGAAATGCACTGTAATTTATTTTTTCATATAAAATGAAAATCCAATTAAAAATTTGATTAAAAACTACTTGATCGTTAGTATCAACATTTTAGATAAAACGGTGTTCGCTGTTAATCGTCTATGCTAAAGCTTCTCGCAATGTTTTGAAACACTTTAGTTTCAAAAAAATTTTTAAAATGGAGTTTCCCGCCGAAAAATTCAAGGCTTAATCACAATTACGTTAATTTTTTTAATGGGATCTCAAATCAAATTTTTTGTTAGGTTAATTTATGAAAAGAATTTTTTGAAAATAATTTAACTATTTATTAAGTATTTTTACTGCTTTTCTAAACATTCCATTTTCTAATATTTCCTTTTATCTTATGAAAACAGAACGCAGAAAAGTTTGTTAGAAATACAAGCTTTAATGAGAATGTAAATTTCTTTTTTTTAATTATTTTATGCCTCGAGGCATTTAAAAAAGTAAATATTAGAAAAAACCCGCTGTAATTCCTGCCGAAAAAGTTTATAAAAGAAGTCATGGATGTAAAAGATGAAAAAATTTTACCTCCAAGAAAACTTCCCCCGTGCCGAAAAGTACAATCGCAATCGGAGCAACACAGCATTGGAAAAACTCCTAAATATTATGGTTTAATTCATAAACTCTTTACCTACTTAATAATTTGTTTTTAGATTTAAATGTAGCACAACTGCTACTAAAATGATTATTCTTTGTTTTTGGGTTACAGACGCACTTCCGCGTGATTGTAAATATGCTTATATGACGCCGGGGTATTATGCAACGGGTTTCAGGATTTTGGATGTATACAAAACAGAAGTCGATTTTTCCGAATATCGCAATCTGACATTTATAGTAGATCCCGATAAAGTTAACAAATGGGGACGTCTGAGAACAAGGATTCCTTATCCCGAAGGCAGAATCACGGATTTACCGGGCACGAGGTAAGACATAGTACTGCAAAAATAAACCTTTTGAGATTTGAACGTATTAACGGAACTGATATTGATATGACATAGATCTCGTAAGTACACGACTATCTTTATGGTTTAAAACTAAAGCGATTTGCGATTTTCTTTCAGAGAATTGAATTACAAGAATTATTGTTTAAGGAGTCTAACCCCTGAGAGTGCGATGTCTTGGAGAAATTCGATACAGAAATTTCCAGAAAAAATTAATGAGAACCAAGAAGAAAATGATCTTTCTAAGGAATGCATTTGTCCTGATTGATTATTATTAAAAAGAACCCACTACTTTTTAAAAATCAACATCGAATCAGTGCTTTTCATATTTAAAATTAAAAGGAGCTCAATATTACTGAACTCATTCATTATATATAATATATTCGGTTAACTAAAATCAAACTAAAAATATTTTAGGTGTTAATAAATTTCGATTAATGAATTTCAACCAATATTTTTGTTCTAAAAACTTAGTTTATTAATTTATAATATACATAAATGTCAAAATTTGTCTTTATTTAAAAACTAAGAAAGTTAGTCTAGATTTTCCTGCGTTGACGATATGGTTGCATCTATCAGCAAGTTGAAATCCAGATCCGTGAGGCTCGCTATGAAAAAAAGTAATAATTTTCAGTTAAGACTAAACTTTAGATGCCTATCAATGGATAAATAAGATTACCTTTGGCCGTGAGCAAATCTAAAAATGTATCTAATGGAGATAATCTGTCGGCTGAAGGGAAAGCAGCAAGCCCTGACAAAAATTAATAAAAATATTGTATTTACTGATGAAATTAGGATCAGATTATTCAGATGTATAAATTTTAAAGATTAAAAGCGATAGTTTAAAAATCATTCTGATCGTCGCAATGAATGAAACAGATAATGGGTTTAAGTCCTTATCTTAATAAACAAAAACGCATTTAGTGGATAGAGATAAATAAAAACCAGAGGTGGACAAATGCAGGAATAATTCAAAACTACCAGGAACTGAAAAAATATTATAATTTTAATTTTTATAATCACCTCTTGAACTGTGAGCGACGAGCCTGGAATGTGGAAGACCCCGAGGTCGTGAACTCTGCACCCCTGATAAGATGTTAAGGGCGTGTTCTCTTGCTCTGATCATCAGACTCACCCCGTGCGGCCATGCATGCAAAAGTCTTTTAGCTCGTGATCTCGAAAGGAAAAATAGTAAACGCAATTTTTGATTGACTCCTTCTTTTGTGTCTCTTATGTCTGCCACATACAAAATACAATTGTTAACCCGTTTCTGTAAATCGTTTTGATTTTAAAAGAAGAATGGCATACCTTTCATTATTTCTTTCATTACATCAATTTGAAGTTCAAAGACATTATTCTGAAGATATATTAAAAAATATTCGAAGCTGAGCGATGTGAAGCCCAAATAGCAAAAAAATGAAGTAAAACCGTGCGGCAAAGGATAAGCCAAAGTATCCACAGCGTTATAATAGCGCTGAAAATAGGTGAAAAGAAGAATTCTTTGCTTTTCGGACAGGCTCTGTCTGTAAAAAAGATCAATGATCCATTTTCTGGTTTATAATTTTATAAAAAAAAAACATACATTAAAGAAAATCCCTTATCGGGTCCTAATTCAATGCCTGCAATTTTGCTCAGCATATGACAAAGTAATCTGGAGATCTCTAATTGAGCAGATACATAACGTGTGGCCACAGAATGTGCATGAATGGGTGAATCCTGACAATTTTTTAACAAATATAAGCTCAGCTCCCTCAAATTCTGAAAAAAATTTCCGATACAAAAAACAATAAATCCTACAAAAATTTTTGAGCATCCGAAGAGAAAGACGATCTCTTACCACCGATATTACGTGTTCCTGTTTGCTCGCTGTACAATTCTCAACTTCCAAAAAGGGAAGTTCGAATCCTGAACCTTTTCGGGACGTAGAAACTGCTTGGTGCATATTGGCAAAGTCTACGAAATTCGGAACCAGACCAGTTCTCGGAGACATTGGCGTACTGCAGCATGACAAAGCTTCTGGCTGTAACATTAAGAACAATAGGTACTGCACTTGATTTTAATTAAATAAAATAAGAAATAAAAAATAAATATCTTATTCTCGTTTCCGTTTTAAAATGCCCACTTTTTTAGTTAATAAAGGAAATGTAAATTTTTTAATTTTCATATTTCATTCAATTTTCATATCACATCACACAATATTTTATTTCAATTTCCTCTTAAGTTTATTGTTTGGGGAAAATATTTTTAACCGGGAAATAATCTGCAGTTTCGAGATTACCTGGTAACAACCCAAAGAAACAATAAGTTTGTCAGTGACTTGACTGGGTTTGAATCTCGAATTTTCATCCAAGCTCGTCAAGTGATCCCAAAGCCTTTTCCAAATATCTGACACAAACGGTATTAGTCTTTGTTGTGGTGAAAGCAACATTTTGACAGTGTTCCAGAGTATTTCTTGAGTAGTTGAAATAGGAATTTCGTCGACCTGTAAATTGTCAAATAGTCCTTGTTAAAAAAAAAACAACAAATGATTGTTTCTAAAAAAATTCAGATAATGTATTGTACCTTTGTTTCGGTTTGTGCCTTCGGATCTATATTCGTCATTGGTAAAAATTTTAATAGGAAATTAGCGTCCGGAAGAATATTTTTTTGAGCGAAATTATAAGCTCCTCCTAATAATACTTCTTGAAAAAATTTCGGGATATTTATGTCAGTAGGATTTTTCAATAAAACTGTAAGCGCCTGTAATAAATTCAAGAAAAGACAGAGTTAATAAATAAATGCGGAGGAGAGCTCCACCAGAAATTTATAAAACCAATTAAGAAAAAATTCTGTAAAAGGCTAAAGCTCTCGAAAATATTTTCCAAAAGTATTCATTACAGTGAATAATTCTCCATAATTATAATTGTTGTAATGGTGTCAAAAAGTATAAATTTTATAAAATTTTACCTCTTCTATACAGTCATTATCAGATGCATGAACCAAAAAATAATGAAGTACAGACAATCTATTATGTACAGTCTGAACCGTTGTCAAACAGTTTATTAAATCCTCAACCGAAACTTCAAATTCTATCAAATCCATCGTGACCACATCTATCAAAACAGTTGATTGCAATTCTCCGGAATTTTCGGAGGGACCGGCGTCTGTGAACTCTGCTTTGAGGGGAACCAGGCGAGAAGCATTTTGTGGCACCATCGACAACTTTCCACTCATTAATATATGGCAATATGGTTCATGAGCGAATCCAATGTCCAAGAGATGAGTAAAGATTCCTGCTGCATATACAACTAAATACTGAGCTGTAAGAAAGAGTTTACGAGAATAAATTCTATTTTTTAGACCGAAGTTGATGAAATTTCGATCACACTCTGTTAAAAAAAACTCTATTTGAAAAATAATCTGTCGCTGCCTGTCATTAACAATCGATCAAGTGATTTCATATTATTAACATTAAAATAGAAAAAAATAGTCACCTTTTCAACATAAAAATAAAAATAATTATACATAAGTTGAATGGCTTTATAATAAAGAGTATTCTCATAATTTACCTCCCAAAAGTGTAAATACTGGTCTCATAGTTTTAGCCGAAGCCCATGGCACTCCAGGTACAACGTTATGAAGGACAAATCCATGATGTAAAAGCGTTACTGAATACGCAAAATGAACTGTGTTTTTTTCCTTAGGAATACCCGTTCCAGGCGATTTGACTGGCTAAAATTATGTTGACTTATTAATATTTAAAAAGTGAGAAAAAAATTAGCAATAAATATGTAACAACGTCTAACTTGGTATAAATAATGATGGCATATGCAGATAATACCAGATAAATCTGATATGACAATAAGATCTAATGAACAGTCATGAATCCTTAACGGAATGGGATCATCTTCGTATATTTGACAAGAGTTTTCGGAAGAAGCAGAAAAACTTGGTAAATTTAACGGTATATTCAGCTGAAACAAAACAGAATCCAAAACTTTTTTAAACCGTAAAAAAATGTAATAAATTAACAAATAGGTAATAAAGTGAACCTACCACGGTTTCATGAGGTAAATTTTCGTGAAACTGAAGGCAACTTAAAGTGGGTGACAACTCCTGCTTTTCCGAGTCTTCATTTTCAACGGGCAGTGATATTTTTCGAAAATGTATAAAATACAGAGCCTGAACATCGCAATCCCATTGAGCCCACGTAAAAGCTTTTGTCACAACATCAATTTTCACTGTCGCTATTACCTCATTTTCTTTCTTTAGGTGATACATTGTGATTGCTGAAAAGACCTCAGTTTAATTCGTATAATTTTAAGAGTTTACACTTTCTAAGTTCGAAAAAATCTTACAATCCATATGAATAAAAACCAGAAGTTTGGAAATTTCTTTTGTTGTTTCCAGGAAATTAGTCATTAATTGTTTCTGACTTGGTTTTCCAAGCAATTGGTAGTTATTGCTTATATCAGGAATGCCATGTTTGCTTTTTTCCACCGGAATTACATAATTCTTGTAAATCTCTAAGGAGCTATTTTCTTCTGATTTTTCTTTCACCACATAAGAAAGTAGAAGACGGTTTGTGTTTACGGAAGCCTGGACGATATTCACAACTTTATTAAGCCTGGTCAATATCTGCAAGAAGAATTTCACTGATTTAATTCTAAAAGGTTTAGGACCAAAATCATTGTGTTTATTTCTCATTTTTAATAAATGGAAAAATCTGTTTTTAAGTAAAAAGCACCCCCATCCCTATTTTTTAATTTAAGATTATCCAATTTAATTTACTTGAAGGTCGTTTGTGTTCGGTTGATAAATTCCAATGTATGTGAATGAGCCGTTTCGGTTTTCTTCGATCCATCCAACCGTTATTTGTCCTTTGGCTTCTTGTCCTAATAATTTCCATTCTTTCAAGTCATCTGGAGAATTAAAAAGTTTTTTAATTATCGGTATTACATATGCTCGAGCTGTTTGAATACCAAAAAAAGTAAAGTTTTTGAAAATCAAGGTATTGTTTCTGAAGAACTGGAATTTGCCATGGAGCGAAACATAAATAATTTACATAAAAGTATGCATTCGAACTGTCAAAAAATATGGGGAATGTGACAGTATAAATAACGACTTATTTTTAATTAACGTTTTAAGGTTTTACGGTAAGAATGTATTTTGATAAGAATCCAAATCACTAAGAAAGGCAACGTTTAAATCTTATCAAAATTTTTAATGATATCGTTTTCATTAAAAGCCAACGTCAAAGTGTGAGAATTGCGGCGAAAAATTTTGCGGACTTAATTTATTATAAAATAAATGGTATAATTTTTTTATTGGCAAATTAGTGATTATTTAATAATATATTTTCATCTTTCTTAAATTTGGGAATGTTTTATCGATTCCTACATTTGTTAACTAAACGAAAGGAAACTATTTTTGCAACGCGCAGGTTTAAATTTGCGTCAATCGATCCGTTTTCCTCGATTTGAGGATTTTCCTCAATCTTTTAATATTAACAAAAGCACAATTTTCAAATTGTTGGTCCGAATGAGACTTAATTTAAGAATATTTGACGGATAAATTAATTTCTGTAAGAAATCTATTTACCTGAGTTTGAATACTGTGCCACTATTTCGCGTAAAATGCGAGCTAAATTATCAAACACAACCATCACACTGCAGCTATCATTCGTTACTGATTTTACTATTACCGTGATATGAATTGTAAAATGTTCATTGTTCATTGTTTATGTCTGTCCAAACCGATTTTTCAGATAACAATAACATTTTCACTGCAGATTTATATTTAATACAATGCTGCGGTTAGCCTAATTATTCGCATCGAAAATAATTAGGCTTTGCTATAAATAAAGTGTCAAGTTTAAAAAACTGCGTGTTTCTTGTCACTTTTTATTTTCATGCATTTGCGTATAATTTTCGGGTTATTTTTCATGAGAATCATTTTTTCTTATTTATTAAACTATTTCAAATTTCCCTTTCCGTTTCAAATCACCACTCTCTGTGGTAAAGATGGCAGTTAATATTTATTTAAAAACTTTCCGCTTTTATTATAATTGCTATACTATTTTTTTTATTTGATAAGTTTACACTAAATTAAGAAAGTTCACCTGCTATTAAGAAAATCGATAAAATAACTATAAACTCAATATGTATAACTAAAATCGTAAAATAATATAACGTATTTCTGAAGCATCATATACAACAGAAAAAATAATTGGAAATAAATTTTAAAATCGCGCGGTTTTTATAACTCCAAAATTTAGAAGTATTTTCCAATTATATTGATCATATTTAGTGATATTTTAAAGATAAATCGAGGGTGAAAGTTTCATACATTTTAAATTTTTTTTAAGAAACAATTTTCCCAATTTGAATGAAACAACAGTTATTACGATGCAATAAATATAAAATTTATTGTGCGAAATAACCCGGAAGAAAAAGATTTAATATCAAATTGATTTTCGCCTTAAAATAATGCTTTAAAAAACTAAAATACAATAACGGGCTAAAAAAAAAACTAAGTAAAACAATCCGCGGCAAAGCCATTTTCCTTATTGTCAATGGTCACAGAAAAACAGAAATTTGGCAACGTTGAATTAATGTAAATTTATTCGAAAGGTATCATCTGTTAATCGGCTGCAATGTGTTTTTTGTTTGCGTTATGTGGAAAGTGAATAATTCGAAGATGCACGGTTTATCAGAAATAGGGCCGAACGTGCCCGCGTTTTTAATTAAACTCTGGAAATTGGTCAATAGTCCGGAAACTGACGAATTAATTTGCTGGAGCGAGGTAAACATTTGAAAATGACCTTGCTCATAAAAGCATTCCATTTTTAGTATTGACAAACTGTTTGAGGGAAAAGAAAAACAGTTGAGATTCGGTCTGATCGGTGTCTTCGGATACCAAGAAATTGTAAAAGAGCATAGAAATGTCATTCAATGGGGATCATGTTGTGTCTAAATACGTTTAGATGTTTTCATAATTATATCAGAAAGACTTGCCTCAAATTATACTTATAAAAAAAGTATTTTTCAGTACGCAATATTAAAACAGAGCCTACTTTTATTGTCGTTTTTGTTTTATAGTTACCCTTTTATGGTACGAAGTTAAATTCCAAATTGTTTTTTCCCTTTTTTTTACTCAAAGGAAAACTTGATGTTTGTGAAATTTCATAAGTACAATGGAATTTCACAAGTCATCCTTGTTTTATTTATTTCAGTTTTCTTATTTGAAAATTTAATGAAATTATATAAGAATTTACTTATATTTTAAATACATATATGAATACTTTTAATTTATGATGATTAATTTTTTTAATGGGGTTTTTATTAGTCCTTTGTAGTTTAATCTTTCACTTATGGTTTATGAAAAACTTAATAAAAAATTTTATGTATATTTATCAGAATACATTTTATATAAATATGAGACCAAAATATTTTAAATTTAACTTTTTAAATGCAAACTCAATATAATTTAAAAGGATAAGGAAATACAGTTAAATAGGAAATACCTGTTAATTCCATTTTATAAGAGAATTCATCATTTATTAAACCTGGAGAGAATATTTTAGGGAAAAATAGTTCAAAATCAGCAGCCCTGACCAGCTTCCCCTGATTTAGTTGATAAGAAATGAGTCACTAGTTTTACCTTAAAATTCCTTAAGAACTGTTAAAATTTTATGTTAAAATAAACTGACTTGTTATAATAAAAGAATTATAATTTTTAATTATGTATCTTTCAGAGTGGGCTGAGTTTTATTATTAATAATCCTTCTCAATTTTCAAGAGAACTTCTGTCATTATATTATAAGCATAACAACATGGCCAGTTTCATTAGACAGCTGAATATGTGTAAGTAAAAGTTTCATTCAAAATAGGCTTGATTTTTTAATTATTGAAGAAAACTGTAAATTAATATTTTGAACTTTATTTTTCAGATGGATTTCATAAAATTGTTTCGGAAGGTGGTGGTCTTAAAAGTGAAAACATAAAAAATAAGCATAAGGAATTTATGGAATTTGCACATCAATATTTCATTAAAGATCATCCATATTTATTAGAAAATATAAAAAGGAAATTACCCAAAGTTCCCAAATTGGGAGCTCTCGCAAATGAACAGTTAAACGACTCCAGTTTGAAAAGTGGAACACAATCAGAACTGTTAGCAAAGGTTCTATCTGATGTGAATAATTTGAAAGGGAAACAAGAATCTTGGGATGCAAGATTAACAGCTATGAAAAGAGAAAATGAAGCTTTATGGAGAGAGTTAGCAATATTTAGGCAAAAGCATCTAAAGCAGGAGCAAATTATAAATAGGGTAAAACATTGCATAGTTTCATGTATCTATTATTAATTAACCCATTAAGCATCTTGGTACATTGTGAGTAATGGTTCCTGTAGTGGCCTGTATACATCATATCCATTGAATAATTTTTTTATACTTTGTTTATATCATTTTATGTTATTTTAAGTTATGTTTATTACAGCTTATAAAAATACAAAGGTAATTTATACATATTGAAGAGTAGAGAAAAAATGAATGACACTTTATGTATCTTTATGTAAAGAAGTTGAGTCTTGCAATGCTCTTACCCCCCCTTTATTACCAGTATATAATCGTCTTATTAAATAAACCAAGAAAAATCATTTGACGTATATATACGTCATAACCGCTACAATAGATCAAGCTTATACATATGGCATATCTGCTTAATGGGTTAACCCAATTTGCTGTGAAGTTAAAGTTTATGCTTTGATATTTTATAGAATTTATTTAAATTTGTTGTTCCTTGTTTTTAGTTGATACACTTCATTGTGACAATTGTTCAGCCTTCAAGGAGTGCACCTATAAGGAGAAGGTACCCTTTGATGTTGAATGATATACAGCCAGTTAAGAAAATAACAAAATTGAGTGGGGCAGACACATCTCAGTTTAATCAAGGTTCTCCATCTGGTCCAACTATTCATGAAATTGATACCTCTGATGTTCTTTTTGGAAGTCCAGAACAACCTGAGATTTCATCTACAGATGTAGAGTTCATTACTCCAGAGTAAGTCTTATGATGATGTATTGTGATGGAAGAGAATATAAATAAGCATAAATTTGACCCATTGTAAAAGCACAGGTTTGTGAAATAATTAATTTCTTTTTAGTATTATGGATGAGACTCCAAAATTCATAGAAGTGGAAAACACTGAATCTCCAGTGATTGAAAAAGAATCCAAAACAAAGCCCACAATTGAAGTTGCTGAAAATATACCTGAAGATTGGTTGGAAGTACAGCTGACCGAGGACAACATGATTGATCCTTTAACGCCAATAGATCCGGCGAAAATCAATCCGGCGGTCGCGGCAGCCACATTAAAGCATTTGGAGGGAACCAATAAAATCGTTTCTCCCATTTCAATAAATCTTCCATCGGTTACCACTGCTACTGATTCTGGAAAAAAAAATGTTTTTGAAAAGAAAATAATTTACCTGACTAATGTTAATGATAATGAGAAACTCGGGAAGAAAAATGCTAAGAAACCAATTATAGTAAAACTGGATTTTCCGAGTAAAAAAAGGTAAAGTAATGCTCACGATCAAAACACTAACTGAAAATCTCTTTCTCACAGTACTTTATCATTATTCTTATCGCACTCCCGTAATTAATTATCTTTTTTTTTACATATGATCAATTTAACCCATTGAGTGGCAGACAACCCATTGACGGCAGTGCCCTGGGTGCCGAGGTTTTATTTTGAAGAATACAAAATATAATTATACAAAGTTACCCATACAATATTGTAATGGCATTTATTACAATTTTTACTTAAAAAAAACACATTACGAGTTATTGAATAAAATTTCTGTATCAAATTTTAACGTTAAAAATTCCACCACGAGATATCACTTAGTTGGCACTCAATGGGTTAATACCGTTAAAATAATTTTTTTCAAACGCAAATTTGCTTTCAGTCATTCAAAGGGTATTTCAAATGAAAAAAATTCCCCGTCATCGAATTTAAATTTGGATTTGGTGCCGAGCATTAGTGAGAGTTCAGTAAAATCATTACCGTCGTCCGAACCGACAACTCCCAAACGGAAGTTTTCCAATCCGAAAATGTCGCTGATTTCATCCAAATCAGATCAGCAGTCAGACGAACCAGCAAAGAAAAAAAGCAAAAAAGGTAAAATCTATTTTCGTTATTATTCGGGTTCGTATTTAACGGAAAAAGGCGGGGTTTTTTTTAGAATGGAGATGAGAGAAAAAAAAATGGCGGAATTTTAACGAAAATACTTTTTTAATGGTTTTTTCGGCTGGCGATTGTTATTACTAAATGGTGTTTTTTTTGAGATAGCTGCGTCAAAAATTTCTGTACCTGAAATAGGCATAGACGATCTGGATTTTTTACTGACGTCAAAGAAGTGTGCCGATGATGCAGATGTGTCGGGAGGTGAGCTTCACAATAATGAGAGATAAATGCAATGAAGTAGAATAAGTTTTCTTTGTAGTTTTTTATTACATTTGTATGAATGCTCAGCTAATTTTCATGAGTTTGCTATTGAAAATATTGAATTTCTTTCATTGAGGTTTTTACATTCATTCGGTTTTACTTTGATTTGTGTAAATTTTGAGGGTTTGAGATATGATCGGTGACAAATAGTGTAAATTTTTTTATTACTTTTGTATTATCGATATTAATATAACAATAACCGCTCACCGCACACATTTTCTACTAATGAATTTATTATGAGACCTCCTGCGATCGGAAATTCGATACTATAAACTGAATAGTGTTGGCAAAAATACAATTTTGCTTTCTTTGATTGTAAGTTAAGATTCGATTTGTTTCGTTTTAATTGCAAACTTGTGCTTATTACGCTATTAAAAACAGTAACCGTTATTTGAATGCTCTTTTTAACGGATGTTTTTAACCGTTGATGTTTTTAACGGATTTTTAATTCTTTCACACGGCTTTGCGTCGAGTTTAACCAGTAAATTTGTGGTGAAGTTTTGCTGAAGCGATTTCTGGTTTCAGTGATCGATTGTAGTGTTCCTTTGTAACGTCAGTGCACTTTTAAAACTTAATTGCACCTCTTCGATGTGAAATTTCTTCGATAGTCTCTCACCGTCAGTTATTTTTATAAAATTGTAAACTGGTGGAAAGAGTTTATTGGGCGATACAAATTGTATTGATTCGAGTAGCAATTCTTATTAGTCTTTCTTTTAACTTTGGGACTTTGGATTTTGCACTTTTTCTTTCTTATTATTGTGTATTATAAAACATTCTCTAATTTTGGGGATATTTTTTTAATTAATTTATATTTAAAATCCCTTTTAATTATCATTGATTAATTAAACCATTTAATTTTTTAGGACTCGAAAAGCCAACCAAAAAGGCTGATCAATCGGACTCCTTCTTTAAGTTAGAGTCATTATACAATGGAACAATAAGTGATGAGCAATTAACGGATGCCACCGAAAGTTGTACAAATGCAGACATCGCCAACGACGAATTCGGGGGCAATGTCGAGATAAACGAGCAACTTTCACCGCCCTCTTTGATTGAGCCGGAAAAGTTAATCACGGAAAACGATAAGGACATTTTGCAGTTCGAACCTGATTCGATGGCTGTGGTCTGCCAGAACCCGACGAGCACAGACGTTTTAACGCGGTAGGCTATGCGAAGTCAGCCCACTCTGTGCTCATTCAGGCGGAGAAAATAAATTGGATTTCTATTTGCAGGGAGTTGGGATCTCACGTTGATTCAGTCCAAGGAGAAATAGACTATTTAAAGGAAATACTTAAGGGAGAGGGATACAGTTTTGATGCGAACACATTACCTTGGGTGGGTATTTTATTTAACCCTTTGCGGTCGTATGTCTGCTCTCAGTTTACACTTTTACTAAGGGAACCTCAACGATGAAGAATTATAAAATATAATATTTATACAAAAACATATCACTAGATGCCTGTATTGAATATATGTAATATATCTTAAATCTCTGTAATATGTAATGTAATATATATAAAAAACTTGTAATACATCTAAAAATTCTTAAAATAATTACTGAATGTAAACTTGTGTGTTTTGTATCCCTGCTCTTTCGACGGAAATTAATTCCGACCAACAGATACCCATGCCTAAATTTAAATACGGCCGCAAAGTGTTAAAAGGCTCAAATCGCAGATTAGAATACGGCTTTTATATGTGACTTTTTTTTTAACAGTTGTTTAATGATGACCCTCTTTCCTACGGGGTTTTACCCGCGGCCGATGAGGAAGGGAACGAAAAGAAAAACGAAGAAGCAGGTTAGTTGAAAGAGATTAAATTAGTTAAAGGAAAGAGAAGATGACACGTTGAGGGTTTATCTTATTATTTTTCCTTCAGTTAAATCTCAGGGAATTTCCATAATCCCGTGAAAAGTGGTTTCCCATTTCTATTATTTTATTTTATATCGTTTCTTAGATTAATAAAAGTGGTTTATTTCCGGTATTTTTATTAATTTTTATTAAAAACAGGGATTTCAGGTAACGAGTTAATGACTTACGGAACGCCTAATCTCATGGATATCGTCGACATGATCGGGTCGACGCCCAACAGTCAGGATTGGGCCAACGTTCTGTCGCCGAGTCCTTCCACAGTTTCGGATCTCACAACTCCCGCACCGAGTCCGAGTGCATTTAATTTCCCTAGTTCCAACAAACGACGAAAAATTTAAATTAACACGAAATGCTTGTAGTTTTCTAGAGAATTTCAAATTTAGATATATTAAATCCAAACAAGGTTTTATCTTTTTTAATTTTTGTAAATTTCACATAGAATAAGTATCAATAATTTTTGTGTTTTCAGTAAAAACATTTAACCGTAAATTGATTTTTTTTACGCATTATTTGTCCATTTTGAAATCTAAAACAGTATTGTTTGATGAAATGATCGTTGAGTAGGAAAAGGACTGTTGGCAATGGATTTTTTCAAAGGAAACTGCAAGCATTGGCTTTAGATGTGAGTACCTAAGCGAGAAGGTATTTCTAGTGTAATTTTTAAGAGTTGAACCGTTTGAAAAATAGAATGCCTTATTTTGGGTGGAAGTTTCAGAGCTTTACCGTTTGAATATTTTAAAGAGGGAGTTTTATGACCCGGATAATTATTTGAGTGTAATAAAACGGAGACCTGAGGTAAATTACTCGCTTTTAAAATAATTATGTTTTTGTAAAACATTTTAGAAAAAAAATGCATTTTGTGTTAACGGTTTTAAGTAGAGTGTAGATTAAATTTGGTACTAATTAATCGTAATTATTCATTGCACCGAGTGATTTGCGAGTTTTTATCTTTGATTTTGAGATGAATTAATTTCGAGAAAAACTAATGAAGAGTAGAAAAGATAATTACCGGGCGTCAAACATTATGTGATATACTGGAAATATTTGTAAACCCCTTTTTCTCCGTTTAGTCTCGTGGATTTTTAGAATGGGCCTTAATTATGGAAATTTTGGATAACATTTGTTTTCAAAGGTTTCCAAACTATTTTTTATTCGAGATATTATTTTATCGCGAATAAATTTTAGTTACATGAATTTTCGAATGAACTCACATGCGTTCAGTCAGTTGTTTGTTTTATTGTTTCGACAAATTCTTCGATCACTTTGCACTCACAAAGAACCAAGCATTTACTAAGTTTTATATTTATTTATACCTCTCATGTTGAATTCATTTTGAAATTTGTGTAAAGGTAATTATTATTCGATGAAAAGATTTGAGAGAAACATGACTCGGGAAATTTGAAGTCGTGCGATTTTAAATCTTTAGGACCATTGAAGCAAATATTGTTGGCTGATTTTTATGATTTTGATTGTAATTTAAACGTTGCCCTTTTCTTGCGATATGAGGTATTATCAGAGAGAGAGAATTTTCTCAGAAGAAGGTCTCATAAATTCAGATTGAAAGTGAATCATGCACTTACATGAACAAAATCATGTACCTACGGTTTTATACTGTTTAAAATTAGAATAAAATTCGGTCTTAGTTTTTGTCTCATGTTTTTTTTTATTATATATATATACATCACCGGTGGCCAAAGTGGCGATCATTGTTCGAAGAATTATTAACAATATCGGTTTTATTTGGATATTATAAAAAAAATATATTGTTTTATTCATGAATTATTTAGTTTCTGAGGAAAAGGAATAATTAGTTTCTTTTAAAAAATTAATTTATATGTTTGTATTTTTTTACATTTTAAATTTAAATGTACTCAATGATTTTAAATTCTTTGAATAAAGTCTTTTGCTTTCTTTTATGTCGATGAAACAGTGATCGAAAGTTTGGCCATCACTGATTATATAAATTCATAAGAAAAAGTAATTACAAAAAAATTTGTCGAATTATTTTTCGGAAAGAATAAACCCCAATAAATTACATACACCATTATGTAATTGCCATTATTTTAATTAGTGAAAAATATAAAAGCATTTTATATATCTTAAGTTTTAACTTTGAGAAATCCTGCGGTCAGACATTGCTGAATTTGTTTTGTCGTAATCCTTAATTTCAACTTCAGAAAACCGAATAATAACGAATGCAGTCTAAATTATTATTTTTTAAAATTTTTTTAAAATTAATTTTATTTATTTAAATTTTTAATAAATATAGTTTTCCCATAAATTTTTCTCTTTTGCGTATGTAATTCTTTGTGAATGAGAGAAACTAAACCGAGTAAAGGTAATTCTTATGTATGTATTAATTTTTTCAGCGTATTTCGAAGTTTTTAATTCAATCCGAAAGTATAAAATGAAATATGAAATGCATCAGCAGTATTTTAAGATAAGTTAAAAATACGTTGAGATATTTAAAAATCTGAGTTCAGGACTTTTTTCAAACCGATTGGCTGAATATTTTAAAGCCTTTGTAAGGTCATTTCTAATTTTCTGTCTCCAATAAATTACGCTTTAAAGTAATTTAAACAAAAAAATCTGCCGTGATAATGGGTCTCATTTATTATTTATCAAAAATATAAATTAAAAGATAAATCTCGATCGGTTTGAGGCTGAGCCAGTAAACTTAAAAAGTCAACCGTCACTGCCTTTTTCCTTTCTTTATAAGTGCATAAATGAAAGGATTTTTATGAGTGAAGATCAGTCATTTAAATAATGGTCAATGATGTAATTAAAATCAATATATAATTCAGTATAATCAGTTAGGCTTAATGATAAAAAGATTACATCCTTTTTCCTTAATCCCTCTTCTAATATTAACTACATGTTCTTTATTCTTTCAGACTTTAAATTAAAACTGTGTTACGCTCAATCCTATTAAAAAATTTTATTCTGAAATTATTAGCTTTTGCCGCATTCGAAATTTACCACAGAGTATTATCACCGCCTTTTAAAAACATTTTTTTGGACGTTTGAATGCAAACGCGCGCTTTTGTCCTCACAATTTTCCTAATCCCAATTGGGTTTATTTATTACAATTTAAGAGTTCTTTATTAAAACAATAAAAGTCAAGCAATGGTTTGCTCAATATTTATTTTACGTATTAATTTATTTTGAAAATGAAAAGAGTTTGTAAAGAAAACTGAGCATGCTCAAAAAAAGGAAAATCACCAAGAAATCGATACAGTGTTAATAAGCTGGTTTTATTCGATGTCCCTAATGAAAACGTTTAAAAATCGAAAGCCAGAAATGAAGGACGAAGAATGGGATGAAAAATTAAAAGTTATCGATGAAGAATTGCTATCATTTTATCAGTACTGTGAAAAAGCCGGATTTACTCCGTCTGAAATGGAAATGATCTGTGCGCCATTAACCTCTGCATTAAGGAGTAACAGTTTTAAGAAGACTTTAAAAACAGTGATTTTAGTGGCAGTATTTCTTCTTTTCACTTACTCTGCCGTACAGGTGGAGCCGATCAACACTCATTTCAGCGCTTTGAGTCGTTTGGTAATGATCAAAATGCTGCCCTTCTGGGACTGGACCTCCATGTTCTACGAATCGTGCTTAGTATCCAATCCTTTCTATAAAAGCTATTCTCTGAAAAAGGAAGACTGCTTTTCATGCGAGTCTTTGGAAAGGATAGAAAGAATTTCCGATGTTTCTTATCCACATTTATTGGACGACTACTTAACTAGAGATTTGCCAATCATCATCGTCGACGCCATGACATATTGGCCAGTTATGAACACGGCTGAATTTTATTTCGAGAACATAACCCAAGCTTACCTGCAGGACGAAAAACTAATGGACACTGTTCCCTGCGTCCTCATCTCCAACATAAGGCCGGGATCTTATGATTTATTGGCTTTTCTCAAAAGGATTCAGAACCCGAGAGTGGACAAATGGTTTGTGCATTGGCAAAACTGTGACATAAATGCCGTGAAAGCGCTGAGGAGGTTCTACCAGCGCCCTTACTTTTTAACGACTTCAGTCGCGCCAGCTCATTTTAATTGGGTGTTAATGTCCTCCGATTATAATGCTAAACTGTACAAAAAAGTCGAATTGGATTCCGGGCTCATTATGCTGGCCCAGTTACGAGGCTCAACTTCTTTTAGATTGACGGCCCACAGCCCCTGTAACACATCCTGTCCACAACTTACGGGCAACCTGCAAGAGGGAGAGATGCTTGTATTCACTAATTTTATGTGGACATTTGAGTACTTTCCAGGCCGACACACGGATAATATAGCCATACTCACGGAAACTATTTGGGACGAAAACAGAATATAATGCAGAAAGCCTATATACTACGAATACTTCCAGTTTATATTAATAGTGTGTCACGTAAACAGTTAATTTGCACTTATGATATCAGTTTTTTTAGGATATTGTTTTATTTAATACCATAAATAAACCATCCGTCGAATGAATTTTTTCCTTTCTCATTAAAACAACTTCCATGTATAAATAACATTCTTTATTAGTTTTCGATTACTTCATAAGCCGTTGCAAATTAAACCAAGATCATACACATAATGGGAGACCTCCATTTTTAAAATGAATATTTCAAAGAAAGTAATTTCCCTTGCCTTGAGTCAAAGACGAAACTTTTCATTTTTATAAGACTTTTGAGAGAATGCGTTAAGATTTAAAATTTTCATGAAAATTTTATTTTCAAGAATGCAGTTCCATTTCATCACCACAACGACAGGTAAATGTAACGGAAAGTAAAAACCATAGACTTCAACAAAATCGGAGAACACCCGCCCTTTTGTTTTTGCTCCTAAATATTTTACAGAAATTATCATTAAAGAATTTGAGGCAACATTGATTAAAAATAAAGATGCAAAATTTTAT
Source organism: Brueelia nebulosa (assembly GCA_028293925.1). Taxonomy (NCBI): domain Eukaryota; kingdom Metazoa; phylum Arthropoda; class Insecta; order Psocodea; family Philopteridae; genus Brueelia; species Brueelia nebulosa. The sequence goes on along the minus strand of JAQIBA010000057.1, from coordinate 277,293 downwards.
TATTATATAATATATTATATTTCTAAAAACGAGTTTGTCTTCACTTGATAAAGTCGATTCAGAAATTTTATTAAAGCTTAATGAAGATTTTGAAAAACGCACAGCACTTTGGAGTTATAAAATTTCTATAATAATGGATTAGATTCGTACCTTAATTGAAAAGTGAAGTAATCCTTCCAAAATAAATGCGTTTTTAGGATTTATGGAATTTCATAAATGAAAAATAATCTTCTTACTCGTTTATATTTCGTTTTCAGCGATTATCGGATAGACTAACAGAATATCAAATGCTGTTTTCAAGAAAAAAAAACCCACCATTGCGGGCTTTGCCTTATAATTATTTCGTGTAAATTTTATAACAATTTGTGACGAAAAAAAAATATTTGGTAGAATTCTCACAGAACTTGCAAATAGTATCATTCATCTTATTTTATAGAGTGTCTTTTAATGCATCAATCATTCACTGAATAATACTGAGAAACAAAATGTATTATATTCACTTAAAACCAATATCAAAACAGAATCTAAAAAAATGTAATATAAATAAATTTAAATAATTTTAAGTACTTTTAAAAGGTAACTTCATTTAAGGAACTGAGTAAGAATAAAAATTTTTTATTTGGTGATTATACTGAAAATTTATATATTAATAAAAATTCATTGTCAGCTTTAAATGAATTTTTATACATAAATTTTCCCCACCAGGATTCCAAGCACTTTTTAAAAACCACTATCTTTTTTTTATTTATATAAAAAAGAAACAACAATTAAAAACAGTGTCTCAGACTAGTAATTCATTGCTTTTTAGGTTTTTTTTTCAATTATTACAGTTTAATATCAATGTGAATAACTATGTAATTTAAATGAAACCCTCCTTTCTTGTCTGCACTCAACTACTGCTGATTTCCCAGTAATTTACAATAAAAATTTATTAAAATTACAACAAATATTGGTATTAAATGCATAACAGCACTGAAGACTTTTAAATGGTTTTTATTTTTACTTAGAATAAATTCGGTTGTAATCAAATTTAGGAAAAAATCATGTCTTTTTTACAATGCAGTTAAAGAATAATACATATTATTAATAGTATATCTGAAATTAATATATATTTATATGAAAGAAGTCAGAGTTTGATTGTGGAATTTTATCAGGAAAGAGATGAGCCTTAAGAGAGCCAAAAATTATGACATAAGTAATTGAAAATTGATAATTTTCCAAACACATACTAACATTTGAGCAAGGGTTAATCTTGAATGGAACAATTTATAATTTACATATGATTCCAAACAAGTTAATTTTGAGCACTTTAAAAATTTTCTAATGAATTTTTTAACTAACTGTGGTTTTTCATATTTGTAACAAATGTTTTATATGCAGAGAAGAAACACTCTATGACATAAGCATATTAACTTAGCAGTAATTTATTAAGTCAATTAAGATTTAAAAAAATTTTACCTAAATATGAGGCACTATCTTTAACTAAAATTGAATCCAAATCATTGAGAGGAATTTTATCAGGAAAATTTTCACAGTTTCCTTTCATTACAATAAATTTAAACTATTTTTATTCTGCAGTTAATTGCTTTTGTTAAAGTTCATTGTCAATCATAAGTATAAACTAAGTAAATTCCTCATATAAGACTTGAAATCCTTATTGAATTCATATTCACTATTAGTGTTTACTAAGGCTTAGGCTCTTTCTTCCCTTGTCACTCTTAAACTCTCAATATTTGCATTTGCCTGTCAATTAATAAAAAAAATCTAACTTGACAAAGGTGATTTTTGACCAATTGAACAAAGATTTTTCAAAGAATCCCAACCACCCAAAGGCATTTAAAATTTTCAACAACTATATAAATTCTATACCTTCAAATTTTAAATCATCTATTTTTGTTTCAGGCATTAATATTTTACCATCCAGTTTAAATGCCATTGCATAGCTGGCAACAGACCCTCTCAACTCTTCAGATTTAATGGCAACTATAACTTCATCTCCACTGCCTGGAATAAATTTAAAGCTGGAAAATCCATGGGAAGGATTCACATCACCTATTCTTGACACTTTAATGTTTTTAAAGTTTTCATCACAATTCAATATAAGATTAGTTCCCATTAATTCATCTGACTGTTCGTCATATCTTGATTTTGAAAATCTTCTCGGCAAAAAAAACCACTGTTTATGGATTTCACTCCAAGCTCCTGACTCATGAATCATATAACCTGGATATGATGCACCAGCCCCTTCCAAAAGAGCCTGGTAATTATCTTTCCAATTTTTGTGACTCACTTCTCCTCCCATTGACACAGTTTTTATCCACTGGGGATCATAATTAATTAGTTTTCCAACAGAATTAGTCCACTCTTTACCCAAACCTCCAATAATTAAGTTTTCATTCTTCACTGTGGCCCACTCTGATTTGAATCCTTTTGATTTTCCTCCATCACCATCTGATAATATGACCCAAGGAACCACTTCATTACCTACAATTTCATAAACTATACCAGTCCTATCATCAAGAGCATAGAGCTTTCCATTGAAAACCACTAACTCAGACAATTCCATTCCTCTCCCTGCATGGCTTATGGAAGACTTCAGCTGAACCATGTTCTTGTCCCAAATAATTCTCACAGAATCAAACGCAGGATTCCAAGTTAAATATCCCTTCTGCAAGTATGACACCCACACATCTGACTCTGACTTTGATTTCGATTCAGTGTCTAAATCACTAACCACGGCTATTCTAAAAGTTACTTCCTTTCTTGACCGTATAGGTCTCGTAAGTGGATATGTTGAATTATATTGTTTTGCGGAGTAAATATTATTACACTGCACAGCTACATGGGTATACTTAGAGTTTCGATAATCCTCGTTGGATCCCGTTAACAAAAAATATCTAACAGTTAATATAAAAACACATATTATCACAATGAGACTAATATATTTTATTTGTAACCTTAAAGTCCGTTTACCAACACTGTAACTGGGAGGCGATTCCAATGCCTGCCTCCAATCTCTCAATGACATTTTCAAGCTATCTTTGCCTTTTGATTCATAGGTCATTTCTTTTTTGTAATGTGCCTAATCACTTTGAAATGAGTGAAAAGTCATGATAATTCTAATCGTCGCACTGTACGTCAACTTCTTTGCCGTCCATTTTTTAAGTGGTGGAAACACGTGTCTCGGTCATAAAGTTACGTATTCGTCTGCTGCCACGTCTTTTTTTGGCGCCTAATTATGGCGGATTATTTGAAAATATTGACAGATTGGCGAAAATTGTAAATTCTTTGTGATCAATTATATACTGTATTTTTAAAAGGAAATATTAGAGTTAAATTTTTAATATATGTGATTACTCTTCAAAGTCTAACATCGAAAAAGGAGGAATCGTGTCAAAAAAATATCAGGGATTCACCTTTTTCTATTGAGGACATCCACCGCCAAAATGAACGAAAAAAAGGAAAGAAAAGCCTTTCATCCCTTTTGCACTAATAATTTTGCAGAAGACCTTAAGTGGCCCCGATTCGGTATATATTAAAAGAAAGGAGTCTGCGAAACGATATTCAATAATTTGAAATGCGGAGATTCAAAAATCTAAAAATTATATTTAAAAGCAATTTTTCCTTAATATATCTTAATATTGTATCAAATTTTAAATTTATTTTTAATCATCATAAATTATTTTTATTAATACTTTTAAATTGTTTCTGTGAATTGGATTTTTATAAAAGGTAAAAGGAAAAGCAATCTTTCAATGTTGAAAATTATTACTCTCAAAAAATCCTGCCATTAATTTTCATTAAAGCTATAAATTCTTCCTTCTCGGAATGGTTAAATTTAATTCAAAAAAATTTTAGGGGACGACTCCCCTTCTCAGATAAGGGTGAGGCCTAAAATTCATTTACTCTAATCTGTGAAAGTTTCCAAGAATCACATTTCATTATTTCCTTTCGCGTTATTTTTTCAGCATTAATAAATATTTATTTTTGATCCATTTTTTTAAACTAATTAAAATTATTAGAGAGGGAAAATAAAATTATTCGATACGACATTTATTGAAGGAAAATAATAATTCAAAGAGCAAACATTTTCAAAAGTTCAGTGCTTACAAAAGGTGAAATAAGCAAGGAAGGAACTTTCTGTGAAAGATTTATTGGATTTACTAGAAAAGCTGGATAGGGGATGAAAAATTGTGAGCATCTCATGAGTCACGCCAAGTATTCTCTTTGAGAAAGTTCATAGGAGGGGTTTCCAAAGCCAATTTTCTTTATTTAGGGTATTCTCAACTGTGGGAATGGGGTGGGCGAACGCTGTTTCCTTTTACTTTTCCCGCTCGACATATTCGGAGAGATTGTTTGTGAAAAATATTTGTCGGGTTGTCGGTCAGCTTCGGTCAGTTCGAACGTCTATTTTTCTTACGCTGCCCACGCTATGCCAAAATTGTGAGTAATTTACAAGTCTTTCGGAATTTTTCCCAGACAGTTAATTATATGTATCTTGGATCCATTCATCTTACTCAGAAAGCACCGATGTTTTGCTGTTATCTGACCTATGTCAAACTCTAATGAAAATCCTGTTCGTCAAGTTCAGAAAAGTTATGTTCACAGGATGTTTTCCTGAGGAATTTCGACGTTTGATCAGACTCAATTGTTATTAATTTTTTTCTAAATGAATTATTTATTATTAATTGAAATCCTCATGTCTGTTGAATGTTCGTCGGAGATTTTGGTGCTCGTCTTCGTTTCCTTTACTGCTTCGTTCGAAAAATGACATTTTATTCATTCAATCATCTTTTTGCCATCTTTTGACAGTGTTCCCAAATTCCCAAAGCAAATTCCTCTTCGTCCATCCGCATCTGTTTGATCTGAGCCAAATTCAAGGTCGTAGAAAGTCTCATCGGAAAAAATTGTTGACAGATGAATAACTCTAGTAAAAGTTTGCGTGAATCAGCCCACCTGTTACGAGACTTTAAATGGTAACATGTTCGCCATAAGTTAACTATTTGTGGGGCTCCAATGAGAAAGAATGAGTGAGGATCTAAGGCACCGCCGAAGCACTTCACACACGTTAATTGTAATGGCTTTGACGGCTGCAAAAGGTCAGGTGAAGACATTTCTAAAGGGGGTTGTCAGGACGAGAGTTTGTTAATGAAATTGTTTTCAATTAGCCGTGGCTTGTTACTCTTGTTGCAATTTTAAAGGCGGTTAATGCCTAATCTGAAAAGTGGGACTGACTCTATCGGATGGTGATTTTCCGCATTGAAATGTGCTTTTCATTAATTAAAATAATCATAACTAATCATTCTCGTGTTGTTGCTTCTAATTAATTAGAGAAACTCATTTATGTATTTCTCATCTGCAACAAATATTAATTTTTTAAAAGGCAATACCTTAACCTTTTTAAAAAATAACTACTTATTGTACTGTTAACGCTGAAAAACAACATGAAATATAATTATTTATTTTAGTACACTTTTAATTTATTGGAAAATAAATTGAGAAAAACGAATGTAACGTAATGAAAATCCCCTGAATTTATAACTTAGAAAATTCTAAAAGGTGAATCCTCTTTTACCGACAGTTTTTACGGAGATTTTAATTTATTTTTGTCGGAAACCGATAAGCTTTCGTTTGGTGAAGAGAACCTAACAATCGAGATGTCATATTAACCCATTGAGTGGCGGACAAATTTAGAGCCTGTTGCCGTGGGTGCCGAGGTTTTTTTATTGAAGAACACATGAAAGTCTTCAAAAAATAATTATAAACAGTATTGTAATGGCATTTATTCCAATTTTTATTAACCCTTTGCGGTCGCATAAAATTGGGGATGGGTATCTATTGGTCGAAATTAACCCTTTGAGGTCGTATAAAATTTGGGGATGGGTATCTATTGGTCGAAATTAACCCTTTGAGGACGTATAAAATTTGGAGATGGGTATCTATTGGTCGAAATTAACCCTTTGAGGCCGTATAAAATTTGGAGATGGGTATCTATTGGTCAAAATCAACCCTTTGAGGCCGTATAAATTTCGAGATGGGTATCTATTGGTCGGAATTAATTTCTATCGAAAGAGTAGGGATACATATACATAATATTCAGTAATTTAGTCATATTTAAACAAGAGAGAATCTCTAATTACTCATAAATACAATTTATAAAATATTCTTTGGAATTCTACAAATCTCCAATCGATGGAGCATTTAGCATATTAGTTGATGAAAAGGTTTAATAGAAATCGAGGAAAAGTTTAAACTGATATAGGAATGCATACAGTATAAGATTCGTATATATTCGTATAGTTCCTTGCTGTGGTGGCTGAGAGTAGACATACGACCACAAAGGGTTAAACTAAAAACACTACGAAATATCTCGTAGCTGGCACTCAATGGGTTAACCGGCAAATACAACATCGAATGAAAAGTTTATCCTTTGAAAAGGCTGCGGCGCAATAATAAAAAGTCCTAAAAGAAGGTCAGAACCAGAAAAGCAGAAAACCGTGGTCGCAGTCATTGCAGAAAGAAAGAATTTCACATAAAACGTTGGGATTTGAGTAAATGGTTTAGTGACACTGGTTCTGGTTTCTTGTCAACTCGGGACGCTGAAATGGAGGCTCCAGTGGAAGAATGTTCAGTCATTGGCAGAGCGTCTTCTGAGGATGTTATGCGGTGTCTTTCGGTCCTCTCATAGCACGCGCGTACACGTGTTTGGGTTCTCGCGGGCCACAAAAAAACAATTTTACCCATGTTAATTAATAAAATCGTAAAGTGTGAGTCTTGAATTTTCTTTTACAAGTTTCAAGTGCAATTTAGAAAGAAATTTTTTAATGGTAAGAATTTTTTTATTTTTTATTAACGCGTTCCTCGGGAGTTTTTGCGGAGACCAAACGAATGCAATGACTCCTCTGATTTTATTGTTTGTTTTTCTTCTTCCTTTTGATGTGCTTTTATTTGAACTTTACACGGATAAGAAGCAAAAGTGTAAATGTTTGATGGAAACGAATTTGCCGATGATTTACCAAAAGTTTCACTAACTGTACTTCTGCTGACAGCAAAAAAATACTCATTTTATCTCACAATTAATTTATCGTAAAATAAATGATATATGGGTTTGTTACAATAGCGAATGGATTCGACGAGATCCATTACCGATTTGTTCTTCTAAAAGTTATAACTTTTTCTAACTAATTAAAAAAGGCGAGAATTTCTCGTCTTATATTTCCTATTCCAACTATCATTGGAAAGCTTTGGTTTCAAATCCTTTAAAAATATAAAAATATACATTGAGGTTGAAAGCCTTATGCGTTATACCAAAATCTCCGCCTTTTACGAAATACCATTTCAGGGAAAAAATCGTTTTCTTTATTAAGAATAATTCTGATTTTAAGAGAGACTAATGCACGAACGAATAAAAGTTCAAATCCCTGAAAGGATTGTATACTTTTGTCAGTCAACAAAAACTATTAATGTGAAGTGAGAAAGTTTACCCACTGTTAAAGTCGGCCTCAGTATTTTTAAAAATTACCTTATTAAGAGAAAGAAACTGGAATAATAATCAAAAATAAATGTCGGCAGAGCGAACTTCTGCTCTCTGTAATCATAATAAATTAGATATCTTCGCGATTGTATTAAAAACTGAATGACACTGATTTTTCTTAAAATTATTCAAAACGGACAACACAATTTAAATAACTGACTCTCTATGCTTCTATCTGTATTTCCATGACTGTTTTTTTTTTATTTTTTGATCCTGTGTATTCCTTCTTAAAAGCCATTCTTTTCAATTTTCAGGACAATGATTGAACACTGAGATTAAAATTTAGGGTGACAGGGTTCGAACCTGGAGAGTCTTAATCCACCCCTGTTTTTCTGTAGAATCATCCCTGTACGTGCTCGGGCACATTACTCTGAAAAAACAGATCCCTTTTCATTCACTTCCTGCTTCCGAATTACTTTCATTTTCGAGTCCTTTTTTTGGCACCGGGTGCGAAGACCCGTTACTTTGCACCGGTAATTGCGTCTTAAAAGCTGCGCGGTGATTTCTCGAAATGAATTTCCTTGCCTCCTGCCAAAAGCCTTTCATAACCTGTTTTCATTAAAACCGAATAAAAGTTAAGCGCCTCTGAGCACTTACGGCTCACCTATACAAAATACATTAATCACAACAGTATTGTTTTGCGGTCAATTTAATGCTCAAAGACGGTTGAATGAACCGGGATGCGAAGATTCTGTTACTCCAATTAATTAGAGAACTATTTATAAAATTCACCTTTTATATGGCGGATTTTTAATACGAGTTTAAATGTCGCCAAAGTCATCGAACTTTCCAGCAAAGTCATTTCTAAACCTGTGCACTGTTTATATGTTTTTTTTTTTTTTTTTATTTACGTGCAATGCAATATGATAATAAAGTCAAGTGGATCTGTTGGAAATTTTTTTTCTGATTGTTAAAGTCTGATAATTTCTCCGCTTTTTCCTTTTCCTCCGCTACGTAATCTTTCCTTTCCCATAAATTATGAAAACCGAAAGAATTAAATTGCGCGCCTTTCATCGTTCAATTTTAAAACGTTTTGTCTGCGGTTAAAACATTATGCGTCAGTATTAATATTTTTCGCTTCGGCTACGATATGCTTTATATTATAACGCTGCGTTATTTGAATGTTTTACTCTGTTGCCCGCGTCAAACCCTTTCATTTACTCCCGTCATAAGGAAGTGAAGACAGCTCACCTTTTTCTGTCGGTCACATCAACGAGTAATTAAAAGTCGACGTCCCACTTAGGAGTTTCTCTTTAAACTTATTAAACTCGAGGGCTCACGCGAAATTTATTTTAAAAACGCTCACAAACGTTCTGTCTTGTAGACCCGATGATTAATTTACTGAACGGTGTATGATAATTGTGGATAATTACGAACTCGTTGTGTGAAACCCACGCATATAAATAATGGCATTCTAAACAGTTTTAGGTCGAATACTACAACACCCCCAAACACCCACCGAACAAATATTCTCATTCAATATTTAATTAAAGTCTCTAATCAGGCACTCGAAACAGGTTTTTGACACTCCGGTGTGTGCATCTCAGGAGACCATACAGTTCGTCTCTCTCTCTCTCTCTCTCTCTCTCTGCTTTCAATGAATGTTGACAAAAGGTCGGTCATGGAGATTGGTTTCCACAAATCAACCGATGATAAATGACGTTTGTTACCGGAACTCCTCCGTAAGAAGTCTAACCCCTTCCTAAGTGAAACATCACGACCGAAACATAAACTGCCTAATTAGTACTGAATATTATTTTAGTGGTTTTCTCAACGAAGATTTTGTCTGCGGTTACATAAGAAAAAACAACATGAAAAATAACACGTGGCCCACACATATACTTCACATAAACTCTTCATTTCTTTTTTTCCACTTGAAAGAGCATCCCAGTGGTCGTTATTCTCCATCGAGGTCGGCATTCCCCCGGACTTTTCAGAAAATTCTCATTCTTTCGGTGCCACACACTTCCATTTTTCCACAGAAAGTCAGGAACGAGCACGAGTCTCCTTTTTCCCTTCCCCAAACGTCCGTTAGATTCTGACAGTGCTGCCAAATGTCGAAAGTTAACCTCACGAAGCAGTGGCCGAACTGCTGCCTTTATTGGCTTTACCAACCGAATAAATTCATTAAAATACTAATTACATTCTTAAATATTATATGAGTGAAGTATTATAGTGGTTTCCTATTTGAAAATCCTCAGAAACCCCCCAGACAATGCAATTAAGAGTTAATTTGATTCGTTCGAATAATGAAAGAGTCGGATCAAAACGACAAAACCGCCCGTTGGCTCTCGATTGAGAACTGTGAAACAATCTGAAATGCTGTGCAAAATTCATTTCCTACAATTAGCCACACCCAATTTTGCGGGAGGAAAGAAAAAAATTGGGAGACATCTTTGATACTTCCACCGATAGGAACGGTTTTTTAACGAACGCGTTTACAATTCTCAGTCGGCAGTTTATTCATTTCAAATGAACTGTGACGTGCTGAAGAATGAAACGTTGACATTGCCGTTTGGATTTTTATTTTTCGCTGGCAAAAAATCCCAGAAAAGTCGATATTTTAGAGAGTTGACTGCGAAACAAATTTCGTTCGATGCCGTCCGTGACTGCCGACTTCGGCAGAGCGAACCTTGTGCGGCGTTTCCTTAAGTATAACAGTATAACAATTCGGATTTTTTAACCTAAATCTGCTGCTTTTAACATAAAAAAAAGAGTTGAGTGTATTTAGAAGAGTTAACCCTGTCGCTAGCCTAAACATTAAAAAGAGCTATTAAATATTAATGTTTTTTTATGCCCTCGAAGGTAATTTCATATATATATAAAATTCTTGGAATTCGACAAAAGTAACGTTTTAACGTCCTGAAAGATTAATTCTACCAGCAGTTTTCTGGATATATCAGAGCGATGTTTGAGGACCCCCACAGAGTGTCTCTAATCAGAGGCCGAAGGGTTTATGAATTTTTAAACTGAAGTCTTAGCACGAGGGGGGTGAAATATTGTCGCAATTTAAATTTATACAAACTCGCCGGAGTTATTCTGTCCGCTTACCGAAAGACGAAGTCCATTCCAGAAATGGAGACATGGTCGATGTGAGCTCCAGTGCAATTAATGACCTTGAGACTGGAGTCTAGGCCGCGCGATTAGTAACAGCATATCCAGGGAGCGTTTCCAGTGAAAAAATTGAGAATTTGGCGCCATAAAATAAAATCCTGCGAAAGAAGATTTAAAAAGAAAATAACATGTCATTACCGCCGGGGAATCCACTTAGTGGGGAAAAGTATAAAATGAAAAACTCCGAGCTGATTCTTTCTGTAATAAATTTCCATCTTTTGGTGGGTGGGAACCAAATTTTTTGAATTTTTTTTTTCACAGCGTCAATTACTTTACCCTGGGTTTTTTTTTTTGAAAATTCTTCCGGGTTCGATTTGACCGCAATGAAGGCTTTGGGTTATTGACATCCGAGCCGACGACGTTTAGGCCCCCCTTTCCTCCCCCTACAGAGGACCGAAAACTTGAGAATATCATTTTGAATTTTTATTGTTTCACTCGGATTACCCGACTTAACCGCAAAAAAATAAGACCACCCTGAAGTGGGTTATTTTGAGTCGATGGTGATAATGCCTTGAAAAGTTAATGAGAGCCGTTATAATAAACCCTTAAACGAGGTAATTTCTTGTCCCATTTCCTCGAAAAGGACTCTAGGCGAGCACTTATGCTCACGAAGACTCTTTCCGAGAATGAAACTGGGCCGAATTTGAATTAATTAAAAAGAAAATTAAAACAACAAACAAAATAATTTCTCTTACTTTTCATCACCTCAGGGGGATGAAACTCCGGGGGACTTCCACAAAATATAAAATGGCTCGAAATAAATTCTCTTCATTACACTCACTTATCCGAAGACATGCCTCGGGAATGGCTTAGCATTAGTGGCACATTCCTGACGAAAAGAATTAAAAATTAAGTAATCTCTTGGAGTGTTCTTCCAATAAGTAATACCTATTAGGTTCCTACGATTTCATTTCTGGCTAAAAGCAGCGCTAAGGTATTGAGTTACAGAAAGGAATTCTTTGACAGATCCTTTATAAACTAAACAAAAAACCTTTACAAAGGCCAACACAATGGTGATACTTCGAAATGACAGAAAAAAAGAGAAGTGAATTCCAACCAGAGTGCAATTCTTTAGTATCGGCGTCGTGCGATTCAATCTCACCGAAGAACAATTGTCCTCGCAAAAGAAGGACACCAAATATTGAGACTTATTCAAAAATCAAACATTCTGTCCTTTGTGCGACCAAAATCCGTTTTGATTTTCTGATATAACGGAAGATGCAATGAATGACCTCAAACCTGTTTCCGAACTCTCTTTTACGAGCTTTGCTTTTCCGGTCACTTTTTCATATGTCGTTTGGGGAAAACTTGCCATTGTCATGTGCCCTTTCCTGCTAGAGGTCACCGATCGCTTGTTCTCTTAAAAACGATAAAATACGATCAAAACATCTCTTTTTCGGGAGAGATTTCGACCATAAATTCGACGTCATAATTAGATACATCGGAGTTTTTCGTTTTAAATGACCCGCTGAGAGAAAAAAAAATAATTATGCGAACGGAGGAAGAAAAATTGGAAATTTCTCAGTGTTGGTCGAGTGGTTGTCGACTGATCGAAAAGGACTGTGCCAAGAACAGATAGATGACCTTTAACGGACGTGACAACACCGAGCGAGGATCTGAGCATTACGGTTGTCTCTAAAAAATGAACTTGAAATTACCAATTCCGTCGTTTCCTTAAAAAAATAATAAGAATGCAAACCGTCGGAATGGAAAAGATATTTTTCAGCGTTGGGTAATAACCAAAATGGGGGGTTGGAGTGCAGTTTTTAATCGCACTTTGGGGGAGAATTTGGAAGCGGACGAAAGCCATCGGTTCGAGTAACTGTGCTTTGAGTATGACACCGGGGTGAGACAAGACCTGAACCGAGTAAGAAAATCTTTATGACCTCGAGGAACTTGATAATCCCGGCAGATTTGCAATTTGGCTCGGTGGAAGCAGTTTAGCGGTAAAATGAACAAACTCGTTTTGCCTGATGTCGCATTGTTTGAGCCCCCTGAACCTGATACCTGATGTCAAAGTAGATTCCTTTTTGATAACTCAGTTTTATTACGGCCTCGGGAGTTTTGACCCTATCATTTCCAAAATCCATAGTAATCATTAATTTGTTGTTAAAGTGTGGGAGAACCACGCACGAACCGTACCATTGCGACGTTTTATGGGAACCCGAGCCTTCAACTTTGACAATGAGATTGACTTCTTCTACGGGGGAAAATTTGGCCTTGGACGGCCATTGCTTACGCTGGTCTTCGGGGTTTCCGGGAAAGGAACAAACGCCGCGTCATCCTGACATCCCAAACGGAGATGCATCTCTTCATATGGGGAGAAACCGGAGGAATTCGACTGTGTCAGCCCTGCGAAAGACTGTCCCAGATAACGCGAATATCAAGTGTGAAATGATTTAAAGATGCAACATTACAAGCAAAACACGTCAGGCTGTGTTAACTCTGACAGATATTAATTCTCAGGTTGATGAGTAGACAAAATTATATCCTTGATACAGTTTAATAGTTATTTGGTGAAAAACATTTTCGCTAAACATACCTGATGTGATATGTAGGCTGGTTATTATTATCCGGAGTAAACAACAAGGAATTATGACCCAGAAATTGGGGAGATTATTTAGCTTAAAAACCGGTGGCATTTATTTTACCTTCCCTCCTCCTTTTTTTTCAAAACCCTACCCCGGAGGCAGGTTCATTTTCTTCATATGTCGTCTCAGAGTTTTCGAATCTGAAATAAACAGAATAAAAAGCCCAAAATAAAACCGATCCTTAAGGGTTGAAGTGCAGACCATTAAAATTTTTAGCTCCATCAAACCAGAACGAGTGCCAGGTTGACTGAATGCTTTGTCACCTCTTTCATCAGCCTTCAATAACTGAATAATAATTAGATGAATTTTATTTACTTAATTTCATGACTGGTTTGAAACAAAACCCGGCCATTACAGGACAATCGTCATCTTTTCCCTGACTTTCTTTCGACAGAAATCGGCAGTGGATATGACTACAGCTTTGGCGACTGTCGAACTCTTCATCGATCACACACTCCGGTCCTTTCTTACATTTAAACACTCTATGACACCACAGACAGTAATTGAACTGATCACACTCGTGCACGTGCAGAGTCACGCGGCTGAGACCGGCCGAAACGGTGACAGTAATTTTGGTTCTTTTTGGGTCAGAACAGCAAATGAAAGTGAGTAGCAGTCATTGTGAGGGGTATGTGAGGTCAATCCTGAGGTGCCTGAATTACAGTCTTCTCATCCATTAAAAACGATAATGATTCTCTCTTTTCGTTTCTAAAAAGACAGTTTGGATCCGCGAACTATTCTTTTATTGCTGTGTCGAGTTTCAGCTGTGAGTCATCAATGATGAGAGGCTTTGCTATACTTTTGGAATGTCCGAAACACCAAAAGACTGAGGTCATAGTTTCTCGCGGTCGTCTGAGACCATCAAATTCATAAAAAAAAAAATTTCAGGAAGTAAATATTAATAGATTTTAGGTTTCATGTTGTCTCAAATTAGGTAAATTGAAGGATGGATGACCCTTTAGAAGTCATTATCGGAAGTGTAATTTAGCCTCGGAGGTTCTTCTCTCGATTTGCTCTTGAACTTGATGTATGCAATTTACAACTTGAAAAAACCCGATAAAAAAAAATAATTACACGTGATATAATCACTTAATTATAAAATATTAATGCTTGGAAACTGGATACGGTGGCAGTGGGTTCTCGAAAACACTTCATTGATGGCCAGCATGGGAATCTGTCGCTTTGCAGTACTTTTGGCAAAGAGGGACGTACAAAATTTCACCAAATGGTTCGTTAAAGGCCGTACCCTCTTTCTGGAGAAAGAATCTCAGCAACAAATTTTGCTTCATTTGCCCCTCCTTTGTTTGTTTAACCGGTTCTTCGTTTACTTGGGAGAAGGACGTCCTCCGGTTCGTGAACTGAAACAGTCAAAGAAGTTCCCACCACAACTCGGGTTTTCGCATTGAACATGTCAAATGGCCGTTTTGACAGGTTTCTGCCTCCGATATTTGACGATTATTTACGTCGAAACAACAACTTATGTTTGGTGCGTTTGTAAACAAAAGAATAATGCCGAACGCATTGTTTTCGCAGAGAATCTTATTCCCATAAACTTGTAATTTATTCCTATTGTTATTTTTGTTCCGCAAGTGTTCATTTTTCTTTTCCCTTTTCACTATTATTTTTGCATTCCTCATGTAAGGTCAGTAATGTGTATAGCTTGGATGATTTGAAAAGCGAGATGAACCTTAAAAAAGAAGAGAAAGTCAAAGAGGAATAGCAGGAGAAAACGTGCAAGTAAATAAGAAAATGGAAATAGATTTTAGAAACTGATAAAAATACGTTTAAAAAGAAAGGGAAAAGGAAATTAGGAAATTCAGTGAAGACTTCGTTAACAACCACAACTCACCACTTTGGGAAAACAATTGCTTACTCCAATCAGGATTTACCTGAAGGCATTTCGTACCTCTTTGCTTGCCCTCCTTTTGACTCTTTTACACGCGAACTTTGGTTCTAGGCCTTTTTACTATCTCTGAACCGATTTCAGTTGGTCAGTTCCCCGGATGTCCCTCTGTATTCATTTCACACTCTGTCCAAGAGCACAGAGTGAGGAAACGATTTGTGTGCATCGTGTGTAAGCAAATGGGTTAGGGGGTTAAATTATAAAATCGTACGGATCCTCAGAATTCCGTTGGACAGATGGGTTCTTGTGGTGCGCATTTAAATAACCAAATACTGCTCAGTCATTAGTTAAATTATCCTAATCAATGAGCAAAATGGCTTTTTGTGTGTTTTTTTTTTTTTTAATTTTATTTTTGGCTTCTGTGATTGATTTGCGTGACTCATTCGGCCTCTGCTCGAGGATGCACCTCTGCCTCTAAAAAATGTACGACTTCTACCGGAATAACCGGATGTCGTTTAATGACCTCTTCAGCCAGTCAATCGCTAAACAATCTGACGGTGTCTTCTGCCTCTGTGACAATCCATGTGAATGTTTGAGTTTATTCTTTAACAAAATGATAACAGCTGGCGAATTTCTTTTGCTCCTCGCTTTCGAGTGCTTCTTTAATTCTAATACACACATGAATTGTCAGAAGATCTATAAATGGCGTCGAAAATTAACCGTTTTTAGAATACCCGGTTCCGGTTTATGGATTCTCGGCAAAACGGAGAAAAGGTATCCGAAGACCTCTTAAAACCACTCATTCATTTCTTTAAATCATCAGTAGAAAAAGTATAACTCGATAAGAAAGCAAATATTTTTTGAATAAACACAAGTCAGGAGTTGATGAAACAACAAGTCGGGAACAAAAACTGTGGAAAAGGTGAAAAGAAAAAATCAATAGATGACTGAAGACCGTAAGAGGAGATAAAAACTAAAGAAAATCAGAACCCTCCTTAAGAAATAAATTATAGGGTTGTCTGCGGAGGGATGATTTGGAACGGTAGTAATTGACAAAGAGTTTCTACTTAAGACCGTGTGCTCTTTAGGAAAAGTAAATAAAAGTCGGTATTTTTATAATCGCCGCTTATTTGGGGGTTTTAAAAAAATGATAACAACAAAAAACAATAAAAATTCCTTAGAAATCATCCCCCTTTTTTTCTTTGGAAACTTTATTATTATGCACTTTGAGCGGAGGGTGGCCGTAAAAAAAACGGAGTGGGGCGACGAAAGCAGGAATTTTAATCCATTAAAGAAGGAAATAAAAAAAAAAGAATTTTCTTCATGGAAGAACAAAATCTGCTTTCTTAAATTACTAAATAAATATAAATAACTGTACGGACTACGAAATTAAAAGATTTCAAATTATGTTACAAACATTGCAAAATTATTATGGATGGGTATAGGAACGATGGAGAGGAATACGGTAATTACGAGGTTCACGCTTTAATTTTACTTTTATTTTGAATTCAATAATTAAGATAACATTCACAGGGCGGGAATTTACACGTAGGAGGAATTCCGCATCCATCTTTAGACCTTTCGGCCCTTATTCAACTTCCGGACGTTATAAGACCTGACTCAATTGTAAATTCTTGAGGAAAAATATGCGTCGATAATTTATAGATCGATAATTAAGGGACCGTTAATATGGGCATTTAATCTATAAATAATTATGAATGATCGTTGAACTGTGAGAAGTAATAAATAAAAAACGATTATGGCTGCTGTTGCTGACACGTAAAGGCTGACATCAGGAAGCAATTTTAGACTGACTAACATAGGACTGGTTTAACTGTGTGAATTTACTGTGTGAGAAAACTGAGCTTTGGAATAAATTAGCAGTGCCACAGGAAAGTGAGACGAATATGCGATAACATATAAAATCATTGCTTGTTTTCGGATTTTAAGGGCGGAGATTTTTGAAGGGTGACTCCCCGAAGCGATAGGGTTTACAAGTTAATGATCACGGAGAGGACAAGCGGTGGGTGTTTGCAGACCTCACAACCACAAATCGGCTGAGAGCCGCCAAGTTTTTTGTTACTTTTCTCCCAGGCTCATTTTTATGATTTTAGCCGAGCAAAAAAAAGCCATGCTTGGGAACAATAATTAACTTGAGCGAAACTAATCCGAGTGTCTGTGCGACTCTTAACATTATTAAGAATCCACGAACATGAACTGCGTCGCAACACGCGGCCGACATTAATTTTGTTTCCCCCCCCCCCCCCCTAGTACTTTTGCTCATTACTCAATTTCCTAAAAATAGAACCGAATGCGGATGTCTGGCTCGGAAACAACGATCCAAGGAAATCACCAGTCCAAAAGACACCGTGACTCAGAGGTACAACCAAAGGATGGGGCACCTCCACAGGTCGACCGGAATTAATGGCCGACACGGGGCCGGTTCCGGTATGAATGTGCTCATTTTCCACGGCAGAATGAGCTGATCAAATTGAAAAAAAAAAAATAAGAAAAGGGGGAGAAATTTGTGGCCGCAGGAAAAGTTTCACAGCTGCAGTTTCCACATCGAAAAAAGCTTTCGTTTGGTGGCTCCATATAATTAAATTCTCACCCTCCGTCAATTTTATAAATATTTAAGTCTTTAAACGGTTTTTATCTGCAATTAAACGAACGGATCGACATTTACACGTATTTGCTTACATTCCAACACCCATTTTTATCTTATGAACCTTCATCTTTTAATTAATCACAGCAGGTCGCTGCTGCCAGCGCTCGAAAGAATGCAATGGATGTAATGAAACTTCACACGTGTGAAGTGTATATATATATCTGAATCACAGAAACGTCCCGGACGAGGCAAAACCGGAACGAAATAATTAATTCTACTTCTTTTTCCACTGATAATGCGAAACTGTTGCATCATTTTTATAAGTAAATTTTCAAATGCTGCGGTTTAATTTGCATGCGGATGAAAACCCGAAGTTGATTCTTCATCTTCGGTCAGATGACTGACCGATGACGAGTGCTCCGGGTATTTTTAGCATAAAGAGCTCTTCTTTATGTAAAAAATCCACCGTGAGGGAATATCCCTTCAGCAATAAGATCGACCTTTGCTCTCTATAAGACGGCACCACTAAATAAATAAAACTCTTTTTTTAGAGTTGTTCAGTGCAGTTTGCTTTTCCTACACAATCGATCCCGGATTGGATTTACTGTAGAAATCATTGGCAAAGGCGATGCGATGTGTTCGACCCCTCCAGGCTACCAAAGTGATTGCATCAGAAACTTGGAGATGGCAAAATAAAAGAAAAGTGCTCGAGTCATCTTTCTCGTGTGGGTGGAATTTTCGGGGATTTGTGTCGGTCCAGAACGGAATCTCGCCTGTTTGCCCTCATCGCGCCGCCTTTGTCCAGAGGAGAGAACTCTTTGGTTGTGTCGAATCGAACTTTACTCTTTGCCACGCTCAAAACATTTCAAAATTCATAATTCCGCGTTGAGTTTACGCCCCTTGTGAGTAATTAACTTCCGCCGGCGTGGCCCTCGACATCCCGCCTTAACAAAACCACTTTCTCATTTTCTTTCAGCGCAAACGGAAGAAATCCCATAAAAGCCACTTTGCGCAACACGAATTGCTCTCCAATGGTTCAGACTATGGAGCGACTCCAAACGGAAAATTAATATTCGTTCCGACAATAGCAGTCGACGCTATTCTCTAATTGTTAACTCCCCAGAAAGGATTAGCTCTCGAACGCGGTTGGCGCAGGTGGTGTTGGAAACAATTGACAAGCAATCAGTTTTTTTGATATTTTATAATCACTCAAGACAAAGGTTAGCGATCCCCTCAATGGAAACGGTTAGTGTGAATTGAAACAAAGCGAAGGCCGCCGGTTGCCGACCTTTTGGATAAACATTAACTGCACAGAGTTCCGTTCATTACCATTGTTCTGCGCCTCCTCATCGCTTCGGAAGAGGAGAGGAGCCTCACCGGCCTGATTAAATTCATAAATGCAAATTTCTCCTGACCACTGTTAACTTTTGCCGTTTTCTTTTAAGGAGTCTCCTTGTTTTTGGTGCGAAGTCAGCGATATGTAAATGATGGAGCAATTAATGAAGAAGATTTTGTTGTTGATGACTTTGATGATGGTTCTGATAAAATCAAACGAGCTTAATCACGAAATGGCCTTTCTTGCAACAAAGAAACTAATAAGAGACTAATTGCACCTGCAAATATTATACCTCGCTCGTTGGTGTATCGCAGTTTTCGGCTTTACATCGAGCATGAGGAATTCGATTTTTATAGTATTTTTGATTTTGGCCCTTAGGAAAATTGGAATTATCATTGCATCCGACATCCAAAAGAATGAAAGCCATGGAAACAATGGAACGAAGAAAATGTCTCGCCATTCCTACTCGACGCATGAATTCGATACAAAAATTCTTATTGCGGCCATAATAACTATATAATTAAAAACCAATGAAAAAAAGTGCTTCAATAGCAAAGGTTTATTATATACCGAGTTTAAATATTTGAACTCATCTGTGCGAAGTGGACTTTTCCAATCGATTGAGGATACGTTCATTTGTCGCCCAATTAAAATCGATTTAATTCATTCGAATGTTTTTTTAATTTCAAAGTTGAGATTAAGGCAGCTTTTAATTAGATGTAACCGTTTCGAAGTGAACCTCTAAAATTTGTTTATTAAGGGCGAAATTCAATATGTGGGCGTGACATGATTTCATTTTTGTGCAATTTGAGATGTAAAATCTCTGAGGACTGATATGACGGAAACAGAAACGAATTCCCGAAAATTATTGATTGTTAAGGGTTACTGTACTTCATTGAGAGATTCAATATTTCTTTCCACACCATTTCCACTTCCTTTGGAGAAAAACACAAACGAGGAAGTCAGAAAACAATACGGTTTAACAAAATCAAGAGTGGTTTCGAAAACTAAAAAAAAAAAAATTCTCAGAACAAACTCAATGCGCCGCACAAAGCTTCATGCACTTAGGTTTTAAAAGAATAAATTTTAGCGAGGAATGAAATGAACATTTAAAATTTTAATTTAGACTTTAAAGAGTCAATCCTAATTGAGAGAGGAAGCGATAAATTATGGTAATGCGTTTTAGCGGGCACCCGTTGCAGTCTGGGTGGCTCCCTCATTGGCCCGCCAATAATAAAAGGCCAATGTCATGGATTCGAGTTGAGAAATTGTTTAACCCGTGACGGTATTTGCGGAGTCTGTGGGTACCCTCCGAAGGTATTTATCGAACAAGTCGCCCAAAACATCCGCTCTGAGAGCTTTTACATTGTCGCGGAAAATTTTCAACCTTCACTATTCCCCTCTCTCCTCGAGTATATAAATAAATTCTTGTATCCGATTTTCATTGTAAACATGCGAGCAAGAAATTGCCCGAAGACTTCACGACTTAACATCCCGAAGAAGGATTTCACGCTACGAAGTTTGTCATACTTCTCAAATTACAAATGTAAACATAATGATCCGCGAACTCTTAAGACAAGTCACAGAGGAGTGGGGAGAAAATGTTTCCAGTCATTTTTCACTTGAACACGTGGCAATATGCCGTTTTTTTTCTTTGGAATCTTTAATTTCTCCCCTTTAGCCCCACGACTGTGGTTTCTCTGGAGGCAATCAAATTAATAATGACGCATTAACTGTTGCATCCCATTCGGTCCACCAACAGTTAAGCCCGTATGTGAAACCGCAATCACACTACAACATTTTATATCACCTTTGGCTACAAAATTGATCGTTTGACTGCTGACTTCGAGTGTAAACCAAGTCAATTTTCTGGAAACTTCGATTCAAATATCACCCCCCGAAGCACTGGTTTCTGCAGAAAGTATTTTTGGAAAAAGCCCAGCGTTTGAGTGCGGATTATTACCTCATCGTAAATGTTCGCAGTGATTTGTTCTGCGCCGTAAATTCAGTTCTGCTTTGTGTACTCAACAACACTTTTCCGAACTACCGAATTAGTTACGTTTTACAATAAAAAGGGTCTTTTTGTGCGAATCTAACGAGGGGAAAATCCCAAAACTCCTTCTTTTGGAAAAATACATAAGATCAAACGTTGCGAGAATGAAACGGATAAAACCGTTTATTTAAATCGAGAGGACTACGATAACGTCCAATTTATTACTTTTCACTATGTCTGACACAGAATAAATAACCAGAAAATGAGGGGAACAATTACGGTGGGCAGCAGGACGAAAACTTTTGAAACAGATCACGCTTAGGTGGTTTCCGAGCAATTTGGGCTAATTAATATTTTACAGATGTTTAATCATTTTTTTATGATTTTAAAAATCGATACGAGACTTTTTTTTTAATTCCTCATGTATGTATTTGTTTTGCTCATCAGTCTGTAATTACTCTCTTTATCAGAACGTGGAACTCTCCGCGGGTAAGAAAGTCCTCCAATGCAATCTTCCACGCCCACCAAATTTGAGAGAAAACCTTTTTTATTAATCGTTTTTTTTTGTAAAAGGAAAAGTCTTCGGGTGATTACAATAGTAATTAACATAAGTTTTTGAGAATTCCACAAAACAAAATGAGGGGTTCACTGAACAAATCAGCTGATTTGAGATTAAGAGAAAAACAAAAGAAGGAGAAGAAACAGAAGTGTAGGTGATGGTTTTCTAGCAGAAAAGACTAGATAAAGCAGAAGACACAAGCATGTGAAGGTGCACAGCGGGTGAAGGAATTACGAAGATGGAAAAGTTGAAGGAGGAGTCTCTCGTTTGAAGAGTTTGATCTAAGACTTCCAAAAGTTAATTAATTAAACAGGCGGTAAATTAAAATTAAAAAGCGAAATTTAATTTTTCAAAAAACCTCCGAAACGAGTAAATTAATAATTTTGAGGGCCTCTCCGGGGGGAAGACAAAATTAATGTTGAATTTTGTGCATATGTCAGTTTAAGTTTTGTTGCCTCCGGGGGCGCGTCTCAACAAGAAGTAAATCGCGAACAAAAAAAAGCCTTTTGTCATGATTTAAAGAGGAAAGATCAAAGTGGATGAGCATAATTAAATTTAAGCGGAAAGAGGAATCCTCGGGCATTTTTTTTATTCCTTTCCTTCCTAAACGACTTTTTTTCTCCTCCCCCACTACCGCCAGGGAAATGAATTCATATAATTACCGGAATCGCTTTTTTCTTCATTAATAAATAAGAGATATTCTGCATTGGTGAAAGGGTTTAAGTGAGGACCGGCTGTATTCAAAGACAGGAGGCCATAAACCATCGAAATGTTTTGAAATAAACACCCAAGCATTCTACTGAAATAAGTTTTCGTTTCGAATCACTCTTCGGTCAAAGAAAAAAAAAACAACAACAACAACAATGAAACCTTTCCCTGTCCCGGATCATTTGTCATTGAAAAACCAACTTGGGACCCGCGTTTATAATTTTCATAAGGCACCACTCACGTCAAAATTTACTGCACCCCCTCAGTGGGGTCTCCTACGTGGCCGAGAAACCCGTTAGGGAGGCAACAAATACCGATCGATTCTTTTACGATCAACATTTCATTGTCAGTTCATTAACTGAAAATTCCTCTCGGTCTGGGTGGGAAAGTCCTGGGTGTACCTGACCCTTTTGAACTTCAACCGTTCAGAATGCACCTTTTAAAAAGACATGCTTATCGTTGGACCATAAATTTCTGTCTTTTCTCTTTTTACTTTCACGACTGCAATGCTGAGCAGGTCGTGACGTTGGCATGCGCACAGTAGCTCTTTCACAGATTTCCGCTGCTTGGGGGAGGAGCTGATCAGAGTGCGGCCAACTCAGAAGTCGTTTAAGAAACCGGCCCGCATTTTGTTATCGGCATAAATCTCAATAATAAGGGAAGTGTCAGAATAGATTGACAAATTTGGAGATCGGATTAAGCGAGCGACTTCTGTCTGTTCCATATTTTGCTGCCTCTTTAGAGAATACAGCTATATTTGCTGCCCTTTTTAGACGAGTCCGACAGATGGTGACCTTCTTTCCTCTTATTACACTTGGGTAAATAAAGGAATGAAATGTTGCCGGTTAATGGAAGGTGGGTAATGGGGAATTCACATAAACTCTCCGAGTGGGGTCATGCTATGTTTTGCTTTAAGCTGTGCGACTTTTTCAATCTAAAATCTACGATCCTTTGTGGGTACGTGATCATCGTGAGAATGAAAATGATTTTAATTGTCAAAAGTACATAATGCCACGAGAGATAAACCATCATAGATTGTATAAGGAAAAAATATTTAAGTTATAAGATTATGTTTATATTATAATAATAGTTTTATAGTAATTTTTTAAAGAACTGTAAATATTGATTTATTTGTAGAAATAAAATACACTGCATAAATAATTGTCATTTTAAAACTTTTGGTTTCAGCTAAATTTTAAAAACTTTATTAGCCGTTTTATCAGACATATTTTTTATTAATCCATATTTATATTCGCGAAACTATAAATAATTATTTACGAACAGTTTTAGAGCTAGACGTTAAGGAAAATTTTAATTTTAAATTCTATGAGTGCCATAAATTATTCAACTCCAACTTTATTACACAAAACGAAACGAAAAGAAAATTACTTAACATTGATGGGGAAAATTAGCCGTTGTTTCTAAGTAAAATTTAGAACTTGAAAGGTAGAAAATATAACTGCAGAATATTATTTTCGCCAAAATTCGGAGGGAATCGGACTGAGAGAATTATGTGAAACTACAAGATCAGAAAAAGACAAAGAAGATTGTCAACTAACGAGTCCGGTAGGCAGCCGAAAATCTTGGGTTAAGTAAAAAGAACAAAAACGAACGATATTATTTCCATGTTCCTACAGAAAAAGGGGCGAAAATTCGCACAAATATAATTATAGCCCCAAAATCATCCCTTATCTGCCTCCCTTCGGCAACTCTCGGTTTTCTTTGCCCCAACATTAGCCGAATTCGGACTTTGTTCTCTTTTCCTAGCCTAGTTATCATCCTCATTCTTGCCCATAGTTTCCCCTGTGTGTTTTAGTTTAACACGTTAATTGTTCCTTGCGTGTCGTTCTTTCCGAACTACTCGTTTTGCCATCAATAAAAGATAATTGACTTACCGCTTTTGCTTCTGAGAGGAGTGTCCATTTCTGTTTCTTTCCGTGGATTAAGTCTATGGCTTTATGAGCGGGCAGATGGCGGCATATATTTGAAGCCTTCACCTGTACAAAGAAAAAAAGCAGTACGAAACTTGGCCAGTGTATCAATAAGGCAGTGATACAACCTAAATTTCCGATTACCCAAAAATAAAGATTACATCTCTCACGAATATTCCAAGCCTTGTCCTCGCCGTAATTAATGACTTTGCTTATGCTATTGCTTTTCGAACCTTGCACCTGCCCAAGCTGAAAGAGCCAATCGCAGCCACGAAGCTCTACAGTAATCATCAATTCTAATTTTAATTTTAGTTTCGGGGCTCACATAATAATTACGCCGCCAAGATTTATTAAAATAAACATTAAATACAAGGGTGAAATACACTCCGTCCGAGAATGGTCTAATCAATTTAAAGGCTCAAAGCGGATATCGAACGGATTAGTTCATTTCGTCTGTAGAATGTGCAACCGACCAGTCATCCGGCTGGAAACCATTACTTCTGATAATCTCCTTGATTTTATGAATAAACAACTCAAAGAGACCAATGCTGCATCGGACCGCGTTTTTTCACATCTACGCTTTAAGTGGCCCACTCAATCCTGACTGCTCGATTTATCTTCGGCTCATTCGTTTAAGAAGCTTTTAACCAAAGCATGTCCCTCCTCCCTTTTGCTCTAATATTAGTCGAGTAATGTCCGTCACATCTGCAGGGCAAATTCTGTTCAAAAAGGCAAGGTAAAGTTGCAGTCCGTGCGCGAGGGTGTTGCCCATTAAAATGTCTTGAGAAAACTTTCATCCATGCGGTAAACGAAATGCGACAGTCTTCTTTTGTGAGGAGGTTGCGCTCTGGGCAAGCGTGCCATGGTCAAGAACACCTCCAGCCTTGTCCTGAGAATATAAACTGCGCTATTAATGCGGATTTATAGGCGAGCGATGGTATCATGGTCAAGGCAAAGCACGAGAAGCGCAGACAGCCCAACGGCCCTCCCACTTGCACTATGGAGGTGCACTTGGGGCAACACCTCCTCGAGAAAGAGGTGCACGTGTCTCTCTTTTAATTTCAGAATTTCGGAAGGCTTTTAATTAATCAATAGTGGGGATAATGAGCCCTCACACACACACACAAAGTCTCCGCTGTGTATACAGAAATTCCCGCGCTCGTTTTTTACAATTGTAATAAAACCTGCACCGAAGGAACTTAATGTCGAGATTGGTGGTCTCAGATAAGAAATTTCAGTGCATTAGAAATAGATTATTAAATTATAATAATTTTTTTGGGTTGTGGTCATTGCCCACAGGTTTTCTCATTCAACTTTGGGAAAGAAAAACTCAAAACTTGATTTTCTCATTTTTAACGGAATTTTAAACGCATTTTTGTTATTTCTTCCCTTTTTTGGGCTCGACTCTGCGAAATTCATCTTTCGTTCCTTTAGGGGATTCCATAAAAATCTTTTTTTAAGAATATTTTTTTCCAACGCACGCTCCCTTCAAAGACTTTCCTTCGGGTGTGCATTAATTAAAACTTTATTCCGAATATTTTTCAACCTAAAATAGTAAAATAATTATAAAACTCTCCAACGGGATTTCGGTCACCGCCCGTACTAAAAATAATTAATTCTCCATTATGATTTTTAATGTTTTCTGTCTCTTCAGCTTGATTCTACCTGATATTTCAAAAAATACTAAGTCTACCCATACCTCTTTCTCTTCACTCAGCAAATAAATGTCCGATAAAACAATACCGAAGAAGCGGTATAGAATTCAATTGGACGAGGCAGTAAATGTTTTATCGTAAAATGTCAGTTTTATCGTAATAACTTTATGGATTATTCACATATTTATTAATTAATTCTTACGGAGTTTATGATTTTGATTAACTTATTTGCAGTTCATAGCGAAACTAACAAAAGAATAAGGAAAAAGAAGCAGAAAAATTGTCAATACAAATGAGTATTTTCCAGTCCGTTTTTCCTCTACGTAAATCAGAGGATTTGACTAAGTAGTTTAACACATTCATAACATGTCCTGAATATATTCAAAAAGAAATGCAGTTTTTTGCATTATTAGAAGATAAACACCGTTTGATTATTTATGAACACGAACGCTTACTTAGTGCATGCAATGCCCGGCCGATCGTAGGACTTAACTTTTTGCTCAGGTGCTTTCAGGTGCAGCGAATTCTTCTCTCGAAATAAATGCCCAGAAGATATCCGGTAATAAAACACTATCGTTTATTGCTGTTACGAATATTACATTCGACTGCATTCGGTCGGCAATTCTGTGCGGCTTGCTTGAGCAGAGTTTTTGGAAATCGTTTCCAACGAACCTGAAATGAAGATAACAACGTTGCAAATGTCCCTCAGATCGGATCGTTACAATTTCCAAGTAAACAAAAGTCGTTTGGCAGAATGGCGGACAAGTGAATCAAAAGCTGCGTGGGAACAAAGTGAAATACCATATAAATAAATTCAAGAATGTGCTCGCTAGCTATTGACCACCATAAGCGAGCATATGACTTGAATACTAAATTTAAACCATAATTAAAAGGCTCTGCTTTAGAAGAACTGTGAAATTATTCGTCTCGAAGCTGCTAATGTTGCGGAGCGAAAACAAAAAAAAATCTTAATTGAGTCGTTTAAGCATTTTTTTTTTTAGGGAAAATGTTAATATGGGTTGCGACGGCGATCGGTGAGTGCCGATTAGCTCAACGGATAATTGGTACTTGTCAGGCTCAACAGGTGTTAAGAATCTGTCACCTCAATGATGGCGAATAAATTATAAAAAAAAACTAAAACTCCCCAAATATGGCTTAGTTTATTTTAACAAATCCCCTTCTATAAGTAAGAGACTAAACGTTCGGATAAACGGCTTATCTGATTTAAGTGTTAACCGGACAGTTTTTCAAAATGAAAACTTTAGAAAATTTGCATTGGGAAACATTCTTTGGCATCCACGAAGTACATTCAATAAATAAAACGATTTCAAACCGAGCAAAAGTGCAAAATTTTTCCTCTTCCGCCTACTCAAGCGCTTTTTGCATACTGACCGACACCAATACAACACAAAGGCTTTTTTCGGCAAAATGGCGTCAATCGAGGCATCCGATAAAGGCTTGGACCGATAAAACTCCGGCCGAACAAGTTGCCCCACTCCGGGCTGTTTGGCCTCAACCTCAAACCGCGTGTGACCGATTTCCGAAGCCCAAAACCCGGCTTTGACAAATGGCCGAATGAAATAAAAGGCAAAAACATATCCGAAAGGCTACGCACCGACAAGACGAGATAATGAATCATTTTACCGTTGAATAAAAAACAGTTTGAAAACAATTAACCCATTATCAGTCAGCCTAAACGTGATTATTTTTTGCTCTGTTGCGGGGCACATCCTATTATGGGGAGACTGGCACTCAGGGCAGGCACTTTGATATCATACTTAATTACTCCTCGGCCTATCTATGACCAGTTTAGCGGAATTTATAACTGAAATGCTGTTTTTAAATCTGGATGGACTTGACGATTGAGACTACTCTTATGGAAAGGCAAAGTACCGAGGAAACATTTCATATTAGTCTGTCAAAAGGTGTAAATAACTAATAAAATCATAAGTAGGTCCCCCATAACTTCGGTGAAGGGTAGATGGAGACAAAAATGCGACAAACAACTCCAGTCAGTCGTTGACCACTCTTTATCAGATTCTGTAAGTTCAACATTTGCCGGGTGAAAAAAAGATACAGTAAGTCCTAAGGGTAGAAAAGAGGAGCGGAAGAACCATTGCGAGGACGAAAAGAAGACCATCCAGCATCCTTTTCTGATAACAACATTTAAAACGTTGACCTTTCCCCCTTTCCCTCTTCTCCACTTTTTAAGTAATCAAGAATATCTCACCGGTCAGCATTACTTAAACATAGTAAGTATTCTTTGTCCCAAAATGGATGAATGATTCTGACGGCGTAAAGGGCGTTATTAATTCGGATTTGTTTGACAACAAAAACAAACATGTGGAAATTACTCGATTCGGCTCAGTTGAGAAGAGCTCTTTTAATGTATTCGTCAGTTTGGGATAAAACGAATAACGGGAAAATTCCTTGGGGCGAGAGAATTAATACATGGGTGGATACCAAACTTATATTCTCATATAGCTTAATAGTCAACAGGTGGTGCTTTAGTTTTTAACATTTTCGGAACCTCAGTGAATTTATCCTCAAAACAATCCCACTCGGATTTTTTTCAATAGCAAAGGAAGCGAATTTCATTCTGAAGTGTACAAAGCGGTCGGTCGTTACTATCAACCGTTTATTAATTCAAGGTTCATTAGAATATAATATTCAAATTGGTTATTAGCAACGCTGAAAAATTTTTTTTGCTGTTCTTCATATTTAAAATTTTTCTTCATCATCGTGACGAATTATTAGTTAGGTCAAGGTGGGGTCACCGGCTCAAAATACCCTAACGTAATCATATTTTCTCAATCAGTCGCAGCCGAACATATTATTAGACGTAACACACAGAGAAGGAAAAAGACAGAGTGGAAAAACGAAAGATAAAAACACGATCGAAGCCATCGAGAATATTTATTATGTTTTAAGGTTTGCCTGGCGGAGAACATTTGTCAGTTCATTCATGAATCCAACATGGAAAAAGAGTAACCAAAAAGTTTTGGTTTCGGATCCCTAATGACGTACTGACAGGTGAATGAGTGGGTTTTAATAAAGGTCACTATAGTTCACTATCATGGGATTTAAAAATAAAAAAAAACGAAAAAGGCTGCCGTATTGTGCTGGTGAGGCCCTCTGAGGGATTTTCACCGAAAAGCTGAAATTTATGAGATACAAAACACTTTGATTTAAACTTTGGATTGACTATTTTTCTAATTCAGTTTCCTCATTCAGTTCTTAGTGAGTGTTAACCTCGGAAGAACTGACTTAAAATGAGATGAAAAATATTTAAGATCCCGTTTTTTGAACCGGAGTATTTATTTGTGTAATTATTCTGCTGTTGTGTAATTATTCCAGCTTTAAAGTCACAAGAGTTCATTTTTATCAATGGTAATCTCAGTTACATTTTAAAAAAATTTACTGTCGGAGACAATTTGAAGAAAAATATTTTGAGTGTGCAAATAAGTTTCCAATATTTACCGTAAATATATTGTCCACAGAAATAATGTTTCATTTACTTTTTTGAATTCGTGAATAGTTGTCATTGGGTAATTTCTTTCATTTTTTCTGATTGCTCCTGTGTCAAAGCCATTTCTGATTTTTTAGGCGAAGTGTTCCTAAATAAAGTAATGACGGACGCATCACCCTCATTCCGTGGCTTTTTATTTTCTTGTTCTTGTATCCTCAGTTTTTCTTTTTTGTTTTCTTTGCTCTTCTCCTCGTGCATTTTCTGTTTCTCTTCCCGCTCTTTTCTCCTCTCCTCTTGTTCTTTTTCTTCCTGATGTTTTCTCTTCTCCTCCAGCCACTCATTTAATCTTTCCTCCCTCCACTTCTCCCTCTCTCTCTTTTGTTCGTACTTCTCTGATTTCCAGTCATTATCTCTTTCTTCGTTGATTACAGGCGTTCCAAACGAAACACTTTTCGCTGATTTAGAACGTGTCATCTCGACTTTTTGCACCTCCTCCACTTCTTTCTTTTCAGTCATTGTTGGTTTACCATGGATTTGTTTCTTGCGAATTTCTATAGAATCTGACACGTGGGGCTCGCTTTCTACCCTCTTTGGTTCCGGCTTCGAGTCCATCTTCCTGATGTCATCGCTAATTCTGTTCAGTTTGAGGGTGTTCAATTTGCCCTTATCGCAGAGGCAAAAGCCCTTTATTACGACCGTTACTTCTTTCTTGTCGTTGCACTTGCAACTTTCCAAATATCTGTCCGCTTGTTTGGAAGCTCTTAGGTTTTCTATCGCCTTCTGACTGGGACCTTTTCTCTTCTTTTTCTTTTTTTCCTTTACGAAGTCCTCCACTAATTCCTTGACCTCATTCTCCTTCTCTTCCCAAATTTGTTCCTTTTTGTCCTTGATCATGGTGTCCTCTTCAAACCACTCCTGCTCAGCCAGTCTGGCCAGTTCCAACTGGGCTCTCTGTCGTTCCCTCTCCATTTTCTTTTCATTCTGATAGAATTCAGATACTTCCGATTTTAATGTAAAGTATGGGAGGGGTTTAACGGTCTGGTAGTGTTGGCGAAGCCTGATTGTATTAAGTCCAATTTTCTTCAGACGAGTGAATCTGAAATTGAGGATCTTGATTTTTCCAATTTATTTCTTTAAGGCAGTTACAGAACTTGCAGCAAGCAGACTCTCTACTGAATATAGAGACTCCCGTATGGTAAATTACTAAGACGATTCATCGCGAATCCAGTTTGAACGATATTGTACGACTTATTTAATGAAAAATATGGCAACCGGTGTCTTCTCATTGAAACTAACCTGCCCCTGTAAGTACTGGTATCTTGAAGGCCAGCCTTTTTCTCAGCTATTATTGTTTCGTCTTCTTTCCTGGATTCAAGCCACTTCTTCCTCGCGAGTCTAAACTCTTCGATTTTGAGCGAAATCTCTTTTTGATATATAGAGTGCTCATTTTCGTAAGTTGGGCAATTTCTTTCTTTTTTTTCTCTTTCCCTTTGTTTAATGCAACATTTAAATGGCTTTCGCTGTTTTCTGCTGAAGATGAAATAAATTCAAAGACTTAAGAATAGCTTTTTTATGTTTAAACGGCCGTCGTAGGAATTATACACATCAGAAAGCATTCGATGTCTCATTTTTTTTAATAAAGGCTAACTTTTTAACCTTAAATTCCCAAATTTAGAAATATAGTTCCAATCCTTGAGCAGATTCTTTCCGAAAATTTCATTATCGCAAAAATATTACAATGCTGAGTGGTTATTCAGTTATAGCATCAGTGAGTTCTAAAATGAAATCTTCACGTTGCGGGTTGAACTGCTTGACTTTTAGCAAAAAAAAAATTTAAGGATTTCTTTTATATGTTATCACTAATAATCATTACACCATAAAATGTCGTTTTTTCATGGTAATATTATACTAAGTACGTAATTGTAGAGGTCTGTTAGCCCGAACGTAACCGCGAGTAATAATGCCACAGATTTAAAATCCCACTATGCGTTATTTCGACTCCGTGACTTAAAATTAAAGTTTTATTATACTTGTATTTACTACTAGTTTAAACATAATTAAATTACCTTACCAGGATTTTTCCATAATTTTCAGTCAAACTTAAGAATCGAGATTTTTTCGATTCATTATTCGATATTGTTTCAACTTCAAATTAATTTCACTATTAAATTTGTCAATTTCACAAAAATTTTTGGCGCTGAAAATTTAAAAAAGACAGGAGGTAATTTATAGTCGTTTTGTTTGATTTTAGATAAAAATGAGGATTCTGCAAATGTCTGTGATTTTGATGGCGGTGGTGTCAGCTCATTGCAAAGGGACCACGGAGTCAACACATGCACTTCTTAAACGTCTGGGATTCGACCCCGTCCAAAAGCCTCCCGTGAACCACCACAGCAAAAGGGTGGCTCTGGAAACAAACAAGGCCAGATACCATAACGACTTCTACAACTCAGACACAGATTCTCGCATGTTCGTAGTGAAACTTCCGCCCAATCCCCCCTATTACTCTCAAATGAAACCGGAGAAATTCAAAAATGAAGCCGTTCCAAAACCGCCAACGAATTTTAAGACGAACGGGAAACCAGGTCGGATTTACCACTGGAACGTTCCCGTGATCAAAAGAATGACTCACGTAAAAAAGGGATTCGTTCGAAGTGCCAATGAAGACAGTAAAGTGTATCATATTAAAATTTTACCAAATCACCCCCAGAAGTATCATTTCCGACAGGAACCTCATAAAAGCAACAGTAAACACAAAAAGCATAAGTACGAGGAAAGATTAGATGCGACGAAACTCAACAAGTACCACAGAAACAAATTCTACAGGTTTACTGATGCAGTGAATGTGACACAGAATGCTTCCCAAGCTGAACAAGAGCTGGCTGATTCTCGAGATCAGAATAACACAGAAAATCCTAAAAACGATTTCATTGATTTTCAAAAGAAGAATTACCTTCATAAGAAGTCTAACGATAAATACGCGAATGAAGTTTCAAAAGTAAAGAGCAAAAATAATGGTCCTAATTTTTACATGCCAGCAATTCCAAAACAAAATTCATTTTATAAATATTTCACCGGAAACGGAAAACCGAAATCATTTTATGTTATTGAGAAGAGCAAAAAGGCAACAAGACTACACCGCTTGCTATGAAACGGACAAAATGAGCGAAAACGATTTTCAAATTCTAACGGTTTTTCCTCACCTAATGTACTTCCAATTTATTCCGTAAAAGTTCTCACTAAAATATTTAATTGTAAATTAACATTGGAGTATTTTTGATATCGAAAATTATGAATTTTAATAAAGTTTAATTCTGTTTCATCCCAGTGTTTAAATCAACATTATAAAGTAGAAGCATAAACGGTATTTCTATGGCCTTTCCACTCTTAAGTCAAACATTATGGGATTCATATTAAATGAATTTATATGAAAAAATATAACTCAAAGTTACTTTTATAGTGTATGATTCATTAAAAAGTGAACAGTTTTTTTGAAAATGTGTAAATCCAGTACCTGGAACACGCGGAAGCTGAAACGAAAATTAAATGACAGTGAACGACAGGCGAATCGCTTTGGAATTAGTACATAAGAAAAATTTTCTTAGTCTGTAAATTTTGGAGGCCTAAAATTACATCAAGTCTGAAACAAGTGCTTCGTCCGAGAGCCTTTTATTCATCCACATGAACGTGGTATTTTATATAAACAAAAAAAATCATGCTGATTATATTTTATAGAATAAAATGCATTTACCGCTTGTTATCACTTTTTAAAAAATTTCAAGATTCTTTTGCAAGAATTTTTATTTAAATCTTTTTTATTATTTATTTAAGCATTATTTAATAATTATTTATTTTATAGTATAAGATTTTCATTCATGTTTTCATCATTTGAATTTATCAAGATATGAGTCACATGAATTATGAAGTTAATGTATCTTTTAAGCTTAAACATTAAAAGGCAATGATTATTATCACTTTTCTGAAAAAATTATTGCCTCAAAAAGAATTTAGTATTAGACTGCAAAATTTTCTTATTAATCTGTATAACAAAACATGACTAACAGATCATTGTAAAAAATGTAAAAACAATATTTTTAAATATATATTTTCCATTTTCATAAATTTTTTATTTTTACTCTTTTATCAATAAATGCATATTTTCTTCCAACTGCAAATCCTTCTGAACAAAAACTGGACATCCTCTTCACCTTTTGTTTGGGCACTTAATAGTATTTTTCAGCATAAATTCAAACTTTTCTCTGCAGGAAATTCATTCAAAGAACATGGGATCATAAAATAAATAAACTCATGTAAAACTACTTTTTATTGTTTTCATTAAAAAAATCTCAAAAAATTTTTATAAAACTTTAAACAAGAAACAGTTTTAAAAATTTGTACCATGTCCTCTACATTGTATAAAATCAAAAATAAGAAATTAAAAGCACAAAGGCCAGTTGGCAAAATAACAACCACCAGCTTAAAGTCAATAAGTGCACTTATAAATGTCAATTTTTATAAGACAACTTATTAATATAAAATAATAGCTTAAAGGAACCTTTTTCAATTCTTAATTTAAAAGCATTTAAATGAATACTAATTTAAAATTCATTTGATTGCCACATTTTCTATTTTATACTCTTCAAAAATCAATTTTTTTCTTGTTCACTCCTGTCATGCAATATTCAGATTTCAAAAAAGCCTTTGCTTAAAACTCAGTTTACAGTGCCTACAGTAAAATTTGAGTATAAAAATACACTTCAGACCAAAACTGCTTGGGTTTCATAACCTTTTATAAGCTCCCACTTCAGAAATTTGGAAACTACATTCTTTTTCAAAACTTTTATAAAAATACAATTCTTAAAAAGCAGCAGTAAAGTCATAAATAAAACAAAAAAATGTGCAAAAACTAAACATCTTTTTATTTGCCATTACTATTTTAATTTCATGTAGTTATGCTAGAGTAAAATTTAAACCTAGAATACAGTTATGAGATCATTTAAAGTACTAGAATAACATCAAATTTGTGACATATACTGTGAAAGAGATTAATTTTTATTGTTTTTTCCAATATTAAATAAAATATATTTATTACACCAATTTGCTTATCATGGAAGACAGATAATTCACAGCACCCTTTTACTTTCATTATT
Organism: Brueelia nebulosa; assembly: GCA_028293925.1. Taxonomy (NCBI): domain Eukaryota; kingdom Metazoa; phylum Arthropoda; class Insecta; order Psocodea; family Philopteridae; genus Brueelia; species Brueelia nebulosa. The sequence goes on along the minus strand of JAQIBA010000057.1, from coordinate 242,802 downwards.
TTGTAATTTTTTTTTAATTTTTTGAAAACCACCAAAAAAATAATTGTTAAGTAATGGCTCAACCTCTAATAAAATACACTTATGTTTATAAGCTATTAAATATTATTGCAATTATTATTTTTATTATTATTGGTAAACTATTGCTAATGTTTTCACTTTGCAATTATATCTTAAATTTTCATAAACATTTTGATTTCAAGATAATCATAAAAGCTTTCAGTTATTTTATCCAATTTATCATAAACAATAATAAAAACAAATAATAAATAATAATAATATCACTGGATGAACACATTACAATACTGTTAGTTTTTATTTTCTGAAATAATGTAAGAGTATGTGAAAATTTCACAGTCCTCACAATTTAAATACAATTATATCACAAGGCATTACTTTAAGCTGATCAGTACTATTTTGTTGTAAAATAAACAAATTATTTCATTAAAAGATAGGTTGTCTTTATACAGTAAATTGAACTGAAAACTGAAACTTTGTATTTCCCCTGAAATACAACTGTGATTTTTTTTGTTTCCTTCTTAAGTTTACAGACAAAAGAAAAAAATAAAAGCAGACCAATTAAGTTTAAATTAGTAAGGAAAGTTCCATGTGGTATCAGAGTAGAGTTACTTTGACAAGATTATCCTTCAGAACAGTGTCCATAACAACTTGAAAAACCACCTGAACATTAGAAGTATCTGTTGCAGTGCAATAATGTGGGTAAATAACTTTTGTAGTGTTCTGATTTTGTAATGCAAATTTGTGCTGAATAAATAAAGCTGCACTGTCCACATCGTAATCTTTACCTAAATTAAAAAGAATAATAAAGTATTAATATATATATTTTTTTAAATGTGAACAATGTGTTTTGATTGTTTTTACCTTTATATTCTGGAAAATAATATCTTAAATGCCTTCCTGAGTATAAAATTTTTTCTCTAAACAAATCCAATTTGTTTAGGAATAAAACAAAACTGGACTCCCTAAAAAATCTGTTGTTTACAACTTGGGAAAATAGTGACAAACTTTCTTCCAGCCTATTAACCCTGGCATCTTCTAAAAGAGTCATGTCATATCCACTAAGGGACACAACAAACAGGACTGCTTTCACATTTTCAAAGCAATAAATCCATTTTCTCCTCTGAGATCTTTGCCCACCAACATCAAGCATTGTGATAATTGTGTCATTTATGTGGAAATTAGTTTCAATGATTCCATTTGTTCTAACTCTTGCCCTGAGCACATCCATTGGAGTTGGAATGTATTTTTCAGAGCAAATTCTTTCCATATTTTCAAACAAACTGAAACAGCAAAGAGAAAAATTAGAACCATTACTTTTAAAAAGAAATCTGTAAGTTTGTAAATCTGTAAATCTATAAGAATGCTTACTATAAGGCTGAATCATTTAACTGGTACTCATAACCTCTGGCCACAGCTAACTTTACACCCCTGTCATTCCATAAAGCTTGAAGAGCCTCTGATATGTGTGAGAGCATTTGAAAATCTGTATCAAAACAAGTGTGACTTGACAGAATGATCTGAGCATAAACTTTGTTTTTGGAGGATTCTAAATTTATTCTAAGCATTCCCATTCCACTTAGAACATATTTCATGGAAGCCATTAAATTATCCATGACAGTAGGACGAAAACTGAGTAATTCTTCTTTAGCAAAACCATCACTGTGAATAATTTTCATCTGCTTCACCAATGTACTTTTCCCACTCTCACCAGCTCCTGTAAAGAAAATTTATCTCTAAACTGAACTGTTTTAAATAAACTGCTAATCAAATAGGTACTTTTTGACTTAATAGGCTCAAGATTATATTAAATCGACGCTATAATTTATCTGTCATAAATGTCAAACTGCTCGTTTAACAATTGTAGAACTAAAAAAAATTTTTTGAATAAAAATTAACTCGTATTAAAATCAATTTCAGTTTTTATCCATGATTTTTTTGAACAGAATACTAAAATTCAATCATTCAGCCTATTCTCGTTTAAAATCGCTGTCCTAGTTCGTTGCACTCGCTTTGTTTGTATACAAAATGAAGAAACGTGACTTATAAGCATGCTTACCTAAAAGCAAAATTTTAATGTGATTGCTCTCCTGTTTAGCAAGAGCTGCCAATTGACGGTCTATTTCCTCGCTTCGGCGGCGAGAAACCGCTTCTTCACGATTATGAGTCAAACATCCACCCATGCGACAGAACCATAATTAAAATACATAAAAAACAACATTTCAGTAGCATAAAGTTAAAGCACTCACGCCATTTCACTTCATAAAGGAATTTAAAGTGCGTTCAGAAATTAAATTTCTAAAACCACGTTCTGACTTTTTCATAGAAGGCTGTGGAGGTTAAATCTACTGCCTAGAATTGAGCTGGCGTAATTGAGTTGATTCTTAGAAGTTTTTTATATTACTGTTCAAAATGACTGCTCACGACCAAATGAAAGCTATGCTGGATCAGTTAATGGGAACGGGAAGAAATGGTAAGTTACGAATTGGATTTATTTAAGATATAACTTGCAGTGAGCGAATAAAATATAATATTGATTGTCCCACTTTAAATTTCAAAATGGTGGATATACTTTATAGTTACGTATGATTTAATCAATGGATAAAATAGGAGAAACGAATAGAAGAGACTTATGATTTTTAAACCCACTAATGACATTAATGATTTTTAAAATTGCTTTTATATTATATATTGCGGATCCCAAAGAACGCTAAACTTGCATGAAATATTGTAATTCTTACATTGAGCCGTTCTGGTTATTTAGTTTTTATGTTAAATAATATTTATTTTGCTGTTTAATATTTTGATGTTGATGGGATGTGTCACAGATTTTGTAATGTTTGTAAAAATTTCTCTTCCATGGCGAGCAATAAATAGGCAAAACTTAGCTCTGGAAATACATTCTGGAAATCAGATAATCCATATTCAGCATGTTATTTTATTCATGGTTTCCTTATGCTTTGCTTTTTTTTCCAGGTGAAAATAATCGTTATCATGTGAAATTCACAGATCCAAAAGTTTGCAAAAGCTTTTTGCTGAACTGCTGTCCTCATGAAATATTAGCATCCACAGTAAGTATATTTTTATATTATTGTTTATCCTATAAATATTTTATTATTAAATGTATTTGTACCCATTTATATAAATATTAAACTAAATTTTTGGTTTGAAAATTTATTGAATTTTTTTAATTATTATTTTTTAAGTTAAAATAGTGTGATAGAGATCAAGAATATTTTGTTTTTAATATTCATGGTTAAAGGGAAATTCTTAAATAAGTTAAATATTGCCTGTTAGTTGAGAATATTGGTTATAAATGTAAGAATGAAACATTCCATTTCAAATTTTATTTTGACCTCAGTTTACCTTCCTCCTAACAACAAAAATAATGAACTGTCTTCTTGAAATGGCAATGGCTGTATATTTTAGTGATCAGTCATCCAAATAAAGCAACATATTAGATTGTTTTATCTTAAAAGTTAAAAAATTACACACATTAACCAAATGAGTTATATGAGTTTGAAGGAATAAAGACTAATTGGATCAACGTTACAGTTCTTTTCAGAGTTTGATTGAGCTGTGAATAAGGGTTAGGATGTTATGTGAGTACTCCCTTACTTTAAAAACTCCATTTTATGCATTTTTCTTTTCCCTTTCCAGGGTTAGTTTGAAGACTGAAGTACGATAATTGACTAAATATTTTAGCTGGTTTTATGTCAAAAACAAATTAGTTTTTAAGGAACTCGTTATTTACTCACTGCATTTAAATCTTTTACTTCCATTTAATTTCAGTTCTTTTTAAGTATCTAAACACTTTTGCATAAGATCAGCTTTCAAAGATGTTAACAAACTTGACCTTAATGTATGCAATAAAGCAATGCAGTGTCATATGTTGTTAGGACAAACATTTTTACTTGCTAAATATAATATTTTTCTTCATTTGCCTCCTGCAAATGAATCAATTTGTTTGTGCCAGTTGATTTTCTTGTTTTCATATATAAAGAATCAGATTCTCTTTCACTAAGATGATATTTAGTTTGTAAAGTCACCATTTGCTTGCATATTATTTTCTCAAGTCTGACCTTGACCAATATTTATTTTTTTCCTTAAATCTACTTTCCATGAGATTAATGAATGGAATAATTTATTCCAAACACACTATTATTTGTTCTTTTATCACCATTACCAATTCCTTTTCTATTTACAGCTGCCATTGTTATAATTTTTTAACTGCACATAATAAAATCGCTTTTTTTTTGCAAGTTATTCGTCCTAATAGCATAACCCAGGAGTATTTAAGGCACTGAACCATTTTTGATCTTTTCTCATGAGAAAATTTCAAATGAGAAGAGAGAAAATGGTACTCTGTCATACTGTTGATTTGCAATCGCCCTTTAAATAAAGGAAAACAAAAAAAAACTTTGTTATTATTAGGAGTGAATAGTTAAATTGGCAGTTATGGGTAATGTACTCTTATATTAATCAATGCTGCCATGCTTTGGTAATGTTTCCTTTACTCATATAATCTGTCGGCTGAATTTCAATTTACATTCAGATGCTTTTCACAGAGTGAAATCATTTTTTTTTTTTTTAATAATTTTGCCTTGATTACGATGAGTGAAGGAAGATTACGGCGTTCAGTAATAATTTTATACTGAGAAGTTCTTTATTGAGTCCAAACTGTGGTAAGTATAAAAAAATTACGACATTTAGAGAGAAGTAACAAAAATTGTAAAGAAGGTAAAAGCAGATGAACAAGTTACTTCAACCCCGGGAATACTACAAAAGGTTTCGGGTACGTTTTTTTTTCTAATAAGGAATCAAAATCCCAAGGGCCGGCCAGATTTCGGTAACAAGTAATATATATCTATATATATATATATATAATTAATTAAATTTCATCAGATATGTGTAAAAAAAAGTGAGGATTTACTTTGAGAAAAATAAAAATGATTCCCTTGTTGAAAAACTGTCCCCTGACTTTCTAAACATCCGCCCCATCAGTTTGCGGATCCGGCAGACTTCTTGTCACGTATGGAGGGCAGTCCGATTATGGAGTTTGGATCAAGATTCTGTCTCCTGTAAGTCTTGAAAAAAAATTTATATTTATGGTGGGGTTTCATTTTCATTCTATTTTGTTACGATTTGACAATTATTGTTAGCTCTCCTAAAATCTGATATAAATCAACGGTTAGTGACAGTTTCATAATCAGCCATAAATTGCTCAAAGGTGTGTAAAAGAATGGCCGTTAAATTCGTGTAGAATTGAACCTCACAAATGAAATATTTTTTTTTTTTTGCCTTTCTCCAGTCGTTTTTCCTTCGCTGTGACACATAAGCTCCATAAATGCATACATATATTTTTTCCACTTTCATCGTTTGGTACAATTGGCAGACAATGAATGTCTATTGTGATAACCGTCCAATAAATTTTTTGCAAATCTGAACTTTTCCCTGGGGTTGTCCGGCTGCAGACTTGTTTCCCATTGACCGATTTTCTGCAAATATACAGTCACCCAAAAAACAAGTGGAGGAGTTTTAAGAGTTCGTCCACTTTTAGATTGGTTTATAATTCACCAAAGGGGAAATTTTGCTACATGATCAATTAAATCCTTGCTTAAAACAGCTTCGTTCATTATTGTTCAAATTGGCTTTTGATTATTTGGCGTTAGTTTTTTAATTTTTTTGCTGCAGTGTCTCCGGTGCTGCTGCTGGACAACTTCAAATCTTTCTGTTAATTCATCAAGTTTTAATTTATTATTTAAAATTATTTTTAAAAAAAATTTTTCGGGATGCTAGGTCTTGTCTTATTTTTTGTAGTATTCAGGCAGTTAATAATGACATAATACAAATAAAATGTGTTAATGGTTTTACGCAGTTGTTTCTGTCGGTGTTTTGGGCAGATAGTTAAGAATTTAAGGATTCTATTTAAAAACTGAATGGTTTATCGAAACGTGTTATTTAAAAATATTTTTACACGTGAAAAAATGGATGCATCGTTAAATTTTTGTTTGTTCATTAAATGTGACATTTGATTTTGGAAAGGACCTATAATTGCGACAACTCTGATTTATTTATTTTGCTTTTTACTGTAGGGATATCTCGGAATGTAAATTGAAAGTAAATTAATATTACCTCAGCCAAATATTGTTGGGCATCTGAAAAATTCGTTGATTTTTGATTAATTCGTTTGATTTCTTTTTCAGCGCATGGATTTAGGAGAATGTCAAAAAATTCACGATTTGGCTCTTCGCGCCGACTACGAACAGGCAGCAAAGTCGAGGGACTACCACTATGATATTACGGTAATTATTAGAAATTTCCTAATTCCTCTGCCATCGTTAAATGCCTAGAAAGGAAGCGGAACGGGTGCCACCATACAAAATGCCGTTTCGCGTGACGGATTCATTTCAAAGCCTTTTAATGCGAAATTTCTTGAATCTATGTCGAAAGAAAGCCGTAACGAAAACTTAATGTTGTCTGTTTCAAGGCCATGGAACATCTTCAGACATTCATCGGGGACTGCGATCGCCGGACGGAGCAGGCAAAACAACGCCTCGCGGAAACTCAGGAGGAACTCTCCGCCGAAGTGGCTCAGAAGGCCAACAAAGTCCACGAATTGGCCGAACAGATTGGCGAAAAACTGGCCCGAGCGGAACAACTCGGGGCCGAGGGGATGGTGGAAGAGAGTATGAAACTCATGGGCGAGTTGGAAGATTTGCGCAAGAAAAAAGCTTTGGCCGAGCAAGAATACAGAAACTCAATGCCGGCGAGCAGCTATCAGCAACAGAAGCTGAGGGTTTGCGAAGTTTGCTCGGCATACCTGGGCATTCACGATAACGACAAGCGGCTCGCTGATCACTTCGGAGGAAAACTTCACCTCGGGTTCATCAAAATTCGAGAGAAATTAGCGGAGCTGGAGAAGGCCGTGGAGGCGCGGAGGAATCAGAGAAGTGAGAAGAGTCGCGAAAGGGATCGGGAGAGGGATGACAGGCAGAGAGACCGCGACAGGGACCGGAGAGACAGAGATGACAAGCGAGAGCGGGGGAGAGATAGATCGAGTCGGGACAGGGATCGGACGAGTCGGGACAGAGACCGTCATAGAGACCGCAGCAGGCACGAGCGGTCCAGTTCTAGATCGTACAAACGTTCCAGGAGCGGGAGTCGCGACAGAGACAGGAGTAGGTCGTCTCGGTCTCATCGATCCCGATCTCGGGAAAGACGTAGAGAGAGAGAGAGTGACCGCAAACGCAGACACGAAAGGTTGGTCGCACTCGACCATCGAAGATAAACTCATTAAGCAGTTTGATTAGAGGGATTTCCATTTGCTTACAGGGAAAATGGAGATTCGAGGATTCGCGACAACGAGGAAGGAGCTGACTCGAAGGGAGAAATCGAAGTCACTGAAATTTCAGAAACTGACGAGCATTCGCGAACAGATGTTCAAGACATGGACGAATCAAATGATTAATTATCGCTATAGAACACCACTTTTGATTAATTTCATTATAAAAGAAACACATTGAAATACCTTAGGGAACGGAATCATTAAGGAATATTTAATTGACATAATCGGTTAGGTTCGAGTGTACAAGATTCAATATAAGCACTGAGAATTATTTAAGTTGTTTAATTTCCGTAATTTTACAGTTAAATTAGCTTTATCGTATGTCAATAGTGTAAAATACGCGTTTCATTAGAACTGCTGTAGTGTAAGTTTGAAGATGAGAATTGATAATTGAAATTGCAATTTTTTTTACCCCTATTTTATCTTTACGTTCTGTCCCCAATGGGGGACATCTCAACAAAGGGGGATGAGAATATGGGGGGAGGGAGTCGTGGAAGCGGTTGGAGTCGGTGTAAGGAAAGGATTTAGAGGATGAAGTTGAGTTGCAATCTACAATTAAAATTTCACTTCAAAGTACACTTTAAATTTTTTTGCTGATCTCGTTAAAATAGTTTAAGAAACGTTTCATTATTTCACTTATGACGTTGATAATTAATATCCTACTTCCTTAATATTCGCTACAAATATAAACATTTTTAAAGTTTTTTAGTTTTTTCAGATAAATCATACCTAAATTTTTACAAAAGTTGTCTTATTTATTTAAAAAAAATGCCTTATTTCCCAAAACAACCGAAAAGTGAGAATAAAATGGGAGCAAATTACTGTATTTAATTCATAAAAATCGGGGTAAGATGTACTAACAGATTAAATTCTTTTTAATAATAATAAATTCCCGCCCAAATTTTTTATCGTAAGGAAATAATTTGCGACAAAAAAATTGATTTTAAAAGAATCTGCCTTTACAGAAACTAAAAATAACATTAATTTTGAAATAAGTGGCGATAACAAAGTAACAGAAGCAAGGTAAGGATGTGCTCATGTAATTTTTGGGACAGAGGCGTCTTCGAAAACATTTTTTGTAGTCGATTTTGAGAAAGCAGTGATCTCATTTTGGAATAACCCGCAAAAAGCCTAATCAAACTCATTATTAATAATTACGGTTGCCACTAAGCGTCTGGGGAGCATTCATTTTAATATTCAAAGTAGCGCAAAATGAATCAGAAAATTAGTAATTTAAATTGTTAAACAATCCACGCCCATTCCGCTAGATGTCACATTCACAGCCGATCTCGTAAGGAGAATGGATATGTGGGAGCGAAAAATATTTCGAATGGTTTTCGATTGCATGTTTTTTATGAAAATGGGGATTACAAATGAGGACTATGTTCTTTTAGAAGGTATCAATATATCCGAAAAAATCTCCAAATTACAAATCTATTAGAAAAGTACCAAACAATATTTTTGGCGCTGCAGTCAATTTCACCTGGAATATTTGGGTTTGGCTGCAAAATTTAGCCGTCTTGCAAAATTTCATTCCTTTCCAGAAGCATTGCACAAAGGAAAAGACATAGACACAAATTTTAAATATCGGTTCTGATTCTTTTATTTGAAAAGGTATTAACTTTTAATTTTGCACTTATCACTTTAGTTATATACGCATTTTTTAGGGTTTTCTTTTTTAATTTTATTTTAATCCAGAAAGAAAGTTTAACTCGAAACGAAACCGCTTTTTGTATTTGGGTCATGCAATGAATATAATGGCGGAGATGTGACAAAGAAACAAATGAAAAGCAGCGAGACGTGTAGTGCTGCACCCCACCGGACATATTGATTACGCAGAAATGAATAAATTAAAGGCGAAACCTTTAAAAATTTATCAAAAGTTTAGAATTTTGATGGAGTTTAGTCCTCTTAACAGCATAATTTTTTCTATTTCGACAGGGGAACGTAGAATACACTGAGTTCTATCCGGTCTCGATTCCCATTTAAACAAGATTTTCACCTCTCCTCTCCTCCCTTCTTTCCGGAATTCCGTCCGGGCCTCATCCATTCATGTGCTCCGAGGCCCACGCTTTCCCCGGATTGTGTCATTCCTTTTGAGATGTAGCGATTCGCCTAAGCCGCTGCTGAGCTCACATTGTTCGCCAAAGCTTCCAACATTTTTATTAAGAACAGACTCTCCAACTTCTGATTTTTAATTTGTTTTTACAAGAGCTTAGATTACGCTTTTATCTTTCTTTTCCTTCGTTTTTTTTTCTTCTCTTATCAACGTCAATACTCCTCAACCGGGAATATGTGCCTCTTTTTACCTCCGGGATACAAACAAAACCCTAAAAAAGAAAAAACCCAAAGAAATACATTTAACCTTCCTCAAGAGATATCTTTAAATTAAATATTCAAAAATTTATCCCTTATTCATTGGAAAATTCTAGATTTTAAATTCTCAAAAAAGGAAAATACATTTTCACTATGATTTTTGAATTGTTTCCTTTAAAAAAAAGGCAAATCTGAGTTAAAAGTCATATTAAAGGCGTTTTAATTATTTTCCCGTTGAGAGCCCTAGATAATTAATTAACTCAAATGTTGTCAACAAAATTTCAAGGCAGCTAACCAAACTGAACTTGCTTTTATGTTCCTGCAAAGCATTTATATCCGCTTAAGGCAGGAAAAAGCTATTAACAGTGTGGCGATCAATCTCGCAGGCTGCAGCCCTGAAACGGCTAAATCAAATTTCATGCTTTATACTGTGAGAAATGAAGCATTAATGTTTTGCTTTTGCCGGCCGATAACATGAAGGGTTAAGGCATCCCAAACAATTATTCGTATGTACCACCTCGTGAATTAACTTCACGTAGCACCTAAAACTATTAAGGGTACAGATGATTACTATAAGCGGTGAATTAGGTTAGCAATGGCTCCTTAAATTTGCCCTAACAATTTGAACTCGTCTTTGGCAGAAGTCAACAACCACGTGCGATTTCCACCGACTTTCCTAACGAATCTGAGCAGTTTTGTCATTTATAAATAACTTCTTTTGATTAACTAGTTCTTTTCGGCTTAGAATAAAACTTTTAAAAATATCACTCTTTGCTTTTATGCCAATTCGTAAAATTTTCCTCCAGAGTATGTTTTCCTATTGATTAATGAAAGCTTTCAATGAAACGTTGGCCAAACAATTTGCAGTTGTTATTGTTGTCATACAGATAAACAATTAAACCTTGTCTCAATTGCTATTTAAATAACCCTTAACTGAAATAATATTAATTCTTTGGGGAAATTTAATTTTAATATGAGGCAAATTCCAACGAATTGTATCGAGAATCAATTCAAGAGGTTTTGGTTCATCCAAAGGATGAACATAAATATTAATAAAATTTTATAATTTAATGTAATATTAACATTTTGCAATTTATCCATAAAATATACAGTTCTTAAAATTTTAATGTAATTTATCTCTTTCAGTTAACTCTGAAAAATATACATTTACTAATGATTATGTATAAATAAAATTTTTACGAGTTCTTATCTCGAAAGATGGAATTTTTTGAAATTATTTCATTACATTATCAAATGCGATTAAACATTTTCCATTAAAAAAATTAAAAATTTGAAAGTACAATAAAAAATGTGATGGCCTCGTAAAGTAGGGTTTATGCCGAGAGCTGCATTTAATCATAAATATGTATTTCTACATGATGTACACACTTTTCTTAGGTTCTTTTTATGCACGAAATGCGAAATCCTTAAGGTAAACGGCAATAACCGGTCTTTAAAAAAAAAAAAAAACAATTCTTAGCTGAAGTGATTATATTCTACATTTAAGCATATAGAGACCATCGGTTTGATCAGATATGACGAAGTTAATTGTAGGCTTAACCGGTATTTCGTCATAAAGGTATTAACGAGCTATTATTTAAGAGAAATATTTATTTATATAAAAATGGCATTTTCATTTCCAGGGGAATAATTCAATTTAATAGATGTTAATGCAGTACGGGAGTCTTTAAGGGGGCATACAATAGGCTTTAATTTTGAAATTTTTATCAGCGAAAAGCAGACAAATAAACAGACGACCTACTGTCAGCAACGACCTATCGATGTCCTTTTGTAAAGAAAAAATAGACCGTTGCTCCGGATTTTCATGTTTTTTGTGAGAAGCAACAATCCGGTGGTGCAAGCCTCTTGGAGAAAATTTGTTGCTGCTGAACTTTTTACGAATTTCCCGGGCTTGAACTCCGGAACGCACGCTCGATTCAACACCAATCCACCGTACCGTCCAGACAACCTAAGGAAAATGACTTTGTTATTATAAATTTATGTGAGAGTTTGTTTTTTTAATTTTCTACGTAAGCCACGTATGGCAGATCAATAAAATAAATACTGTGTTTTCTTTTCAGTGCAAAAATTTATGGAAATAAAAACACAATAAAAAGGGTTAGTATTTAAATAAGCATTTGAAATTTAATAGGCATTAAGTAAGCAAAAGTCGTTTAGGTGCAAGTGAATGTTTAAATAATATAAAAATCGGACACGTTGGTTGGAAGAGCCGGAGCGTTCGGATTGGTTCAAATCCTGTGAAAATAGAACTGTGGTCATGGCTTCTTAATCGGCCATGATAACGCGAGTTCGCGAAGTTTTATAATTAAAAAGCATTTTAAAAGTATTTTTAAGGTATTTATTATGTTTAAAAAAGTTCTTCGTGGTTTTCTCTTTGATATGTGATAAAATTTATAAAATGGTAAGTAATATGAAAAAACTTAGAAGTTAATTTTATTCAATCTGTTGATTTCTCAAATTTTATTCCATTTAGCTTGCGACTGCCATATTTCCTTTCCTCTAATAATGTTTTCTGTAAAGTGCTCTGCAATATACAGTTACGTATTATTAATAAAATATTAAATTAAGCTATCAGAGCTACTTAACTCGTATTACAAGTTAGTATTTAATTTATTTTGTTTAATTTCGGGGTTCTTTATTTGTCAGTGGACTCCGCCATATTTGGCCTATTCCTATCTTCTGTTGTGTTCATGACCGAAGAATTCCTTCTTGTATGTTCAACTACGAAGTATGCATATTCATTTACACTTATGTGTAAACGTATTTTTTAAAATTTTTAAGTAGGGATTCTTTATTTTCAATAGTGTTATTTTTACTTTATTAGTTTTGATATAAATATATTCGGATTTTTTTTTAGTGCATTATTTACATTTTTACGCATAAATAGTCATGTTCTTATTGGTTTATTTTTCGTATAAGTTTTTGAGGTGTTTTCGAATTCGTTTTAAATTAATAAAAAGTTTTAATTAATTTTTTTTTTATATTTTGACTCGTTTAAATATTTGCGGAAACGGTTAATGAAATTTAAGTCGCATTGCAAAGTCCCAAGTATGGCTACTCCCTAGTTTTCATGCACTCCTAATTGCGAATTGTATTTGAATTAAAATATTCGTGCAAATTTATTACGGTGTCATGGAAGTTTTGCAAGTAATTTTTCTTGGCCGTTATTTATCGCCTAATATAAAATTTTGTTTTTTTTAGCAGTCAAATTTTTGTTATTAGGTCTTTAAAAGTGAAACATTATTCGCGTTCCCTGTTAAACAGATGTTTTTATTATGTATATTTTGAATAATTTTGGTAATTTTTGAATCGCTTTTCAAAATATTTACCGATAGTGAAATAATTTTGAAAATTTTTTATTAAAATACTTCAGAATATTGACTTGATGCTCATGAGACAAACAAAATTTTGAGAGTTATTGAATTTACTCTCTTGTATAGATATCAACTCAAATATTTTCTTCTGTTGGTTTGTAATTTATTATTTTTCTTATAAAAGTTTATTAATTCTCGGCTTTTTGTGCGCCCTCTTATTTTTACTCTATTTTATATTTTTTAATAAATTATTTTGCATTGCAAGATTGCTAATAAAATGCAACATTATGGTATTTGATAATTCAGAGGAAAGGAATTTTTAAAAATCAATTGAATAAATGAACACTTTATTTATATTTTTGCCTGAAAAAATGCAAAAGTTTAGGTGATTATTAAGTTGTTAGAGCTCATTTAAGTGAATGTTTAATCAAGTAGCTCTGATAAAGATTGCCCAAGGCATGCTAATATTTTATTCCTCAGAGAATTCATTTGTGTTTATTAAATTTAAGTTTAAAAATGAATTGCAACAGGATATAATGATTGATTAATCTGTTTCTCTTGTTACGATTGTATCTGGGAATTTGATTTTTATTTAAAACATAATTTCTGATCTGCCACATAAATATTTATGTTTCATTTCTTTTTCTTTTCAGATAATGCCTCAGTGATTTATATCTAATAACATTCTGAGCAGGTGTTTCATCCATTTGTGCAAGTTTTATTCTCAATACGCTTTGTTTATCTATATCAACTTTAGTTCAAATTATAAGACTAAAATTAGTACTAATTGTAGTAGTAGTAAAATAGTAGTAGTTATAGTATATAAGACAATGAAACTTAGTCCGATTGCGGGTTTTGGGAAGTGCGAGATGTCGAAATGCCTTAATTCTGATAAACCAAATAAAGTATTGACTGAAGAAGAAAATCATTCCAAAGAGAATGAAAGTCATTCCAAAGAGAATGAGGGATTGATACCAAATGAAAGCTCAAATCGCTCAAACACAGGAGATATGAGGGATAATACTCAAACAATCACACATTGTCACTCTCCATGGGTCTGCAAAGTTGATCTTGAATGTGATGGACCAGCTACAAATGCAAGGTAATTTATGTTATATTTTAATAATATTAATGTCTAATTAAAAGTGCAAACCCCATATGTATTAATTAAAGTAAAAATTTCTGTTTTATTAAAAATTTCATATCCATTACGGTTTCTCTTGCATGCACAATAAAAAAATATGTCTCTCTTACATCCTTTTAGATTATTAAGTTTATTTGAAGCATCTTAAATAAATTGCTTATAGAAGATTTGAATGTTAGAATGTAACATTAATAAAAGAAAATTTATTTTGTAAGCTTAATTTCATAGTTTAATGCACTTAACATATTTCAACATGTAGTGTAATACTTCATGAAAGGCAAAGCTTGGTGAAGGGGGTATTTTGCACTGAGCTTAATAATTCTATATATATTTAAGCATGACATAATCTCTTAAAAATTTATTATCTGATGATAATTTTTATGTGAAAGAGAAAATTATAACAAATATTTAGAAGTGCATTATAAAGTGAGTGTTTCCTTTTTGTTATCACTGTCGAAAGGAGTATTTTTTTTCTTCTAATTTGCTGTTTATTTTACAATTTCCCTTTTTTATAGGAGTAAAATAATTTAACTGTGATCACTAAACAGCTGATAATCTCTTTGTTTTTGATGTTTAAGTTAAAACATTTCCATTACTTTATAAAATTCATTTTAAAAAAATGTAAAATTTGTTTCTAATTAATCCACATTTTGCTATGATTAATTTTGAACCTTATGATTTCCAATAGTTTGAATTTGAACAGGGCAGTTTATTGAAGTTAAAAGTGAAAGGGAACATCTTCATTTTGAAGTTGTTTGGACCTTTATAAATTGTACTTGATTTACTATCAATTTCATTATGATTTATATAAAATGGTTGCAAGGCCTAAAATTCTAAATTTCAAAACTAACTCACATTTTCAAATACTCTTAGTGTACAGATTGCATGTTCTAAACCTGTTAAGTATATTATTAGCCTCTGTTCCTTGAGAGGTGAGAAAAATGATAAATTTAGTACTCTTGAATAATCTCTAAGGACAGTTGACTATAGATTAAATCTTAAAGGGGTGAGGGGGAAATGGATTGAAAGGTTGTAAGCCACTGTTTCGGAATGTAGGAATTGAATTTTACATTTTGTTAATGAAATAAAAGGTAAACAAATCTGCAAATTTACCTTATTAAAAAAAAAGCATTTTCTTGTCAGTTGCTCATAAAATCAATCACTGAACCATCTGAATTATAAGGCCTAATTTACGTGTAAAATTTTCGTTTCTGTACATTCTTAAATTTGAGCATTCATTATTGTTTATTTATGGTCAAAATGGTTGGAAAATTAAAAACAACTGATCAGTAAATTATTTGTAAAGTTATTGACAGTGATATATGCTTGAAGGATCAGTTTATTTATTTAAAAAATATTGTAGAAGAATAATTAAAAGATATCTTAAAAACTGTGTGTTAGCTTTGGGGAAATAGAATTAACAAAAACTAGCGGATTAATTTAATGATTTGGCATAATTTATATTATTTCAGGATGTTAAATTGACAGATATCAAAAAAATTTTTTAGAAAGAAAATTGATGCAATTGCTCCTCACATGAATAATGTATTGCATTAATTATTGATTCGGTAAATTTTTTATGAAAATGAAAATTTTTTGTTTATATTTGTAGGTGGGGTATTCCAAAGGGATTAGGTCTTCGAGGTGGGGGAGAGAACTCCCTGAACACTGGAACCTCTGGATGGGGAACCCCGACTGCTTCTGGAGGTTCTGGTTGGGGTGGGAATCCTACAGGTCCTCCTCAGGGTCAATGGGGAGCAAATCGGCCTCCTGGCCAGCCAAATTCGAGCACAGCCCAACAACAAGGTGGGTGCTTGAAAAATGCCTGTTAGACGCAACAGACTTTGGTTGTGCGTCATTGTTTCGTGTATAAAAGTCACAAGGCAACAGTGAGTAAAGAAATGTTAAATTTATTTTAGGAAGTGATTTTAATCAGAACAAATCACAAAGTAGTAACCAACCACCAGGACCCTCACAAAATCAAAATAATGCTCAACAATCTCAGCAACAGGGTGGTAGCAATAGTCAACAACCATCATCCTCTCAAGGGCCAAATCAGCCTGGGAACAATCAGCCAAACACGAGCTGGGCCCAGGCTGCTGGAAAGGGGTTACCTAATTCTAATCAGAACCAAAACACAGCTCAAAGCAGTGCTACGAAACAATTAGAACAACTTAATACAATGAGAGAAGCTTTATTCAGTCAAGATGGCTGGGGTGGGGTAAGTAAGAAATAAATTTTTATTTTTACTGTAATTTTTTGGGGTTTAAAATTAGTTGTTATATTATTTTGATATTTGCTTTTTAGCAACACGTAAACCAAGACACAAATTGGGAAACTCCGGGTTCTCCAGAACAGGGAATCAAGCCTGATCCAGCAGGAAGTACAGGAGGTGCTTCGACTGTTGCGACCCCCATGTGGAAGCCAAATGTAAACAATGGGACTGATCTCTGGGAAGCTAACCTGAGGAATGGAGGACAGCCACCTCCACAACCACAAAACAAGACTCCATGGAATCACACGCCTTCCAGTAATTTAGGTTAGTTTCACTTTAAATTTTTTATCATGAAATGTTGCCAAACCCAATTTTTGTATACCGAATTTTATTAAAATATATTAGGTGGAACTTGGGGAGAAGAGGAAAATGGTGATTCCTCGAACGTATGGACTGGAGTACCACCGAACAATGCAAATAATTCTTGGCCAGGGCCTAATAATGCTTCAAACTGGCCTGCGGCTCCTGAGAAAAAGGCTGAATGGACCGGAAGTGGATCAGGTACTGGGGGTGCAACTTGGGGTGATCCTAGAGGCGTTGCAATTGATCCTAGAGAGATGAACAGGGATATTATGCGTGAGTGTATATTTTATTTGTCTCGTATGAACTTACCTACAAATATATATATACTGTTCGTTTCTTCAGTTTCAATTAGTTCTTCTAAGCTTATTGCATGCGATCTAAAATCTTATTTCCTGTATTTGGGATAAATAATTGATGGGGAATAATAAGAGTAAGTTAGTACATTCAGAACGTTTGCTCTCAGATGGAGGCGTGATGAGAGGAGATCCAAGAGGTGTTTCCGGTAGATTAAATAATACTTCAGAGATGTGGGCTATGCAACAACAACACCAACCGCAGCAACCTCAGCAGCAGCAGCCACCCAATAAAATGGGTCCAAATATACCGCCCGGTACTTATATAGATTTGTATTTTTTTTTTTTTTTAAATCACAGGTTTCGCATGTTTTTTACTCGTTATTTACATACAGCAGGTGCCAATCAGTGGTCCGGCAACTTACCTAAAGATATGGGAGGAATGCCTGTAAATCCTCCGAAATCCACAGGTTGGGAAGAACCTTCTCCTCCAGCTCAAAGGCGAAATATACCAAATTATGACGATGGAACTTCGCTATGGGGCCAACAACACGCTCGCACAGGAATGCAGCCCCCCGGAGGTAAATTAATAGTGCTTTTCTTTTATTTTTTTGCATTAAAAATCTTCCTGATGAATTATAAACTTATAATATACCTTCCAATTTAGATGTGTATGACGAATTGTTAAGTACTAAAAAGTAATTTTTTTCTCAGCTGCACCCAATAAAAATTTATCGCATTGGAAGGATTTGCCAGGCGGTGGAAATATGGGTCGTGGTAGTATGCCATGTCCTCCAGGTATGGCACAAAACAGAATGCCTGGGGCCGGAGCAAATATGAAGCCAGAAAATCCCGTTTGGGGACACCCTACTAGAAATGGGGCTTGGGAAAATCATGAGGGAGGTCCTCCGGTTGGTGAGTATTGAAGCTAAGTCTGGTGTCCACATCCAAACGTTCTCGTGTCGTTTTGTGGGTTTTTATAATTTTGTGATCGGCTTAAGGTGCAGGTTGGGGCGAAGAAGGAAAAGGATCCGGTGGGAACTGGTCTGGAGAACAACCTCTTACCTCTCCCTCGTGGCCCGGTGGTCCAAAACCTGCCAAAGGACCAGGTTGGACAGAAGACTTGGTTGAAACCTCTTGGGTTCATCCATCGATGCAAAGACAGCAAATGCCGAAGCAGTTTTCAAAAGACTTGATTTGGGCTAGTAAACCGTTTAAAATGTTGTCTGAAATGAATTTTAAGGTAATTTTAATAATTCTTCAATTTTCTTACTCCTGCTTTGGTGATTTGGCAAAATTATGACAATTTTTTAACGGAGACTAAGGCAGATTGACTCGTGTAAAGACTTCAAATTTTGCACTTCTTTTGGTCTCTGCCGGATTAAAATTTTTGCATTAGAACTTTCAACATTAAATTTAAAATTAAATATTTATTCATAAGTATCGTATTTTATTTTAGAAGGAAGATGTCGAAAATGCTTTGCGGACCACAAATATGAGTTTACAAGATGCGTTTGAAGTATTAACCTCAAGAATGCCTGAAGCTTGGAGTAAACGGCAAGAGGAGCCCTCTTTTGACCAATCTGGGACTTCATTCTCAAGAGGTTTCAATCCAGGACAGCAAGTTTCTTTCCCTCCCGTAAGTTCGGTTAAAAGTTTTATTTTTTTTACCCCCCAAGAAAATACAAACTCTAATTTATTGAGTAATTTCAGGGTGGCCCTGCCAATGTTGCTAACAATCCTTCGGCTGCTGGTTTGTTGAATAATTTGACAAACAGCCCAGGATTGGCTCCAATCAATAACATGAAAGTTCTTTCGCAACAATTGCCAGCAGCGCAGCAGCCAAATAATCAATTAAATCAGGGACAACAACGACCTGGAACAAGCCATCCTAGTCAGCAGCAAATAAGGATGTTGGTTCAACAAATTCAAATGGCTGTTCAAGCTGGGTATCTCAATCACCAGGTGGGATTCTCTTGAAGAGTAGCGCATTGAAGTCAGTTTTAATAAGCAGTGAATGACATTTAAACTACTGCATGACTTTTCAGATATTAAATCAGTTCCTAGCACCTCAATCGTTAACACTGCTGAATCAGCTCCTCCAGCAAATAAAAATTTTGCAGCAGTTGAACCAACAGCAGCACAACTTAATGTCTTTAGGAGAGCCTTTGGGTAAAAACAGTAGTGCAGCCCTTCAACTCTCAGTTCAGATAACTAAGATAAAACAAAGTATTAGCAATTACCAGGCAAGTATTGATTCCAAAAAAGCCTTTCTTTAGTAGTACTGGTTTTACCAAGAATTTTTCCTCTGCTCCTTGTTTTTCCATTTCGTGATTTACCATTCCAGGAAATCCGGCCAAGATTACCCAAACGAGACCGCCAACTTATCGATAAAATCAAGAAATTGATTCGAATTTTAGTAAGTGGGTAAACTTTCCCTCAAAGTTCCTTATTTCCTCATTTAGTTCCTTTGATTAATTCCTATACACATCCGTGGAAAACGTCCTAGACAGAAATTTTTTTCCTTTCAAACTCCCAAACATTGATTTCTTTCGTTGCGTATTTTTATGGTTCTTACCGATTTCAGGTTTTAATTTGGAGAGCAATGCTACTTGCTCAAAGTGAACTAAAATAACCATTTTAAAAACTTATTAATTTTTTTATTATTTGCCTGCAGAACCAAATAGCAGCTCAACAAGCAGCGTTTATGAAGCAGAGAGCACATTTGATGTCTCAGAGCGATCCACCAGTCGATTTATTTAAATCCAACTTGACTGATCCACTCAATGCAATCCAAACCAATTTTTCTGATCTCAGTCTGAACAAAGATACTTCGGTGAGTATTAACCATTGGGAAATTTGAAAGCCTTTGGCTTTTCCATTTACTTATAATGGTCATATATGAAATTATTTTTCAGCAAACATCATTTCAGAGTCAGCAGTCTCGGTTGAATCAGTGGAAGTTACCCTCTCTGGAAAAGGACGGCGAAGGAAATGAATTTAGTCGCGCGCCGGGTACTACCTCAAAAAGTTCATTACCACAAGGACATTCATCACCAAATATAAATCCCCTATTGGGACAGACTGACACGTAATTCATTTTTCAATAATCTGATTAAGTTTGGCGGATTACTTTGCGTAGCGCATTCTAAATGCATACTTTATTTGTTACAGAACTTGGTCTTCAGTTAGCCGTTCCAATTCAGATACAGGCTGGCCTGATACCGCGACCAATGACATCACACCAGACTCTAAAGATAGCCAATGGAATTCACAGCCTCCGGCGAATGCATTTGCTGACATTATACCCGAATTCGAGCCTGGCAAGCCTTGGAAGGTGAGTACTATTGAATTGAACTTTTTGTTGGTTTCATGACGAGCTCTAATTTTTTTAAATATAATTTTCAGGGTACACAAATCAAATCTGTAGAAGATGACCCGTCCATGACTCCTGGTTCTGTTGCTCGGTCTCCCCTCTCTCTTGCCACTATAAAAGACACTGAAATACTGTCTTCCAACAGTAAGAGCTCACCGCCTGCTACAAACACTGTCGACGCAGTCCCTCCACTTAGTCTAAGTAGTTCACCATGGACTTTTAACCCAACCAGTAGCTCGGTGTATACCAGGCAGGTTTATTTTTCTAATAAAGAATTAAAATTCTTCCTCTGAGTGATATTTCAAAATGATGATTTTGCCTTTTCTAAATTTCAGCCCTTTATCAAAGTTAACCAATTCAAAGCCTTGGGGTGAAACACCCCCCGTTCCGGGAACAAGTGAGCTTTGGCTTGCTCCTGGTAAAGCTAGAGGACCGCCACCGGGACTGTCCGCAAAAGTTCCACAAAATAATTGGGGATGTAAGTACTTGTATTAAGAGTGAATCATTCGAACCATTGAGAAACATTACGATTTACCTTGTTGTATGTGTTATCAGCAGCCGCTGGATCTCGGGCATCTTGGGGCTCTTCCTCTTCAGGATGGAATTCCTCGTGGCTACTTCTGCGCAACCTCACTCCTCAAATCGATGGTAGTACTCTGAAAACACTTTGCCGCCAACATGGACCTCTGCAAAATTTTCATTTGTACCTGAACCACGGCATTGCATTTGCTAAATACTCTTCCAGAGAGGAGGCTAATAAGGTAATTTTATAAACACTTTTATCTTTTATTGGACACTTGGATGAATTTATTGACGTTTGTGTATCTCTATTTTTTTAAAAAGGCACAAACTGCTCTGAATAATTGTGTTTTGGGAAACACTACGATATTCGCTGAGAGTCCTGGAGAATCGGACGTAGCAACCATGTTAAATTCTTTGGGCCATTCACAGCCCCAAGCAGGACCACAAGCGGGTTCACAGAATTGGAATCTCAGGGGTCAGGCTCCGCCTTCGAAACAACCGTCTGTTACTGATACTTGGGCTGCAGGTGGAGGTAAAATGCTTGTTCACTTTATTAAAATTTATTTTTTTTTTGTTTGCTTTAAGTGTTTGGATTCACATTCTTTTAATTATTAAAGTCAAGCATGGTGTTGCGAAATTACAATTTGATCGGAAAAATTTTATAGAGTTCAATGTTTCCTCGTGATTTTAGTTTTTCATTTGATTTTAATTTTTATATATATAGGGATGCTTGCCCACGTGAAAATTGAAGCGGAAGATGTAAGATGTTTCTGTGAATCCTGATGCTCATAAAAACGATTTTCATTTTTCCCGTCCCACTTTTTTAAAATTTCAAAACTTATAGGAGGCAGTAATTTGTGGCAGCCAAATCTATCAGGTAGTACTCTTTGGGGTTCCGAAGGAGATAGTCATCGTACTACGCCATCAGCCTCCTTGAATTCTTACCTGCCTCCGGATCTTCTTAATGGAGAATCTATGTGAATTTGTGATTCAGCTCAGGGATAAGTCGAGGGAGGTCTTTTAGAACACCATTTTCCATTCTAACTTACATAATCTAATAAAAATGGCTGTTTTAACTTAAAATTAATTAAGCAAGAAAAAGCAATTTTTATGTTTCGCATTCACAATATAATAAAATTTTATAACTTCTGATGTGAATAGATATTCACCGGGACTTTCAAAATGCTCTGCCACGTATGCGACATGCTGCTTTAGTCTCATTTAAAAAGAAAAAGTACCTTAGCCAGTTAAATAAATAGAATCCAACTGGCCTATATTAGTCATAGAAAATTATAAGAAAGAATATAATAATTGTGTTGATATGTTCGGACAATTTCAACATTGAAGAATATTATTTCGCAAAGACTAATTGGAGTATTTGATCTCATAAAGGAAAAGTTTTTCTAAGAATTGAGTTGGCCATAAAATTACCTATTTTTTTTTTTCTTTTTTTAATCTGGCTGCTGATATTTGTAAATTCAATTTCGTAACTTTTTAGTTTAAATAATCGCCTTTCAGAAAACTGAAATTGCATAAGACTTAAATAAGATTCACCTGTTAAGATTTTCGAGTATAATAAGTTTTAAATGCTTTAAACGGATACGGAGGATTTAAAATACGCCCTAAAGTGATTTCATAGTGTCTGACCTTCCTCAATGATTTTACTAAAAGACAAAAATTAGTAACACGATTTTAAAAAAAAAAGGTATTCGTTTCTTCCTTGGCCGAGGCAAATTTATAATGAAATTGAAAAAACTCCGAGATAATTTATATATATAACTCGTTATATGTATAATTTATTTGGTTTCTTAAAATAGTTTTTGGAAGTTTTCCAATGCTAACAACTTGAAAATATTTTGGAATGAAATTGGGGTAAGGTCAGTATGAACGAGTTGCGAAATTGAAGTCAAAAAAAAATAACATTATTCCGAAAATCAGAGAATATTTAATGTTTTTTTTTAGCGGAGTAAAAAAAAGCTAAGATCTTCCTTTACATATTTGTATATTTAACGTTTGTGCTGTGACAAATGAGTGGCTTTGCCTCTTTTTTAAACTGTTTAAAAAATTGGAAGAAACACAAAATATATTTAAAAAAAAATATGTAATTCGTAAAAAAGAACCAGAAGATTTAACAGCAACAGATGAAAAAAAAAAGTCATTTTCTAAAAATATTTTATTTTTCAAGTCTTCATACCTTTGTTGTTTTCAGATATTTAGATTAGCTTTAAATTTAAGGTTAACCGGTTTTACTGTATGTTACTCTCTTTTTATGTTGAATAAGTGAAATCTATTTTCTAATCTTCATGAAGGTCATGTTTCCTCCCCCCCCCCCCCCAAAAAAAAAACTATTTCAATTGTAACGCTTATTTTTTTTGTTGAAAGATAATATTTAAGCTTCCCGATTGGTGCATCTTCAATTTTTAATCGAAAGAAAGTATCCAATAATTTTAGGAAATTTTGAAAAACTTCACGTTAAAGTAAATGTTAGTTTAGGGATGAAAAGTTGGGAAAAAAAAAACACTAAGAGTATTCCTCGGTTGCAGTTGCTGTCATTAAGCAAATTTAAAAAAAAAAAAATAGAGCAGGGTGACTCCATTATGCTTTATATTTTGATTTTTTTGGCGTTATAACCGTTATTAGGATTGCCAATCGTAAAAATAAAAAAAGGTGAGTTTTTAGGCGTCGGTAAATGTTTTAAAAAAATAACCATTAACACTTTTTTGTAATTTTAAAAGTTTTTAAAAAGCATTATTATTATTTTTTTTTTTTTTTAATAATTAAGGTTTCAGACATTTGTGCTTTGATCCATTTTTGCCATGTTTCTGTGTTATATTCTTTGTGTCAACCAAATACTATATAGGCCTAAATAGTTATAAAAAAAAATCACGTTAAAAAAAAATCAAAAATTTAAATTAAAAAAAAAAATTCCCACTTCGAGATATTTTATGGGTTAAAATTATTTTTATGTGTTAAGAATATAAAAAAAATATTATATTTTTCGGTCTTAAGCTTTAGGCTAAGTGTGAAAAGTCATGAATTATTTAAGAGTCGTTTTTTAATATTTAATGTATATACAGTATATATATATATATTTTTTGTAATATTGATAAAAAAAAAGGCCTATCGCTTCGCTAAATCCGCCACTTTCATTTATTATTTTTTCGTTTCGTGGATCTGACTTTACATGAATTCCGCCTGAAATGCAATTTGCAGGAAATATAATATTTTATCAAAGAGGGAGAAAAGGTGTCACCTTCTCCTTGTTTGAATGAAAACTGATAAGGTGCAACTTTTATAGAAATCCGCGTATACTTTTTTTCTTATATAAAGCTACGTTAAGAACAAATAAAGAACTAAATCAATTGAATTTTATTAAATGTGATAATTTTAATAATAATTTAAGTATATATAATAATTTAATTATATTAAAATAATAAACCGCTGAATCTTCGGAAATAGGTTAATATTGTAAATACTATTAAAGAAATTAGTGTTAACACAACTTATATAATTATGTCAATTGTTAAAAATAATTTTTACCATATTGTCGATATTTGATATGGACGTTTATTCTTTTAGGCTACAATTTAAGGAGAGAAGCGAAATGAAGTTTTACGCTCTGAATTCTTATTTTGCAAAAACGACACATATTGCTACCGGAAACCAATCATAAAAGTCGACTCGAACTGACGTTTGTATAGAACAAATCGTAATTAGAATGAAAAATAACCACTCATTGATTTGGACCAATGTTGAATGAATTTAGGCGAAGTCGTTTTTTTTTTAAAAAAAAAAAAGAAAAAAAGCCCAGTCACTCAGTCCTGATGTTCATATTTTAGTTTAGGGTGTTCCGAATGATCGAAACGAATGTCGGAATTTGATTTTTATTATTATTATTACGTTAGGTTTTTTGCTTAAGTATTACAGAATGCTTCGTGATTTTAAATGCCAATTTTAGACACGTAGAGTACTCTTGATTTATTAAAAAAAAAATATTACCAATGGTAACAACAATAATAACGGCAAGTCCTCTCACACGAATGACTATCAAAGAACAAATTGCCAAGCATTTATGGTAATAGGTACAGTGTGCACCATGACCACGAGAGTTGGCAACGGTGTTCAACATGGCTTAAAAAAAGAGACGAGAAACGAAATGAATATTAACAATAATCAAAATATATATATTTATTATATATAATATATATATATTTCTGAGGGAATTTGATTATGTATTTATGTTTGTAGAGATGAAGTTTTCGTTTTCTTTTTTAAGTTATTTTAAATCGTAAATGTGTTAGTTTAATGAATAGTTTAAGGAGTAATTTATAAGTGTAATTCACTTAGATGCCAGATTTCTTCCCAGAGTCGAAAGGATTTGTCAAAAAGGTTTCGTTTTTTATTTAGTAATAATAATGAGAAATAATAGTCCGTAAGTTAAAACTCGAATCATCACATTATTGAGTTTATTATTATGATATGTCGCTCAGGCGCGTAGTCTGATTATGATGAAAATGTTCGGCGAAAGCCACCGTTCTCGCACCACCCCCTCCCTCCCCCCCCTCACATATCAGGGATTTAAGTGAAGAAACTCTTAAAGCTTTATCGAATTGCATTTTTTTTTTTTTTTGGTTCGTTTTCGAGACGCGAAAACGGGCGTCGCCGAGCACGTTCACGCAGGCAAAGGATCGAATGTCGAGCATGAATTGAAATGTACAAGCTGGGCATGATCTTAAATTAAGAAGTCCTGTTGAAGTTCTTTGTTTTGCTCATTAATTTTCATTTTAAGAGTTTAATTTTAAGGATATATACATATATATATATGTGTGCACATGTGAAAACTGCGAGGAGCTGGGAATGTAGCTCTGTGGGTATTGCATTATTATGAATGTTGTTTCAAGTGAAGTTCCTTTCGCGTGGTGGTTTTCGTTTTTCAGTTAGTTCTGGGTTTGTCTTTAATATTTTAACTGTATATTTAATTTCGTTCATAAATTGATAGTCCTTAGGTAAAATATATGCTCACAACAGCACTAAAACTTGGCCTTGATTAAGTCTTTGCAAATGATTGGTGACGAAAAACTTTGTTCTCATTTTGGATTTTTTTTTGTTTTTCCTAAACTGTCTAAAAATTTGAAGTTTCTCTTGATGTAAACAATTTAGGAAAAATTTTGATTTCGTTAACCGATGAAATTATGTCCCGAAAAAAAAAACATAAAAAATAAGTAAAGGAATATAATCCCATGAGCTTGTGAGGATTGTATAAATTTCAATATGAGCGATGGGCCTATTTTAGAATTTCTTGTTGTGTAATCGTTGACATCTTAGCGAATTGCAAGTGTAAAGCAATTTTACTGGTGTTTTTTTCCTAGCGAATAGAGCAAACAGAAAAGGAACAATTTATTTTGAATCCGGTGCTATTTGGGAAATGCCATTTATAAACTTACGTTTGTGAAGTGTAATGCCAAATCGAAATCGAAAGTGTTACCATTTTAAGAAAGTTTTCGAGAGAAAACCCCCGACAGAAAAAAAAAACGTCAGACTCGTTCGGTGAGAAACCAAAAAGTATCGGGCTTTCTGTATAGCAAAAAAAAAAAAAAAATAAAGTGATCTGAAATCGAAATGAAGAACGCCGAATAATGCCGTCGCCTCTGTGTGACTTCGAAAAAAAAAAAATTTTTTTTTATGTAAGTTTATAACGAAGTACAGTAGTCGGAAATTCCGAAGTGATCACGCTTACATTTCGTCCATGGAATTGTTCTTTTTCCTAATAAAAAAGTTACCATTTAGTTAAGAACTTAAAACGAAACGAATACACAATAGTATAATTTTAAAAATAATATTAAAAAAAAAACTCCAAGAATTAAATTTAATGCAAAAAAATTCTATTGGGTATCATTAAAATTTCATTGTCTAGGTTTAAAATAATGATTGTCGTTTTTTTTTGTATGTAATTTTACATGATTGTGTGGTAAAAAAAAAAACGTTATTATTAGGTAAACGATTTTAACTCGGACAGACTTAAACTAAAAGAAATTTGGCTGGGGTTCGAACATTTTTGAATTTCGAGCGAAAGAGAGCGGATTTTAAATTATATAAGAAGAAGAAAAAAACAAATATTGAAGAGCTTAGAAAATGGCGTGTTATCATAGAGAGGCCAAAAATTGTTAATTTCTGCTGTGGCGTAAACGCGTTCGTTCTTAAGTCCGCGTTTCGCTTGGCAAATCGGGAACCGTTTTCATCGATCGGTTCCCAAAGGAAAATCTGCTTACAAAGTGCTTACAAAGAGTTCCCCTCCTATTTTTTGACAAACCGATAGAACTTAAAAAACGGTTTTAAAGGATTATCGGGTCCATTAGCTTAAGTACAGTTAAAAACGCCGTCGGAAGGGCAAAAGAACTCACTTGATACAGTTCTTAATGACCCCCCCCAAAAGCATAAAATTTGGGCGTACGCTTAAGCGAAAGGAAAAAACCAAATTTATCGGACCCGTAAAGTTATGTGCTTAACTGATTTTAGTCGAATTCTCAGCTTTCAGCTTAAAAAAAAAAAAAATAAGCAATGTGTACTGCCCCGAAATTCCGTTATGTTCCATTTTAGGATAAGACTGCAGTATTAATAAAATATTAATTAAAATACCGAAATTAAGAGAAGCAAACCATGTCAGAAAAGTATTCGGGTTAGCGCCCGGATATTTTGCGCCATGAGAGTCAAACGCTTTAATCCGAAATACGAAGATCATAAAATCTCATAGTATACCGGTACCTGAGATGTTGTGTCATTTAAGTGTTAATGAAAAAAAATAATAAAAAAACGCTAGGGTATTGATTTATAACTGAATATACTCCGTTGATGGACTCCTCGGTGTTTTCACCCGCAGAAGACGGGAAGAAATGAGGAGATCGAGGCTGAGTGAGATTTTTCATTAAAAGTTGCACGCGCTGATACGATGAGTCGTCATCATCTAGTCCCAGTCTGCGAAACTGAAAAGAAAGAAAGAATGAATTTAAAAAAAAAGTGTGCCGGATTGAAAAAAAAACATTC
This sequence comes from Brueelia nebulosa, assembly GCA_028293925.1. Classification (NCBI taxonomy): domain Eukaryota; kingdom Metazoa; phylum Arthropoda; class Insecta; order Psocodea; family Philopteridae; genus Brueelia; species Brueelia nebulosa. Next base: position 214,834 of record JAQIBA010000057.1, on the reverse strand, counting down.
TATTAGAGGAAAAACTAATTAAACAAAAAAAAAAATGCTGATAGTGAAAAGATAATTTATAGAAAATGGTTTTTGTTTTTTTTTCTCTCTCTCGAAAAAAAAGAGCCTTTCTTATGTTCATGTGAAAAAAAAACGGAAACTACGAAAAAAAAATAATAAAAATGAAAATTCAGAAAAAAAAATTTTTTTTTTGGAAGTGAAACGTGCATTAAAAAAAAACCGTAGAATAATTAATTTCAAAAATTAAAATTGTAATCGGTTTTAATTAAAGCGAAATTAATCATCCTCTTAAAAATATTTTTATTTGTAGGTTACTACTTTTAAAATTTTGTGGATTTTAAAGAAAAAAAAAACGGAAAGCTTTTTTTTGGGTTTATGGGTTTATTAATAATTTATTAATTAAATATTACAGAATTTAGGAAAAATTTTTAAGGTAATTTAAAAGAGGTAAAAAAAAATAATATTAATGGATTAGTTACATTTAATGCAGGTGATTGGTTATTTTATATTATTATTATTATTATTATAATGAAAAATCGGTATTTGGTAAAGTTAATTGTATTGGTAACGTTAACTCATTTATGTGTAAATACAGAAGGCGAAGGTCGTTTTTAAAGGTTTGAGTCTGAAAAAGAAACGACAACGAGTCTGTATGATTTCCTTTTTTTTCTTTTTCTTCCTTTTCTCTGTTTTCGAATGACGAATCGAACCCAAAATGTCCGCCATTGACCAAACAGAAAAAAGCGGAGGGCGGACGAAAGGAATGGATTGAAAGGGTTACGGTTCGCCCGAAGAAGAGAAGGGGAGGAGAGGAGACGAAAAGAAAAAGTAATCAATTGGTGCATATTCGGTAAATGTGACCAGTCGTCCCCTCCTTAACAGTTACTGTAACTTTTAAGAATAATGATAATAGCTATTTAGTTTTATCGGAGAAATAGTCCTTAATTTTAAATTTAGGTATTTTTAGCTTTTTTAGTTGGATAAGTTTTTGAAGTCTTGCATGGTGAAAATGCTTGATTGTTTATCGATGTCTTTTTCTAAGTCACAAATATTTTTTTTTTGTCTAATAATAATACAAATCGTGAGGTGAGCGAACCTTAGTCATTCAGTTGGCGTCGCGAGACGTCCGTTTTTTGGGAATTAAAAATAAATAAATAAAAAATCTCATCTTAGTCACAGAATACAATAACGCTAATCAAAGATCTCAGTTCGACTGTCTTCTGCATCTTTCAAGTTATTATTATTGAAAATGTTTTAATGAGAAAAAGAGAAAGTGTTAGGGAAAACTATTCATGATCACCGGAGTTCCGGTTCCGGGACCGGAAACGGAAGAGCCGAAAATAGAGAAAGTCCAGAAGGGGAAACGATGGGAAGGCTTCACACTCGTTCGCAAAACGTTATTTAAGAGGTGGTTGTGAATAATTTTTAAGAAATGTGATAAAAATTATAGTTTATAGAGAGAGAGAGATTTTCTGGATGAAGGGATAAAAAAAAAAACAAATCTAAGCGTTAGCAAGCCTGAATTGAATAGAATACCATTGGAAAAATATATATACTCACAGTAAATGGTATTAGTTCCTCGAAGGATTAAGTACAAAATCAAGAGGATTATATCATTCTTAAAAAAAAAAGTTTATTAAAAAGCTTTAATGTGTAATAAATAAATAATCTGAATCTTACGTCGATTCGCCTTCCAGTTGAGTGCTGAATTTTATTTTAAAAGGGAAAAATTTTTTTTTTTTTGAAATCGCCAAAGTAGAAAACAGAAACACATATGGAACACACTCGGCCATTATAATACACATTACCCTGTGAATCACACGCGGTTGGTGTCAACAAAATGTCGGAAATGAATTTCACGTAAAAAAGACTAAAACTGAAAGGGTTAAACAAAAAAAAAATTTGGAATATTTTTAAGCAGAACTAATTTTTGCAAAATGAACCCTAGCTGTAAGTGCCTTTTAGTTTAAAAAAAAAAAAAAGATTCTTAGCTTAAATTTAAGAATTGAATATAAGAAGAAGAAAAAAAAAATTAATTTAAAAAATGACGTGCAATTTTTAATTAGAGTGAATGTGTTCTGATTGTTGCAAGACTTCATTAAAGACTGACCTCAGATGCGTAAAATCCTGCTAATTGTACATTGGGCGTATGTTTGTGGAGAGTTCCCCGAGGACCGGCCGAGAGTATTCCAGAAAATGAAGTAAAGGACGCCCCACCTATTATCAGTTCCAGTGCCCCCTTTTCTAACTATGCCGTCCAGAGGTAGACGGGCCCACGCGAGAGTCCCAAAGGCGGTCCGAGGGGGAGCAGTCCCCGCAAAAATAATCCCAGTTATTTCCTATCTTCTGGCAGACAATTTTTTTGCAATTTTTCTCTCGTTTTCGTCTTCCGGAACTGAAAAAGCCTGGGTTCTCATTGTTTAATTTTTTTTTTATAAATGAATTCGTTCTTGCGTCCAAGAATGAATGAATGAAAAAAGAAACCCTTTTTAGCGCGGTTGTGACTTCTTCACCTGCCAGTGTTGTAACAAGGGGAAGTATATATATATATATATATATTGGCCTTAGGCAATCAAACTTGCACAAATTTTTGTTCGTATTTTGACATATTGTTTTTTTTTTCTCTTGTGTACATTACGCATATCGAAATTGGGTTTTGATCTGATCGTATTTCTTGTCTTTTTGTTTTCTCCGTTGAAGGTTCGCCACATGTTTGATGTAAGGAGAGTGACTGTTTGTTTTTGTTTTGTTTTTTTTTGAGAGAGAAACGGGATTCATCGGTTTCGAAGTAGAAAACTTTCAGCGGAGAAATAAAAAAAAAAAATCTGGCTCAAAATCTGTCGAAATTCTGACACTAGTCTAAGTGAATTTTTTTTTTTTTTTTTAAATATTAAACCGGAAGAAGAAAGTGAAATCATTGGCTGTTTTTAAGCAAATCTTAAGTGCCAATTATCTACGGTATATAAAGGGGAGAAAAAAAAATCCTTCGAGAATAATAATAATATAAAACGCAGAAAAAATTATATTATCTTTGTTTTTCAATCCGTTAGTTAGATGTGCATTTTATTTGTTTGACCGCTCACTATTTCGGTGCTTTCATTTAAAAAATCAAAAATCCATGACAAAAAAAAAATATACAAAAGTGGAAGGAGAAAAAAAAACGCGAAAAAATATTTTATTAGATTTAAGCAAAAAAAGCAGAAATTTGAATGAAAATAAAAATAAAAGACTCGCCAGTCGTTCCAAGAAAGCAATTCTTCCGGTTTTTGGTTTTTCGTTTTGACTGTTCTTATTGTGAAAATGTTAAAATAGAAAGAAAGCGTTGCCGGGAGTTCGGGGATGCAATTTGCGTTGTTTTTCGGGGGGCGGAAATTCACCCCCTAATGTTTGCTCTTATCGGTTCTCCCTCCCTCCCCGCAGCGCTCCTTCGACCACTCACCACACTTATTTTGTGTTGATCTTTTAACTGAGGAAAATTGAGTTTTTTGGGAAAATTTTGATTATTTATATAATATAATAAAAAATACCTAGTTGTCTAGCGCTGATTAAACTATTTTCGGTGAGACTGATATAGGCACGCGGATGGTCGAAAGGTTTTCACTGTTTGCACTCGCGCATTTAACTTTGATTGGCGAAGGTTTCATTGGGTCTCACGGGGGGGATTTTCCGGTCGCGTGAAAGAAAGGTTTTCTCTGAGAAACATCGAAAATGGGGGGTGAGAATTCGGGCACACTCAGTCGGAGGGGAAAGTCGCCCCTTTGCGGGGGCGTTCCCCCGCGCGAAACGGAGCCTTTTGCTCGTTGTAACCACAGTGCAAACGTTTCTTCTTTCATCTTTGCGCCTTTTACCATTAATCAGGGAAGCAGCCGTAAAGGGAGAGAACGGGAAAGAGCGAGGCGAAAAAAGTCTATGTGAAATTGCCAAGAGAAGAATGTTGTAGTTATCAGTCAACTGGTAGTGCCTGCCATTTTGAATTTTTTCCCCTTGCCTCATGAAATGACGTACTTTATTTCTCAATGTGATGACTTGTACAATATCAGTTATTGAAAATTAAATATCTCTTAATTAATAACACCATAGTATAACATTAAGTAAACTATTTTTATCTGTAGTGTATTTATTAGTTATAAATAATAAAAATAATATTAATATCAGAAATGGTTCATATGATCTGTTGTCCTTTTTTTCCCCCTTTTCGGTGTTACACTCCGAAAATGAAGTCTTTTGGTTAAACAGTGTAACCTATGAATCAGGTAACCTTGTCAGTTAATTTTAGTTTTGTGTAAATACACGCGAGCAATAGTGTGGCGTTCTTTAAAAGTGCTTTTTGATCGAGGCCAAGAGTTTGTATCGGTTGTGGTACGTGCCTTTTTGGCCGTTTTCGAACGAAGGCATCAACGGCCCGACGGGACGTCTTCCCGCAGGAAACGCTTCAGAACGGGGACATCAAACCTGACAACAACGAACCTCGTTAGACTTTGTGTAACTTTACCGGGCAAACAGTATTCCCTTCCCGATTTGAGTCTGTAGTGGTGCGGAAACCTTTTACGGCGTCTTCCTTACTCGAATCATCCCCCTGGGGAGGATAATAGAGTAGCACAAAATACTACCCTGAGTCGTATTTGGTGAAATGCTTTCTCGATCGGACACTCGTTTCGTAACACTTTTACCCCATCGAAGAGTTCAGGTAAAGCCAAAGTGGATCTGCTTGTGGAATATCGAGTGGAAAAGCTTTTGCATTGGTTTTAAAGAAATACCGCTGCATTCAAAATTTTACTGCCAAATTGGGGGTTCAAATGCCTCGCCGTTTAGTCTTGCCTTCGTTAAATTCTTGTAGAAGTTTTATCTTTTTTTTTTTTTTAATAAAAATTATCCTCGCGATAAACACACTAAAAAATCATCACATCTTTTTATTGTAAAACTTAAAACGTGTCCGTCTCCTGAATTTTATTTCTGAAAATTTTTGTGAAAATTAAACGAATGTGGTATCGCATCTGAATTTTGGCTTATGTCAGCAGCGGAACTTCCTCAAATTTTGCCGACACACCGAATTACGGCTTTAAAACGGGGTGGTCACTCACTGCTGACAGCGGCCTTTCACTCTGGAACTCGACACAGAAAGCATTTCTGGTGCCTTCGACTTTCTTTCATTGTATTCTTTTTTTGTTTTCGTATAAAATAAGTTCAGTGGCGTTAAAGGGCAACAGTTGTAACGATGAGCATTTCGGTAATTTTCTCACTTGGAATAAGGCTCATTACAAATCAATGCCTGAGAAATAAAAGATTGTAGTGAACGCATTACAACGCACGAGCATCGATTTGTGATGACCGCTTCGGTTTGGTTTCTTATGTTTACTTCGGAACTTCGGTCAATAATGGCTTTGAATTTTTGTAAAGTCTTTCTTAAAAAAATAAAAAAGTTAAACGCCGACAATAAGAAATGAAAATAATTGGGAGGGCTTAATAATGAAATGTTTAGCAAATCGGATTGCATCGTGAGTTTTATTAATGGTAAAGTGATTAAATTTTTCACGAAAGTGACGCTTACGGTTCTCTTCATCTGAAATTTTGTTTATTCCGCCCGAATAAGCGAAAAAATTTGACCTAAAACACAGATCGATTGTCTTAAAAAAAATGTCCTAATGTGGAAAATTAAAATGTTTGTAAATTTAGGAGAGTTTGTGTTTATGCCTTCCTGAGAACTGTAAAAACATCGAAATATTTAATAAACGAAATTTTCAGATGAATGTTCCGTAATTAGCAAATTGATAATAAGTTTTTTGTTAATAGAAATCTGCACGGGCCACATTCAGGTCGACCTCTGTGGTTTTTTTTTTACAAGTCGACGGTTATAATTTGTATGAACACAACCAATTTAAGAAACGATTATCTCCATTTAATTTAAACTGTTCTAAATTTATAAAAAAAAGGACTGTTAAATGCATAATCGGCCCTTGCAGGTCTTTAACTGATGCATTCCCAGGCAAGAATGTGATATTGACACAAGTGTATCCAATTTTGTAACGGTATACTCTAAAAGTGCTGTCGCCTGATAATCATTTCCAAATCGGTGCATCGTCTATGACAGCTCCGAGTCAGAACCGGAAGGAAACGCATTCGTCAACAACTTCGGCCATGTTTTGTTCCCACAGCAATAAATTCGGACGAAGTTTACAGCCGAAAATATGAGTTTTATTTGTGTCCATCGGTGCCTTCACCCGAAAGAGAAACAAGCATTGAGGTCAGCGGTTATCGGGCGAAAGAATGACCAGCCAACGGCACTATTCCCTCCCAAAACCAAAGGAAAAAACCGGAAGATAATTGGAAATGTTTTTACAATAAAATAAAAATTTATAATAAACTAACGCTTAATTAGAATTAGTGGAAAGAGTGTTATTTAAGTTAATTTGGTTGTCCAGAAGCTGTGATTGTTATTGGTCCGTTTCGTCTTTTACATCTAGTTCATCTTTTTTGAAAATTATCTCAGTTTTATTCATAAAAATAGTGTAATATTGAAGAATAGAGTAGTTATTTATGCCTAAAACCGGGTTTATTACCAAAGAATGTTAATGAAATCCGAGGAAAAGGGTAAACTGGCACTGATATTGGTGGGGACCACTCTCACGAATTGCGGATGCCAAATTTCTTCGACATCGCATCAATCTTAATGAGGAATTAAGAAACTTTTTTTCGAATTAAATGTTGTGTGTTAATCGATGTTCTCGTTGGTGAATTAAACTTTAATTTTAAGTAAAACAAGAAAAATCTGTCATAGCTTAATTTAAGGTATTTCAAGAAAAAAACATAGTCGTTGTAATTATAAGTGCTTTAAATTTATTGTAATATATCTGTATTATTTATTTTCGTTGCTCCCTCTCTTTCCTTCCTAAACTGAAAGATTTCCAGTTTATACGAATTTAAAATTTAAATTAAAAAGACTAGAACGCCGCCTTTCTCCAAACCAAGTATTTCTATCTGAACTGCGAGAAATTTACGGCGTTTTCTATGTAACGGGCGGTTTCCAATAAGACCTTCTCTTCGAAATTTGGCGCCATTAATTGCAGACTCAACGGCAAGCCTTTTTTTGAAAGCGTTATTGGAATAGAAATGGCAGGACAACCTGTGGACAAGAAATTTTTTCAAATTAACGCTTATAATGAGAAATTTAATTCAATAATGAGAAATTTAATTCAATCCTTTAATGAAATTAATCATCTGATGAATTTCTGAACGCTTCAAGCAGTGACAAAATGGCGGATAGTAGAAAAACCGTTAATTTTTTTCAAAATGACTTGCCTGCCATGTTCGCCGGTTGGGTGCAATAATCCTGACTGGCAGACTGTTCTCTTTCGTCTTTCTTGATGTAATCCGAGTATCTTGGAGCATCGGTCAGGGTTGTGGGGGTGAGTAGAATATTAAAGCCTTTTTGCCAAACTTTTTTAAAGTCTTCGACTATTAGCCTTCGAACTTTTAAAGCCTTTTCAAAATATTTATCGTAATTTCTGGAATGATAATTCTCGTAAGTATCACCGAAAGAGTATACATATTCTACTTTACTTTTACCAATGATTGCGGCGCTTACCTTGATAATAGAAAATAATTCCCTGCTAAAATTCTACTTCTAACAACTTCATTAAAGCCTTTTGATCTCGTTTCCGCTATCATTTCCGCAGCTGAAGTATTATTGTCAGAGCGATAACCATATTCGAAGTCCATCATATCGTGCCATGTTACTCGCCACCTCGCACTGATTAAGAATCGAATAACATACAACAGAATACTTGGTGTGGGGAAGGGATATCTGGAAAAAACATATTCCCCCATGTTAACTTGTCTCTGTCTTTTGGGCAGAAAGCAAAAGAGAAAGAGGGAGCTTACAGGGAGAACTGTGGCACCACCTGATTCCAAAATTTGAGCTACGTCATTCCATATGGACTTTACTTCATCTGATAAACCTTCACAGTTGTATTCCACTGGAATGCCAACTTTTAAATTTTTTATTGATGATGAAGAATTTAAATTTAAATCAATATCCCTGTCAACAGTTGTTGAATCTTTCTCATCATGACCAGCCATAAGCTCTAATAATAAAATGAAAAATATAAATTTGAAAATTTCCTATGAGATATTCATTTTCATACAAATTGTAATGCAATTTTCAAACATAACTTTTACTGTTATTCCTTACAATGAGTTAGAAGAGCTATTGTTTGTGTGTAATTTTATTGAAAGAAACCTGCTCATTTGCATATTAATACAACTGGATGATTTGAACACCTTAAAAATCTGGTTTAATTGCAAGGTAACCAACATTAGTTTGTCTACATTGTGCTCAGAGAAATTTTTTAAAGTTCTGTGTCCTGATTGAGCAAATTTAAACTAAAATCTAACCTAATAAAATAGCAGCATCTTCAACAGTGAGAGTTAAAATTCCAGGTACATCCATAGAATTCACTAGAGGTATCAATCCATGCCTGGATAACAAACCATATGAAGGCTTAAGACCAACTACACCACAATAAGAAGCAGGATTTCTGCAAGAACCACCTGTGTCAGACCCCAATGCCCTGTAAAAACAATTACATTTTAACACTTATATTTAACCAATTTTAAGAGAACATGGCGGAGAAATTTTCATACCCCAAGCAAACACCACTGGCTACAGCAACAGCACTTCCTCCTGAGCTGCCACCACAAATAAACCAATCATCACTGTCTTTATTAACATCTTTTAGTGGAACTTTAGAGAACTCTGACCCCCAGATATTTTTCACTGGACCAAAAATTGAAGTGGTCGTTGCTGAGCCCATCGCGAACTCATCCATGTTGGTCTTTCCTACTAGAATTGCACCAGCATTGAACAATTTTTCTACAACTGTTGCTGTGTATAAAGGCCTGAAATTCTTTAACATTTTAGAACCACAAGTTGTTTCACCATCTTTAATGCAAAAGTTGTCTTTCACAGCAATCGGAATTCCTTCTGCTAATGATCGTGGCTGACCTGCAATTGAATCATTCAGGTCATTTTTTACCTAACAAAAATGTAATTTTTAAATTCACTTATCAGTCCTTTTTATACTGACCTTTGTTTAAATGTTGAGAAGAACATTCAATCTGAGTTTCACTTATTGGGCTGAAACTAATAAAGGCATTTAAATTTTCAGTATCTTTTGCTCTTTCTTTGCAACATTTCATAAGTTCTTGAACCGTTATATTATTTCCTTTCAACTTTCCACACAACTGGAAAAGATCAGAAACAAATTCAAAAATCTGTGTAAGCATGAAAAATAATGGGGCACAACAAAATTATAATTATTCAGGAAAAGATTAAAGTATATATAGTTTTGTTTAGATTAAGGTTAAATTCAGACAAGAGTAAATGGAGTAGTACCTTTTTAATAGAATTATTCACCAGATTTACCATTTTCTAAAGTTATTTTAATGTTGAATCATTGAGTCCTAAAATTTTGATAGTCTTTTAAAAGTATCGCCGAAAATCCAAGAGGTATTGAATGATAATTGAAAAAGTATAGTTAAGAAAAGTTTATTTTTGTCAAAGATTCATCAGGTCAATCCTTTGCCATGAGTTATTATTAAAAAAAAAAACTATGAGATACTTTCAGTAATTTCAGCAGAGAAGTTTTCACATGTTTGATATATATATTTTTGTAAAATTAAAGTGGCTTATTTCTCCGTAACTTTATGTTTACCAACAATCTAATCTTTTCAGTTTTCTAATGACACGTTTGTTGTTCGAAAATGGAGGTTGACGATATTATTTATCTTTCCCTATTAATTTTTACAATTGTTTTTGGATATTTTTTTAAGGGACTGACCAGTATTTCCAGGAAAAAATGGACTTCTACAATTATAGGGTTTTTTATTGTGCTCTTCGTTTCCGGACTTCACGTATTTCATTCAATAGTTTGTATCCTCGTTAACAGTCTTCTAATTTTGGGAACGAGTAAGAGGTATGATTTTTTTTATTATGTATCTGAGAGTGGTCCCAATGAAAATTATTTTTAATTTTATGTTCATTTCATAATGTGAAATTCTCACTGAGTTGAATCAAGTTCATCTAATGATAAAAAATTTAATTTTCATCTTCCTAATTATCAGTATTTTATCAAAGGAAAAACCCTCCAATAATTAATAATACTTAGTATTACTTTAAGGAACATTATTTCAAAATACTAGGTGTAATATAAATTGTTAATTTAATTATGAAACTATCCTTTTCAGAAATTGTCATATATACAGTTTCGTGTTCAGTTTCTTATACCTTATATTCTTTCGATCAACTGTTTATTTTGGAATACAATACCCTCCAGCTCATACAAATTTGGTTCAGATGGTTCTTACACTAAAGGTACAGTATGCTTATTCAAATAATATTCTTTGTATTCTAACATTAATGCAATAAAAATCTTGTTTTTTAGCTTGTTGGCTTGGCATTTGAAATACACGATTCACACATCGAAGGGGAAAAAAAGGAGTCAGAAAAAAAAGTCCAGAAAGCAGAAATAATCAATCCAAATTTTGAAGATATTATTCATTATGCATATTGCTATATTGGTGTGCTGACAGGACCATATTATTCATATAAAACATTCACTGATTATTTTAAATATGGCTTTTATAAATATGCTCCTTGCAGGGAGACCACCTGGAATAAACTTTTATTTGTTCCATTTTATGCAGTTGTATTTTTGATTGTTTCTCACTATTATCCAGTTAAAGTAAGAATAATCTTCTCATTGTGCTCATGTTATTGTTTATCAGTGTGCTAATATACAATTTTTATTTTTTACAGTATGCAACAACAGATGAATTTTATACAGAGACTACATTTTGGTACAGGCTATGGTACATGTCCCCAGTTTTTGTTTCTTTTAGAATGAGAATTTATGTTGGTTTAGTGCTCTCAGAAGCAGCATGCACAATTGCAGGACTGGGAGCCTATCCAGCTATAACAGAGCCCAAACCAGGGAAAGGTCCTTCAGTTAATTTTGAATTACTCGATAAACTGTGAGTTGAAATTTTTGGTTGTGGAATCTGTTTAAAAATTAAATTTGTTTTAACTTTTATTGACAGGGAAAAAGATCCAACTTTAAATGAAAAAACTAATTTTAACTTTGAGACAGTTCATAACATCAATACTTGGAAAACAGAAACAGATCCTTCGATGAGATCAAGCATTCGTTATTGGAATATGTGTGTGCAGTATTGGATGGCATATATAGTTTACAAAAGATTTCCTAGCAAAGCTTTAAGGTTTGTGGTTTTCAGGAATTGTGCTGACAGTCTATTACAGATTGGTCCAATTGTAATTAAACAACTTTTAAAGTTATCAGTGTGTTTTAATAAATTAGATTAAGAAAATGACATTTTAATTAGTCAGTCAGTGCTTGAATTTCCTGTGAACTTACTTTTTTAATTTTTATTTCCAGAACAACTGCAACATTTGTTGTCTCAGCTTTATGGCATGGCATATATGCAGGATATTATTTGTGCCTATGTTCAGTACCTTTTTATCTTCCTATTGAAGATATTTGGGAAAAACTATTCAGAAAGGATGCAACTGGAACAGTAAGTTTTAAAATTCATTGGTTTTAATAATTAATATTATTTTTAGTTAAAGGTATTCATTCAATTTTCTTTCAGAAACGGATGATTTTGAATGTTTTGTATTGGATAGTCAGAACACAAGCATTTACCTATATGGGCATGGCCTTCAGTTTGCTCAGTATGAAAAATGGTTTAAGATATTATGGCTCTATATATTACATCTATCACTTCACTTCCATTATGGGTTTGATTTTGGGTCTGGCTTTAACAAATTTAAAAAGAAGGGGTAAAAAGGTGTCAGAAGATGAAAAAAAAGTTGAATAAAGTTATGAGGGGAAATGTTGTTACTGAAATTTTAGAAAAAATCAGTTGAAATAGAGAAATTCTTTGTAATTATTTCACATCTTTCTAAAATATTTATAGTTGTCAATTGTTATTAATAATATTTAAAAATTTTACAAAACTTCTGCACCCATAGCTTTAACTTATAATTTCTTAGTGTTAATAAGAAATTAAAAATGATTAAAAATTATAGAGTAAAAAATTGAATTAAAATAAAAGTCTTTATGTTGTTGTACTTAATGTATAATAACTTCGTTTTGCCACTGTAGTTTTGACCTTTCATAAAGCGGATTGACTCTTGAAGGTATTTCTAAAACTGATTGGTTAATTTCAAATAATATCTGAATGTAAAGGATTAAGGGATAAGCATTTCAAACAAATTTTTAAAAGAAATTAATTAGCTAAAATCTAGTCAGTCCTCTGAGTTTGTACTTGAAGAATATAATTTTTTAAAGAGCATTGTAGAAAATGTTTAAAGTGTTAGAAACATTTTAAAAAACTTAGAATTACTTTTAATAGTTTTAAGTATGTTTTTACCAATAATATTGTAAAATTATTCTGTCATTAATTATTAAATAAATTATTTTTTATATAAAAATATGACATCTTTTTATTTGAAAGATCTAAAATGTTCTAAAAGTTTGCAATTGCAATTAAATTCACGAGTTTTTCATCTTTATTTTGCAACTAATAAATTTTAAAAATTTACGATTTCTGTAAACACATTATAAGAACAGAATAAATAAATATTACTGGAATCAAATCCTGCTAAGTGAAATTTTAAAAAGAAAAGTTTTTAGAGCGTTTAAAAACGCGGGTAACTTTTGAAATTTACAAATATGTGATTGGTTGAAAAAAGAAGATGGCTGAAAGTTGACGGAAGTTTAACATTTCACAATTAAATTTTATAAATCGTCACGTTTTTTTAAGTTTGAAGCCGCCACCATCTAAAGAAAGAAATGAATGATAAGAAAAGATTAAAACCTAATATTTTAATAACCGGTAAGTGTTAACGTAAACGTTTAAATATTTCATAAGTTTTAACTTTTTTAACAGCTAAACATAGGTTAGGATTTTAATTTCGGTACTTTTTAAAAATTTTTAAGGGACACCTGGAGTTGGGAAATCAACCCTTGCCCAAAAATTGGCAGAAGACACCGGTTATAATTGGGTTAATGTAGGTAAAGTGGCTGAAGAGCACAACTGTTTGCAAGAATATGATGAGGAATACGAATGTCCTATAATTGACGAAGATGCCGTAATTGACGTTATGGAAGATCAAATGTGTGAAGGTGGAAATATTGTGGACTATCATGGTTCAGACTTTTTTCCAAAAAGGTGGTTTGATATTGTATTTGTGTTGAGAACTGAAACATCTTTCTTATATGACAGACTATCAGAAAGAGGTTACTCTAAGAAAAAGTTGGAAAGTAATATGGAGTGTGAAATTTTTCAAATGATGTTGGAGGAAGCTAAGGAATCATATGATGAGGATATTGTTCATGAACTTAAAAGTAATACAAAGGAAGATTTGGAAGAAAATATTAAAAATATATTAAATTGGATAGAAGTTTGGAATAAAGATAATGGGATTAAAGGATAGTTAAATCCAGTAAAATAATTCTGTTTTTGAGGTACATATTTTATGTATTAAAGTGGTGAATTTTGTGCATTGTCTCTCATGAAATCCAATCATATAAGAGTTTTACTATTGAGTATCAGCTTATATTTTTTCACACTTAAATGTGATTGAGAATTCATAATGTAAATGAGAAATAATGTAAAATTAAAGAAATAAATTATTTTATTGACATTTATCATTTACTGGGGACTGTTAGCTAAACATTTATTTCCATGTAGTGTAGATTAAAATCCAAAATTATGATTATTTTTGTATTTTTATTTTTTTATTTTGTATTTGCCACACTACCACTTTGTTACTCCACAATATCATTATACATTATTATTTTCAAATTGAAAATTTTTGGCCATGACCACAGCAATTTTTAAAACAAATAGATTATTTATTTATTAAACTATTTATGAAAATAAAAAACAATTAAGTACTGTGTGAAGTTAAAGATTGATAATTTTTTAAAAATAATTCACAATTTATGCATATGATATTTAAAATTTTACTGAATTGAATTCCTGCACAGAATTTCCATCTATACTTGCATTCTTTTATCTTTAGCAATTCCCTGCAATTATGTTTATCACATAATTTTGCCAAGCATTTATCAACTTTATTAATTTCAAATTATCAAAGAGCTTAGGGAATTTAATTTATTTGCTCTTTCAGCTTTTCTATTACTTTTTCTGGTGTGAGGTCTTTCCTAGAGATCAGCAATACCTTCTGTCTGGATTTCATCCCCTGAAACAGCAAATATTTATGTTTCAAATCAAGATTCTTTTTAGTTATTTAATACATTTATAAAGCCCAAATTTGCCCAAATTTTCTAAACAAATTATGCAAAGGTTTAATATTTTGCAGCAAAACTTTCGATCACTCAATATAAAGGTTACCCAAACTAAAAATAATATCTATTACTTAAAAACAAACTGACACTTTAGTGATGACATAATTATGTAACTATATCTAGTAAGAGTTAAATGCATCCATGTTAGACATGAATAAATTATGAGAAAAATAACATAAAATTGTCAGTTTGATTCATCGCACCCTTTTTGACCTTGACACTGAAACTTGCATTGATAAAATAATTCAACTTGGTGTGTCAGACAAATGTCAAATTCTTTACCAAATTGTTTCCTTTCAACCCCACACCTAAATAAAAACTGAGTCTGCAACAGGATTCACAAGGGTAAGTTCATTTGTTTCAATTTTTTTTAACTTTTCTGGGCTGATTCTACAGTGATTGCACATTGATAATCATGCAAAAAAAAATTTTTATAACATTCACAAATTTAAAAGTCTTGGTAAAATTACCTTGTCTAAGGAAATCTCGTTTTTTTTAAGTCCAAGAATTGATATCACATATTTGATTAGCTCTGAATTAGCTTCACCCTCAACAGGTCTGGCATTAATTTGAATGCCAACACCTTCTTCTTCGATTCCGGTAATTCCGTTCATCTTGGCGCCAGGTTTTGCTGAAACCTGTACAACGATATTGCCATTTTTGTCTGAAAAAACTGGTCCTTGTGGTTTTTCAAATGACTGAAAAATAAAGAATACTCTCTCATAGTAAGTGTCTCATGGCTCACCTTCAACTAATTTTCCTTACCTGACTTGCAGAAGCTTTCTTAGATTTCGACATGTACCTAGGTATTATACTTATAACTCCAGTTAATTTCATTTGTAGCTATTACATTATTTTATCGGCAGTAAAAATTAAAAAACACATTTTCATCTTCAACAATTTGTGATGAAAAACTAAGTTTAAAATTTAACCGACAATGGTTGGTAGCACTGTTTTATCTTTCGGTTAATTCAAACTTCGCGTTTGCTAAGTTACGTTGTGAACCGTTTTTGTGATTTGTGAATAAACCCTAAATTATAATTTTTTTCAATTACAATTGTCACACTTGTCTTAAATAAAAGTAAGCATTACGCTCAAAATTTTGTTTAGTGACGGATAATTGAATGCATTTTTCATGACATTTTTATTGTCACATAATTTTGATTAGTATTTCTAATGAATTTGATAGACTATGTATCCGCTAAGCTAAGGAAGTGAAGGTTTTTGGATAGATTAGATTCTTTATCTACAAGAATGTTCATTCAATGGTGGTTAATGTGTGCTTGAAAAATAATAGTTTTGCATTTCTGTTGGAATTTGCGACGTGAAAGATTGCAGGTTCCATCCTGGCGTGCTTATTTTAGCAAATTGTCCAGTCAAATAAGTTTTATCTAAAAGTATTTTGCAGTTTCCAGAAATGTGTGCAATGCAGGTAATAGTTTTCGTTAAGTTATAATTTTACTGTTAATGTTTGGTTTCAAATTTAAGGGAACGTTAACGTCGAATTATGAATACGTAACTCCTATTGAGTTTTAATAAATGCAGTTATAATCAAATTTCATACATAGACTCAAAAATATTTTACAGTAGAATTTGAAAATGGCGGTTCTTATTGTTTTATGAATAAAAAAAATTAAAAAAATATTTTTAAAGTTAAACGGTTTTATTTCAGGTGCACTAAAAATTAAAAAAATAATTTGTGATCAGTTTTTTTGTTTATAAAACCATGGGCCGTTATTACACGTTCTGCGACCTGTACAATTTTTATACAGTTTTTATACAGTGTAACGCCCCACGGTTTTATGGACAAAAATATTGGTCTTTTTCTTTGTCATCCATGTATTTATTTATACTCTTGCATCAGAGAATATTTTTTTAATTTTTAGCGCACTTGAAATAAAACCGTTTAACGTTAAAAAATTTTTTTTATACTGTATAAACTCTCCGAACAAAAACTGCCGAGAGTAGTAATCCGCATAATGTTATTATTATTAAACGGTTTTATCTGAGTTGTAAAGTGACAGCAGAATATATTAACAATGCGCTCATTTATGGGCCTGAGATTAGGTTATCTCTTCAAGAATTCTAAGTTGACCAATTTTTTAGGCTTTTTGAATTTTCTTTATTTTTTTTATTTTTATCTGAGCACCAATTTAAAAAATTTTTTCATAAATTTGAATTGTCATCAAAAACGAAAGTGTGGGCCAAATTTGAAAGAAATCGGTTCGAGGGAAACGGGTCAAATTTCGCCTCAAAGTTTTGATTCTCGGTCTTTGCAGACAGACAGACAGACAGACAGACACGAAAACCAAGTTAATTACGCTGTAAAGGTTTTCAGAACCTCAGCTGAATTATTTTCGTGAATCTGTCATGAATAAATCCAGGAATTATTCACTCCGATTATTATTTTTTTTTATTGTGCCCTAAGTGTCCCGCTCCCAGGGTGGGAGTTTAGGTACTGGGAGGGAAATTGGACAAAGAGGCCTTGAGCTTGATTAGGGTGGGAGCTTGATTATTGTCTCTGCCCACCAGAAAACACCCGAATTAATTAGAAAACGGAAATATTGGTGAAAGAAATTTAAGAATAGGAATGTTTGTATTTGCTTAGGACTTAAATTTATAACTGTCAGGTTATTTTGAATATATGGGTATAGAAATTTTTTATTGCAAAAATCAAATGTCCAAAATAAAATACAATTGTGGTGAAAAATTGATATTTTGAAGAACATGAGTAAAGAAAATTACCCTGAGTAATACTCGGACGTGCCATTTTCATAAAAACCTGTGCTGGTGCGCCTGAGATTATCTCAGGCATTAAGAGGTTTACCCAAATTGGTAAATTACGAATCTTTGGTGATTTTTTAAAAGTTTACAAGGTTATGGCTTAACACTAAGAATGTAATTTCTTTCTTTCCGCAGTCCTTTACAAAAAGTATGCCTCACTCTTATGTATCAAAATGAATTTCGGTTTCATTTATTTCAGAAGGAAACAGTTTGATAGAATTTCCACTCTGGCCTCAACAATAACAACCCCAGCATTTTGACTGCTAGTCAATCCGCCAGTCGAAGATGAACAAGTTTATTAATAATTCGCGGAAGGAAATTTCTGCCCCAGAGAAATTCGTTGCAGACGTGGAACTGGTTTCAGACGAAGAAATGGAGTCTGAACTCCTAAAGGCGGTCATGCTGCACAAAAAGAATAAGAAAAAAGAAAATCCTGCGCCTGGGTATGAAACTAAAGACAATACAGTCCAGTCCTCGAAGGTTTCGCAAAAAAATACCAATAACTGCATGAATGAATGGTTAAAAGGAAACGACAGCATGGCTTTAGATATGCAAGATTTGATTAACTATTTCACCATTCCAAAAAAGGATCAAAAACACCAACGGGAAATCACTAGAAAATCATTAAGTGATTACGAGAGGCAAGGCGCCATTCCAAAGGGGAAATTTAGAGATACTTCAAAGAATAGTAAAAAAACTCAGGGTAAAATCACAGACAAAAAGACCTGTGAGGGGAGTCATCCCCAAGTTCGTCTGGGCGACATTTCTTTGAATGGCAGTGGAAATAAAGGCGAGACGAAAAATAGGACAAAGAAAGTTTATCAGACTGTAAAGACCAGTGCTGATCCGAAGTCAGATTACAATGACAGACGTGAAAAAACTTACTCCAGACCATTTTTTTATATCGTACCGGAAAAACCCTCTCCAAATTTTTCATTTCCTCGCGGATCGTATTATGTGATACCTAAAACTCCGGACGATTCCACAGAAGACACAATTATTTTTCATCCCGAGGTTAAGACTTCTCCCGCCGATTTCAATCCAAATGTGGAAGACGATGAGAAAGCCCAAAAAATCAATCCTGAAAAATCGCTTAAAAATATGAATAATTTGGGGAAAAATGTACCCGAACGGTTTGATTCTCATCTGAATATAGGACCGATGCAATTACGAGAAGACTGTGTGGTTTTTAATTTGGAACGCAGCAGCAAACACTACAAAATTTTCGAAAAAGTTTTAATAAGCCCTGAGAGATCATCTGAGGCTTTAGCGCAACAAATGGAAAGTGCACATAATGAAAATCTAAAAGAAAATGAAACACTGCAATTCTTTCATGATTTAGAAGAATCAGATCGTTCAGACGTCCAAGTAATACCTTCGAACAAGGAGTCGAACCATCTGCACGAACAGGATGCTCATGACCTAACCAATATCGAATATCTCGATTATATTATTCGGAAGCAATACGAGAGAATGGTTAGGGATCTTCCGGAAAGCAGTGCGTCAGATTTGCTAGAAAAGTGCATTGAATTTCAAGGTAGGTAAATAAAACACGTTTTTTGTGGGGCCGGCCCAGGGGTATGTAATAGATACCAAGACATTAAATGTTGTACCAATCGAAAAAAAGTTACATCCTAAAAATCGAGAATGTTCTTATTCGGGTTCGATCGGAAAGACGATATTCCAATGAACTGTTCAAATTCATGCGGAACCGAATAACCAGTATAATTATATTGTCAAAATGATGGTTTATTTTCTTTCTATGCATTATGCATCACGTTGCAGCTCTTTTTTTAATGACTAGGAAACGAGGAAAAAGTACTCAAGTACATACAAGAAACACAACGCACACTCAGACATCAGAGGCTTATAACGGACCTCCAGCTCATAATTCCGGACGCTGATTATAAATTTTTAGCCGATGAAATTGAAGCGTTATCAGGTAAATTAGTCGATAAATAGTCCTTCGTTAATCATATAGTAAATGTATATTTATTTTAGATGATGATAACATAGAAATTCTGACGAATCGGTTATTAGACAGTCAAAATTATCCAAAAATTTCCCAACACGAATACGATACCAGAAGAAAATTGTGGCTGACCTATGTAATAAATTTCGATGTGAAAAATTACCTACTAAAGGTTCCCAAACCTAAAGATTTTGCAGGTATGACTTGAAAATGAAATGGTTTTTATACTTTTATTTTTTTAATTTATGCAGAAATTGGAAACTGTTGCTTGCATATAATTAAGGATTGACCAATGCTTTTGGCTCACATAATGAAAAAGGTTTCGTGTAATTCAGCATCAAAATAAAGTTATTTTATGTTTTTATTGCAGGGGAATCTGGGGACCAAAATAAGGCGGAAGATAATTTAATAATGGCGTTTTTAACGTCTCGATATCCCACTGCAACAGAACATTTTTTACGTGCGAGATTATATGAGAAAAGTCGGAACGTCACTAAAACATGCGCCAACCTCGTAGCATTTCGAACAGTCAGGCTATCAGAGAGCAGGTTTGAGCACGAACATTTTAACGAGGATTTTCTCAAAGAGGTATGCTCATGAATTTATCACATCCGAGAGTGAAATAATCCGAAAGTAATTGACTTTTCTTAAAGATATGTTACATCGATCACAAAGATGAAATTGACAAGCACATAAAAGAGGTGAAAGAAACAAAAGAAATCGAAAAAATTCAAACTGAGTTGGATGGAGCTTTTCTGTTTTGTCCGCTGTGTTGCAACGATGAATTGCTTGCTTCTGAGGCAATAGCTTGTCCAGAAGGGGATGTATTTTGCGAGGAATGCATCAAAAGGTTCGTTGTAGTTAAGAATTTTAAAATGTTTTCTAATCTTGAAATAGTAAAGAACAAGAAACACAAAAAAAATACTATAAGAATCACGTAATCAGTCATAATTAAAATCGTCCTAATCAACGGACAAGATATTGTTTTTGCGAGGAAATTATTGAAAAGCTTTCGAATTAAGTTTCGAAACTTCAAAACGACAATGCTCCGTAATGTAACATTTAAAAAATGAATGTTTTGCTTTTTAAGCTATGTTGAGGTCTTAATAAGCGACGCGACTTATAAAATCCCTTGCCCGACGGAAAATTGTGAAGCATTTTTCACGATATCAACATTAGAGAAATTTTTGCCAGCAACTGTTACATCAATTTTAATCAAAAAGCAACAAGCCGAAGAAATCAGCACAGCGGAAGTGGAAGGCTTAGAGTTTTGCCGTGAGTGCGATTTCGCGTATATCCCCAATCCGGAGGATAAAGTTTTTAGGTGTCAAAACCCCAATTGCTTGGCAGAAACTTGCAGGCAAGTATTTAATTATTGCATTTATATTGTTAAACGACATTCATGCGGTTATATTTTCTCATGTGATAACCTAAAATGAATATTTTACAGAAAGTGTAACGAAAAAAATCATATTCCTCTCCGGTGCGAAGAAATAGAAAGGCAAGTGGATGTCGAAGCCAGAAAGAAGATTGAAGAAACCATGACGGAAAAGTTACTTCGAAAATGTCCTAATTGCGGGAAAAAATTTGTGAAACTAGATGGTTGCAATTTTATACAATGTGTTTGCGGAAGAGCAATGTGTTACATTTGCACCCAAGTTATAGAAAGTCACAGTCATTTTGATAATAGCAGGTAAAAATTTGGTAAAATTTATTAATAAGAAATTTACTGGATATAAATTCATCTTAAGATAATTTTTCAGTTGCCCCTTGTATTCGACGAATGAATCTTTACATACAGAGCCAGTATTACAGGCAGGAATTCAAGCTAGAAATGAAATCCTGATGGAAAATCCAGATGTTCGCATTCTATATGATCCAACGAAACCTTCAGTGAACTAAAAGTAGTTTGGTTTTTTCACAAATCGTGAAATTCGGTTAATAAATTCTCTTAGTTAAATTTTTTGTAATGTCTTTATTGTTTATGCCTTTTTGGTAGTGACAAATCAAGATAACTTGTTCTTTATAATTTTAAATTATTTTTGTTTTTATAAGATTTTTTATTTTGGAAGTGTTTTGTAAAATTTTTTTATATAATTGAATTTTTTTCGGCTATTTTTGTTATTTTTACTAAAAAAAGCCCATTTGGGCAAAAGATGCAGTTACGTTGCCATTAACTAATTTTGAATTTGTTTAACCGAATTAATAGTTTTATTAAATATTGAAATTTTAAAAATAAAAAACAAAAAAATATTTTTTTCTTTCCCCTTCAGTGGAAATACTGCAAAGAGCGGTTTTTTTTAAATTCATCGTATTACTTACGTAATTATTTTTTATTTAAAAATCAGTTCCTAAATCCTCAATTTTAGATTTAAATGGGCGCCCTTTCAGTGCAGGAAACCTATAGTTATTTAAAAATTAAAACTTCGTAAGTTGGCGGTACTTACTTCTGTAATGCGTTTGTGATTCAGTTAAAACAAGTCAAAGTTTCATTTTCTTTAATGAAAATCTAATGCCTTTGAATTTTGAAGTGTAAAGTTTTAAGGTTTTGTAAATTTCAAATCAGTTACTGAGAAGTATTTCGTTTTTACTCTGAAAACCGCCCGACAAAATAAAAAGGAAGTAGAGACCTAACCTAACTGTAAGTCATTGTTTATTGTTACTTTAAAAAAATAAAAACGTAATTTTATGAATTAATACTATTTATTGAATACAATTTGGTTATATTGAATTTTAGGAGAGTGTCATTTTTTATCTAAGATCAAACTACTTATTGTGATTATGATATTTTTTTAATTTTTATGGGAAAGTAATTCCTAGTTTTGGGTATACCTGCAAGACTTAAAATTTTAACGGATTTATTAATTTTTCGCGTGGAGAAAATGAATGTTTTGTCGGTGTTAAATGCTCTTTGTGCATTCACAGTAATTCAGTGATGTTTGCACTGTTATATATATAAAATATGAGATTTTAAATTGTATTGTAAAATATCTTAAAGAAAACTCAGTATTATCTCAACTCTTCCACATTAATGTTTTCTTTATTGTATATAATGGGCATTGAAGAATATAGCATTTAGTGTATTATCATTGTACTACAAAATGGATTAATAATAACATCAGTGTATATCTCTTTTAGGCAGGACATCAATTTAGAAATGGATGAAAACATTATAATAAAGGGTCTGCTCAAATTGCCTTTAAATTTTGTGCAATTAAAAATTTAATATATTGTTAGGTTTGGATAGCAATTTGTTTGGTCAAATTGATAGGATGATAAATAATCAGAAATATACAAAACTCAAAAAGAGATACACACTCACAATTCTCAGTCAGTGTGAATTTGTAAAAGTGACTATGCATTTGGAAAAATTTTTTTCAGAACTGTTACCACCAAGTAACTAATATTTTAAACTCCTTCATTTTAATAAATGATGGATTTATATTGGACCTGAAGACAGAACTTATTTCTAAAATTCCTTAATTATTTTTCTAATTTTGAGTTGTGAAATGAAAATTTCAGAATAGAAAAAGTAAATTTTTTATTCTGAAATGCAACAATTTTTAGAATGAAGACTCTACTTCAACATAACATTTTAATGGGAATATTTTTGTCATTGTACTGTTGTTTTCGGCGCGAAACCATCAGCAGTGCTGACCAGTCAGCATCCAAATTCGAGGATCTGCCATACTAAGCCATCGCCGACCTCCCTCTGACAAAACATTAAAATTTTAATTTAAGTAGGGTTGAAGGGGGGCAGGGGGCTGCACTGTATTGATCGTTTCGCCTGAAATGGGTTTTGTGCTGAAGGTTGAAAGCCGTCACAACAGAGAATACTTTCCTGACAGCAGACTGACTTTCTTGTCTGCTTGTCTTTTTACATTTCATTTTTCTCTCACTCTACCGATTCCTTCTTTATTTTCTTATACAACGCCAATTCTAATTTATCTTTAGGCAATTTTCCTAGTTTTTTTACTTTTCGGAAATACTAATTTTATCAGGCACCGATGCTACGTTTTTTACGCTCCCGACTTATTTTCTGGATTTTTTTGATATTCTCACAATGAGAGAAAAAACAATTCGGTGAAGTTTAACCCATTGAATTTTTGGCGATGGCGTAATAATTCGTGATGGCGCTAAATATTTACTTCCTTTAGAAGTCGAACTCTGTGTCGTTATTTCTTTCCTAAAATTTTTTTTGTCTTTCAGGTAATCGACCTTTAATTTTCAGCCCCGGTTGTTTCTTTGATAATTGGAGTGGAAGTTTTGGTGAACTTTTAGGGATGGAGGTCTAAATTTTAGTCATTGGTTGAAAGAATCATCGGAGAGATTGAGATATTTTTCTTTGAGTGATTTAAGTTAATATTTTACTGTAGCATTGAGATTTTTCATTGAAACGGACACTTGGATTTGAAATGCTACTATATTGTAACTTTTTATGGTTCCTGACATTTCTTCTTCATGTTAAAGCAGTCGTTGAGTGTAAAAAAATTGGTTCGGGAGTTCAAAATGCGAAGTGTTACTAATTCAGTTTCTGCAAAAGGCCTCAGTAATTCGACACTTGCAGGCGCATTTGCAATACAGGTCAGAAACCGAAGACTCACTATAAAGCTTGTCAAGAATTTTTTAGATTTTATATCACAGATAAACTTCAGTCTGTCGCCTCGATTGCAAAATATATCTTTGCTTGGGTGCAAAGAAATGGTTATTTCCATTTTCCCGCAGCGCAATTCGAACACCGGGCGAACAATCAATGAGGTTGTTCCACATTTAATGCTGAGAAAATCCCCCGACCCAAAGAACGGCAGAAAATATAAAGGGGATTACATAAGGTGAGAAAACATTGATGTTTGACGTCTGCCGCGTTGAATGGCTCATCTTCTAGGAGACGGACGGCCTCGCCCAAACATTGGAGTACTACGTCGCAAAATTTCGCCTCCGCGTCCCTCCCCCACAGCGCCGACCTACAGCGCGAATGTTTTGACGGTGGCGATCAATAAACGGCCCACCCATTCTCTTCTGGAACCCCGGATTCTGTCGAGGTGTTGGAGGACTCTTTCTCATGCTCCCGCCTTCATTCATTTCACAACCGAATTAAATATTTATGTTTATGCTCTTTCATTATGCCCTGCTAAAGTTTATGCCGGCCTATGTTTAGGTTTTTTTCATCTGAGGAATATTTCTTTTATTGAAAATTTATTTTTTTACAAATCGTCTGCCCGTGTAAATGATTGTATCAAAGCTACAGAACGCTTTTTTCTTATAAATAAAATTCATTTGTTAATATCGTAATTTCTCGCTTAACTGATATTTCACTCGGTGATAACTAAATTAGCAGCGATTTGTAGGGAAAAATACTGTTGTAAAAAATTCACTGCAGACTTTTCAGGAATCAGTTTTGAGCAGATTTTGTTTTATATGGTTAATCTAATTTAATCATAAATTTCATATATATTTGGTGATATTATTCTTATCAAAACTCTTGTAAAATGTTGGTGAATTTCCTCAATCGCACGTCTTATGAGTATGAATCGGCATTTTTTAGAATGCATAAAAATCTGAAAATTCGGCTAAAGACAACCATAAGCGAAGAACAGAGTTGAAAAAAGGCATTGTTTTATCCTATTATGTTTTATCTGAGTGCTGATTTTTCGAAACGGGGCTCAAATATATTTTGTATGAGTTATACTTTGAAGTAGTTCGGTCGGTGGGGAAAGAGTATGGATTTATTTAAATGGCTCTTGTCTATTTTTTTTTTTACGCTTA
This sequence comes from Brueelia nebulosa, assembly GCA_028293925.1. NCBI lineage: Eukaryota > Metazoa > Arthropoda > Insecta > Psocodea > Philopteridae > Brueelia > Brueelia nebulosa. Next base: position 189,922 of record JAQIBA010000057.1, on the reverse strand, counting down.
TACGGAGGCATTGAACTTAGTTCTCAATTATCGCATGGCACGTGATTTTTGTAGAACCTAGTTTGTGATATCTGATGACGTCGGCAATCAAGAATTACAAGATGTTCTAATTGCTTTGTAATGTTGCAACATCGCCATGGCAAAATCCTTTTCCCCTGGATTTTTTTTTAAAAATTTCTCTTCTTCGAACTGCGTCTCCCGACTTTTATCCTATGATTTTCGAGTCAACCCCATCTGTTTTTAATCTCTGACAAGTTTATTGAAGTTTCATAAACTTCTTTTAATTTCGTATTAAACATTAATAATCGTCTGTAAGACTTTGATTGTTCCAAAATAAAAAAAGGAAATAACCATTTGTGTGATTTGTTACCTGATTTTTTGTAAATAAAATGGACGCCGGTTAATCAGGACACATCGGGACGAAACGTTGTCCCAGTTAGGAGAGGTCCACTGTATTTATTTTAGTTCTAGTTTTGTGTGTTTATATTATTACAGTAGGTCGACCCTAATTTGACTCTGTCACATGTAATTTCCTAAAAACAATATTGATTGAGTTAAATTGTATTTTACATGACAAATCCAAAGAGTTTGTTAAGAAAATCGCACAAAGGGTGGCTTTGGTTTAGTTCTTATTCCGTCCACATAAAAACTGGCCATTTCTTATTTTTTGTACCGAATGAATTTAATGAATTGAGCGATCTTTAAAAAAATGAACCGATCGATTCTCTTTAGTTGAATCGAATGAAAAAGTATTGTCCACTTAACAAATGATTATGCGGATACCAAACATGAAAAATTATCAGCACACGATTTGCCGGCGTTGGATGCGTTGACCTTAAGTGAGGTTCACACAAAACCTACAAAAAAGATCAGAATCGTTAAACGAAACAAATATGTAAATGTATTTTTGCTACGACTTAGATTTTCTGATATATTAAGGCTCACATAGTCTCCTCCCTTATCAACTTAATGAAGTTATTCATACAAACGCTAATTTGGAGAAAAATTTTAAAGTTCCTTTTAAAAAAATCATTTAAATAGTGGGAATACAGAACGAATAACAACTTTAAGGCAACAAGAATTGTATTTTTCAAATGAAAAATAAATGTTTTTACATGTGCTGTGATAAGAGTGGTGTTGATGGTAATCAAGGGAAAATTGTCTTTTGTTACCTCCCTCGTCGTGGATTTCCACCACGCTGGGAAATGAAAAAACGTTCCACTAAACAGCCTTTGAAATTGAACGACTTTTACCTATTTTGAGAAGTGATGGAATTCAAGAGAAAAAGGTATAAAGTGAAATTTATTTTTGAGAAAGGAAATTGGTGGTGGTGGTGGTGGTGCGGTTATTGGGAACGCTAAACGAGATCGATCAAAGATGCCCTTAAGATAATATTAAAAAAGAAAAGTGATCGATAATATAGAGGTTGACACAATTCTGATCAAAATAGTTGTCAACTCAATACCTTTTAATTTATTTAGACGATGATCCGATCAATTTATCCATTTTATCTCCCTGAAAATTTTTAAAAAAATTGGATGAATTGCTCGAAGAAGTATTGCTTTCAATTTTAGTCAGCTTATGTTTGTAGGAATTGTGTAAAATCCTACTTTCGAGTGGGGTTATTATCCTTCTTCGAGAACAAGGCAAGCCCCGTATGTATTGGAGATTAGTCAAAATAGAGAGAATTTTCCGGGTCGAGATAGCAAGATAAGATGCTGTAAAGTTGTCACCTCCGATAAGTGACTTCTGCGCCGACCAGTCTAAGTGTTGTACACATTAGAGATATCATCCGGGTCGAAAAAAACGTTCAAAATCGGGCATTAATTGTCGCGCGAACAAAAAAAAGTGGTTTTTTACACTTCTTATTGTTTTGTCTATCCATTTACGGGGACACTTTTTGTTTTTATACCAAATAAACCGTAATATAAGTTAGTCTTTATAAAATTTCATAACGTTTTTCTTAAACTGGACCTCCTGTTTGATCACAATGGACCATAACCTGCTCTGAATGGTTTTTAAAGTTTCGATATCAGTTCGAAACTGCTTTCATTTTCACGGGCCAGTTAATTAAGTCCCCTTCGAAATTAGAAACTGAATATTCCATCGATGGCCACTCAAAATGTTTCCGCATCCTTAAGTTTATCGAGGCGAAAGTTCAAACCCTTTTTATTTGAAGAGTCTCTTCTACTCCTAGAAAAGGTTTTGGGGTTTCATAGATTTTACTGTGTTTTGTTGTTTCTTTAATGGCAGGACCAGGTGGTTAAAAAATAAGGTTCAATCTCGGATACTCTATTCCGAATGTGCTTGCTAATGTGGATGTGGTGTAACTAAAAAAAGTTGTGCTTTCGTTTTCGCTTTTATGGTTGTAAAAAAGTATAATTTCAAAAAAATACGTAATTACCTTTGGACGAAATTATCTTCGTTCATCCTTAAAAATGGGTTAGTGAGAAATTGATTAATAAGGAGAGTTAATTCAAAAGAAATAGTCACTTCGGATTAGGGAACGTCTGCGTCGACTCAATTAACGTCGAGTTCAATAGATAATAAATACGAGTTTGAATTTATAAGCATAATTCTTTTGATACAAATGATGGATGACTGGTTATCGGAAAGATTTTATAAACAGTACTCGAAAACAAATAGCAAAATGATGCAATTTTCTTACACTGTCAGTATTTTATTATTTTTTTTTTTTTTAATATAAAGCCAGAATATATACAGAAGCCCGAATGAAAATTAATTTTAATTTTTATACGTTTTCAATGTAAATTTTTACAAATAACTATTACGAGGTGAGGATGGAAAAAACAACTCAATAATATTTGGTTTTTTTTCCTTCTTTTTGAAGTTTTTAAAATTTGCATATTTTCCTCGGTTTTTAACGATGAACCTGTTTTTTTTTCCTAAAACTAATTTATCATCGCCGGGTAGAGTGGCATAACCCTGGCAGTGTTTGACGTTAATAGAAAAATTATGAATATTTATCAAGAAAACGAAATAAGAATGTTTTGAATGAAGTCAGTCTCTCAGGAAGCACTGATAATAGAAAAATGTTTTAAAAACGAATGGGAAACGAGGCGAGAGAGACATGAGGGAAGATATTCGATGTCTTATTAATTCATCAAAAACGTTTGCATTCGTAGAGTACATTGTAGTAAAATGCGTTGAATCCGTTGCCATGGTTACGCGACTGACGTAATGTTGGCGGGACCGGATGCGCGCGCATCCAGGTTCTCACCAATCAGAATGAGTCTGCGAGCGACAGCAGTGGTTTGAGTGCGTCATGACGGGAAGAGTAGTTGAGCGTCGGTAGCCGAGCGGAGGTTTTGGGCTTGTGGTGTGTTTTCAGTTCGGGTCCTCTCATATTCCGAGTTATTGTTTTTTTTCTTTATCGTATAAGTCGATATCTTTTAGTTTAAGACGCAGTTTTGGTGGTGTGTTATTGGGTTGACGGAAGTTCGCGTCATTAGTTTGGTTAGAAATTCAACGGGGGAATTCGAAATATGAAATATTCATTAATTTATGTTAAATGTTATTACCTGTGAAATGCGTTTGAGTATTTCTCCTGTGATATGACTGAATAAATTTGAGGTTAAAAAAATTTTTTTTATTAGTGATTAGTTGAGTAAATAATCCGGGGAATTTGTTCAGCGGTTTAAGAACAATCAAATTTTTTTTTTTTGGAAATTAGGTGAGGTGTTTGTTTTCAAACAGTGTTTAACAAATAAACAACCATGAAATTCCCCTTGAATGATGCGGTTACGTCATTCCCTTACCACGCTGTGACTGTTTGTATTATTAAATTCGTAAAAAGACTTCACCAGTTCTTACCTACCGTTCTATTATGTTTATAAAATTTTTGATTTAATAGTTATTAATTCGAATTCTATAAAAACCGCTTGGCGAATTTAAATACTTTAAGGATAAACGCCGGATTGTTCAAACTACGTAGAGATTTTATATACAGTCGGTAAAATCGATGTGATCTTCGGTTAATGTCTCCTTTTTTATCTTTTCTTAAACGGAATTTAGCTTCGATTCGAAACGTATTTTTTTTTTGTATGGATTTTTAAATAGACACTCGAAAGAAACTCGGCTGATTATCATAACTGGACGTTGCGTTGGAGGACGTGATGCTAACAGCGTCTGGTTTTTGGTTAAATAGTGACCACGTGGCTTCGGCAATGAAATGCGTTGCGAAGTCTCGGGATGAATTCTGCGTGTGGGACTTGTTTGTAAACACCATTCAAGTCTTCTGCTCTTAAGAATTGACTCGTGTCGGCAACATTTTGCCCCCCCCCCCCAAAAAAAAACCGAAAAGTATTTCGGGATTGTTTTCGACGGATCCGGCACTGACCATGCCGTAAATTCGTTGAGTTGTTGACTTTGAGGTTCCTTTCGATTCGGTTTCCCATCGTTTTATTTTTACCTGAATTTATAACTTCGGAAAGAATTGGAAATTTGAAAAGTCGGCCCCAAGTTTGCAATCCATTTTTTTTGAAATGTTGGAAGTTGTGTCCAGTGCGGTTATGCCGGCACGTGCTGACTGTTTTTTTCAGATTTTGAAATTAGAGAAACTGTCCAAAGTGAATTTCACATTAGGTTTTTCGAAACTGCTGTAGATGAGCTTCCGGGGATTTTCTGAGAGGCCCTAATAACAGATAACGAAAACTGCTGTAAATCTACGTCATTTATTTGCCAAAATTTTTGCTTAATTATGTCTAATAAAAGTCAGATATTGCACTCTATTGGCAGTATTAAGTTTAGTTATTTAGGATAGTGGGGAAAAAATCTCATGAGATTGACTTACTGCTCCGAATTTTCTCCTCCCCCCAAAAAAAACCACTATTGGCCTTTTTTTTTACCTTGAGACTCATCTGCCATACATTTTCAGGTTGAGTTACTCTTCTGCAGAATTACACTATCGTTTTTTATGTCAGTGGCGTTTGAATTTATTCCTCCGTTTAAAGCTCTCATTCAAAGCAATTGTATGCCAATAAAAGAATACGGGATATTTTATATAAAATGTAACGGAATTTGGAATCACTAATTCGACGTTGTTGCAAAAATCAGTCCTCGAAATCGCAACATCTAAAAACCTCAAAACTAAAAAAAAAAAAATTAAATTACACATGATAGCAAACCCACGTGACACTTCCACTTCGATGGGATTAAATTTACAAAAAAAAAAAAAAAGAATCACTGCTCGACTTAACGTCCTAATTGACTCATTTACACCCTCAGAATTGATTTGTGTCAAGTTATGCAATACGCTCCCCTTAGAACAATACTTTGAGTCTCCGCATAAAAAGTTAGTTTTTCCTGTTTTCTGATTGGTGCTAATTTTGTCGGTGGAAATTTAACGGAATCGGGATTTGTATTAAATTCGGGGGGATAATCAAAATGGCGTTCCCCAATGGGTTATAGTCTGTGTTTACGAGTGTTATGTTTGTCAGATATGTATCATGGTCGTTGTTTATCTGTTCATGTCCTTGGCTTAGGGTAATTTCATTCATTAGCGGGTTCCCTCTTTAGATTCACGTAATTTGATAAAGATGTCTTTCTGTTGTTTTTGTGTGCCTAATTCGCAGGAGAAAAGGTTGGATATTATTGATTTTTTTTTCAGTTTTTGTTTCATTCATTTTGTTTGAAGATCGTCTGGTCTTTTTCTAGTAGAACATTGTGCTTTTACCATTTACAAAACATTAATTCTCCAATGAAATCGTATGGCACTGTTTCGAAGTGGAATATCAACTGTATTCAGTTTTTTTTTCTTGAACGCCATCAATTTTCTACCCAATCTTCCCCTAACCCCCTAAATCACATGTTAAGATAGGCCAGAGTTTTGCATTGTGCTCTACTTTGATGGAACATATCCCGAGGATAAGAGGAGTCTTACTGTATTAACAAATCCTTAGTTTGCTTTTGCAGTAATGAGAGAGCTCGAAAATGTTATGTCACGAAAATTAAGTATGAGTCAGACTTGCCAGCTATAATTGTATTTCTTAAAAAAAGTTACTCGTGAAGTCTCAAAGCCTAATAAATACTGTATGAATGGAGCACGTATTAGATTGCCGTACTTGTAGGCTTTTCATTTATTTTATAATTTCCGGTTGTAATTGAATTAGCGATGAATTTGAACAGGTGCGGTGGAAAATTTATACTTATTGATCTTTAGCATTTTTAATTCTCCGGCAGAAAGGATTTCTTTCGGGCGTGGCTTAAGTATTGTATTACACTTCATATATTATTCAAATGTGACTTCAATTATGTCATTTATGGGCTCTCTTTGTCGTAAACTCTCAGGCATTTGCATTATTTTATTAATGGCGCACTTCTAAAAGTCCCGGCCATAAGCGATAAACATTTTCTTTATGGGGTTACTTCTTTGAAATTAATTGCTGTATTAATTGGCATTTAAGTTGGTTTTAATTTCTTCATTTTTCCCGACCTCCAACCGTGGTCGATTTTTTCAAGAGTGACAAATTTTGCATTGGGGGATGCCGTGTGTTGGGGGCAAAAATGATTCACTTATTTTATTTAATATTTCCTCCTGTTGTAAAACGCCCAACAAATTTTTTAAAACAGTGAGATACCCCACTGAGAAAATAATAGCTCCGCTCGCTGAGAAAAAAAATAGTCCTTAGATATAAGCATCGGAGACCTCGACATTAACCGAAGAAAAGGAGAGTTATTTCTTTAATATTGTGAATATTGTCTGAGCCAGTTGAATTCCATGCAGAATTTAATGATATTGCGTCTTGCATAAAATGACCCCAAAAAAGAAAAAAAAAATACCAAAGCATTTCAGCTAGGCTCTCGATCGAATCGGGGTTCGATCAAATTCTGGCTTTCAATTGTTAATTTTGGATCAAATATTAACGATAACGTGATGCAGGCAATGATACGATTTGCATCGGAGTTAATTTAGCTTTCGGCCGGTGGTTCTCCCGTGTTTCGGTGGAGAAATTGAATTCATTTAACGAGAGAACATCGGACGGTAGCCTTAAATTGAACGTTAACCTTTAAATGCGATTGAAATACCGGAACACCAACCGGAATACTTTTATTAAGTGTTTGCGATGACTTGTCATAGATTCTTGGGAATTATTTTCCTCGGGTTCATTCAGATCTTCATGGGGAATGATCACGAAAAGCCGAAGAGAACATCCACCACTTGTACCATGAATGTTGGTCAGTTTGTATATAATAAAAACATTATTCGAGGCTTAAGCGTTGGATCAAAGTCCCGATGGAAGCATAGGTTCATACAGCCCCGGCCAACAGTTTCAGTTTCCTTACGCATCCTATTCATTCATTCAGTCCTCATTCAGTTCCCCCCTAAATGATTTCAAGAACTTGTTTGTTGACGCTTGCACTTAGCTAGTTTTCTCCTTTAATGAAGGCTGTTGTCCCAGCAAACATCTTACGTGACAGTTGCTGGGAGGCTTCGAAACGAGTTCTCGTCTGCTATGTATTTTCATGTATGTACTTTTCTGGGATTAACAACGAATCAATCATTTCCAAAAGGACATAGATAGGACGGTATTTTAAAGAAGCGATATTGTCGTATCAAATGAAATGGGAAATTTCATTTGGACTTTTTCTTTGAACGTGATAAAGTGATCTCATTTGGATAAACCGAAATTGTTTTACACTCCCACTTTGGGGGAAGTCATTTTTTTTTTTTTTTAGAGTTGTGGGATATGAGCAATATCGCCCTATAAGGGACTTTTGAGAGTGAAATTAGGGGCATTGTTTGTGTTGCTCATTTGGGGCATATTAGTTTTATGATTAATCGATCAGAAACATTTAGTGCGTCGAGTGGTGGATAAAATTTATACGAACGAAGTAGTCTTTTAAAATCGCCGGTGTTTTGTAGCGTTTCATCTTTATATTTATGGCATTCATATTTAGTAAATGCAAATAGTTTCTATATTTTGATTTAGAGGCCTCATGTTTTGAATCTTTTGTACCGGGCACAAAACGGTGCCGGGTCCCCAATCACTAAACAACTATGCTTTCATCCCCGTTATGTTTGCAATGGCTTTTCAAAATCTTAATTACTGGAAATTTAAAAGAATAATAAGACTGTTGAATTGGAAAATTCATACAGGAAGGACGGATTATGGCAAAAATCGGAAAAAGAATTTTTTTATTATGACTTTATACACGCCAAAGGGCAGTGGGTGGTTCACCTCGCAAAAGACTGTATCTTTTGTAAGTGTGTGTGTATTTTTGAAAAATTGAATAAGAAAATATATTTCTTTTTTGTTTCAGGTTTTACTCCATCATCGGAAACTGGGGATTCCATTTCGTTTGATTCATCAGCAGTATTATTCACCGATTTTGCTGAAATGCGCAGAAAACCGCGGTTCTAGTGCTTTTTTAATATTTCGTTTTATGTGCTTTCAAGCTCATCGGATGAGGTCTCGTTTCGTTCGAGTCAAAATGTTAAACATCGACAGACGGGAAAATGGAGTTTTAACTTGAAAAAAGAAATGATGCAATATGAAAAAAAAATCTGTGCGGATACGTCACTCGGACCCAGGAACAAGGGCAGACTTTTGCCATTTCCGCAGGAAGCCAAACTGAAGAAATCCAATGGGAAACTTTGCGAAAGCATTCACGATGATACCCGTCGGAATTGGACGGTTTACAATGTGGTTCCGTGTTTTCTCTTCCTAATTTGCTTTTGGGACATTCTGGTGGACCCGCTTCAGAGAATGTTACAAAGCAACAGCAAACTAACGGAACTCAAAGTTGCGGCTGTTATCGCAATCCTGTTCTTCTTCCTCTTGGGGTCCGGTCATGCGGGAGCAAGTCCCCTCAGTTATAGACGGAATTCGCCAGGAGGTGAGCTTTTTCGTTTCTTCCCCCCCCACCCCACATTTAAAATTCGTGTGAGAAACTGGGCGAAAATGGCGGAAGGTGCGCACACAAAAATGAAAGGTGGCAAAAAAGCATATGCCTGGTCAGTAAAAATTAAGTTGTCAGTGTTTATCTTATCGAGAGACTTTATTTGATTTACTTTTATCAGAGCACGGGGTTATTTATTTACCCTTTAGAGTTTTCGTCACGTCCTTGGGTTCGTTCGGTATGGTTTTCCGCTCCGAAACCCAAGTATAAATTGACTGATTGTATTATATTAATTCGTGTTTGCCAGACTCGACTGAACGAGGGATCAGATAATCTCTGGGAATTATCTCCGAAAGAAGTGATTTCCCCAAGTGTTTTTCAGAATTAATTTCAAAATGCGATTAAGGCAATGTTTAGATGACTTAACTTTGAGAGTTTTAATAGGAGAGAAAAGTAAAGGAACGAGCAAGATGACAGACAGTGAAAGATGTTTAATGGTAAAAGTCGTTCGCTTTTTGATACGATATAAATACATTTGTTGAAGGGGTTAAAGTAATTTGTTCCAGAATATAAATCCTGGAGAAGTTTTCGTGTTAGGGGAATACGTATTTCGTGAAAAGAAAGGGAGGTCTGATGGATATTGAGTCCGCCTCTCAAAATATAACGGCTTAGTTCTTAAACTTATGATTTAACCCCATCAAATGATCAGAAAATTAGTTTTTTTTCGGGGAATCACCTCGAAAAAGTGGAGATAATTAAATTTTTATATCTGTCTAAGCATTTTTATGTTCTTGAGTTGCAATTTTTGGCGAGCGGCTTTTCCTCCGTTCGTCATATTATTTTTTTTTTTTTTTTTTTTGAAAATTGGAAATTTCGTTTTGGGTTATATGAGTGTGATGAAATTATTTTTTTTTTAAATCCCACTTAAAACAAGTTGGAAGTTTTCTTCATTAAATATTTTATGAGACAGTTTAAAACACAAATCTCCGTGCATGAATTTTTTATCTTGGATTCACGAATTCATTTGATTTGAAATTTAAGGCCTCAGCCTCTTGGGTGACCCTGTCGATGGGAGGAAGATGAACAACCCCTCCATTCGGAAAGGTTTGTAATTGTTTTCCAAACTTTTCACTATCATTAAAAGGAAAACCGAGTAATTCTTGTAATTGAATTAATTAAATTTTTTCGCATTAGCAAAACGTCAACACTGTTCAAATATTAGTCTCGCGTTCGCAGTCACAATAACTCTTGGCGGCTCCCAGCTGTAATTGCACGCGACCTACCGATTCTCATCTTGTGAATTCTTTAATTTACATTTTTATCATGGCTCGTCCCGTTTCCACCTCGTTTATCAGGTAAATTTGCGGGGCCCTTTTAATCAGAGCGAACTTGGGTGGGAATCCCGGCCGGTTAATCCCGGACCCGATGGGGGAAAAAACAGAATTTATAAAAAATGTTTTGCACCTCAGACGGTCAAAACGGCTGTTAACCAAATTTGAGCGACACTAGTTTTGCAATAAGCTGCGATGTTAATGGAAAAACAAGAACGAAATAGTTAAAAGGCAGTGAAAAACTGAACAATAAACTTATCGACTAAATCCTGATGTTTGTGAGATTCAAGTCCACGTGTAGTCAAGGTCATAGTACTACTTATAATTACTTTTTATATATTGATAAAGCGTTTGCTTTTTGAATGTTAAAAGATGTTTTAATGAATCGTAAAGCTATGACCGGCTTTTCCTGCTTTGCCATCTACTATTTGTAGGCATTTCATTGATGTGAAATAAATTGGATTTCGCCAAAGCGAATCCTAATGAATTTTTTTTTTTTTTTTTAATAACTGCGGCTCCGCATAGATGTATTAAGTTAAACATTACGAATACCTTTGTAATGCTTTCTTTTTTCTTTCCCTTTAAAGAAGTGTTCTTTTTGAGATTCTTGTTTGGAAAGTATCGAATCCCCCGTTTTGGGTTCTTACTGAACAAAGTACATCGGGAAGAGGGCGGCAGGGCAGGAATTTGAAACACTTTCAGGCAGCAGACATATTTGCTAAGAAAAGGAAAAATGTAGGCCTGTTCCGTGGGCATCACTGTAGGAGTGACTCAATTTTAAGTCAACAAAATGTGGTCATTAGCCGAGGTCAACCGGTCACACTAATAATATCCGATCCGTGATTTATAATGGTAGGAATTCCAGTGCTTTTTATTTTGGTGTTATTGTTTCGTTTTTCATAAATCGCCCGATATTGCAAGGACAGCAAAAGCAGCTTTTCGGCTCGGTTCTACCTGTTGCTTAATATCGATGAAAAATTTCTCCCGTAATTTTTGTTAAATTTCGGGGGAGGAATTTTTATGAATATTGACAGTGAAAACACATGGGAATTCTGTTGAGTGTTTTAGTCTTTTGAAGAAAAATAATTTATGAATTTACAGTGCGCATTGTCCGACAAGGACACCTGTGAAATTTGAATGAAAATATTTTAAACTTACACGAAATGGGATTCCCACGTTGTCGGTAAATTCTATAAGTTAATATTCGTGGATTGGGCGGTTTTATTATTTTCACATTGGTCGCTAAAATAATCTGATTTACTCATTTATCCGAACCATACATTTCCTCGGTCTCTTTGAATTCTCGTTTCATTTAAATTTATTCTTAAGAAAGTTTGACATGTAAGAAAAAGCAGGCGACAAATTAAACGTGAAGAAAAAGAGAAGGAACTAAAGGTAAACATTGGCAACACTCACCTGCCATTGGATTTTTTTACTTTTATTTGTCGCGCAAAGACCTATGCAAATACCCAGATCTTGTTTCCTAGCATAAGTTAACATAAGATGTAGTTTCCCCACTACAATCCTGTTTTGTAGTGTAAATTATTTTTACTTGTTCCCTTGAAAGAAATCCTCGGGTATATCAAACATAATAATAATATACGGATTTTTATAACTCCACTTGAATTAATGTCGGAATAACGTCATACTTATTCGTATGCACGGAAACCAGTTTTTCCGAAGTATATTAGTAACCACTTGTCTGTTTTTCGTGATTTCATGTTAGACAATTCGCATCTAATTAAAATTCTTATAAAAATGTGAAGACTAAAATCTGTTTTTAATACAGTGAATAGGCCGCTTCTGCCGTGAACTGAGGAAATGTTTTTTAAAAATCTAGTCTCAGTAGATGATACTTATAGACTATAAAATTTTTTTTTTTTGCACAAGCACTGGAAAATTAGCGGCGCAACAAGTGGTGTTATTAACCTCTTTTAATAAGATTTATTAATAGCGGAAATCTCTATAGGCACCACTAGTGAAGACACCACACGCGAACTTGTACTTCCGATCATTAATTATAAACACTTGGGGACGGAGTAATTTTTATAATGAAATTCATCAACTGAAAACTTTTGAAATTTCATTTAGATCATAAATTTTTGAAATTTTACTTTATTTAAAGCATTATTTAATTATAAATGAGGAATTAAAGAGTTTTCTTCAGTGATTGTGGAATCGGTCCATTTGAGTTCTTTTGATCGGACTTTCGTTGGCAAAAAAAATTCTTACCAAAGAACATGCACAGAAAACTTGTCGTTTAGCCTTAAGCGGTCACACTTTTTCGGTGTGTTGCATTGTTTTTCCGATGTACTTGATAATAAGACAAATGGATAAAAAGGATGCCAATTTATATAGCAATACTTCGTCGCGAAGTAATGTTACTTTTTAACTTCAGTTCAATCCAAGAAAGAATTCCTTTTTTAGTATTTTCTTTATTTTTCTTAAAAAAGTCTTTTTTGGCGAGCTGAACTGTCGCCAATTTCGCAGATTCATTTTTCAAAGATTTTATCCCAAGATCCAGTTACTATAATTTTTTAAACTGTCACATCGATTGAACTTTGCAGAAAGTTTTGTTGCTTTTCCTTTATAAAATATTTCTATATTTTTTTTTTTTTCGTTAAAGTTAATATTAAAAAATTTTCAGAAATGCCTTTAGTCTTTCTGATCTTTTGCGCGGTCACTGCTGGAGAAATTTATGGACCGACCGGTTTCACGTTCCAGACGAAAACTGCAACCATTGCATAAGACTTTGTTTCTATTCGGTTTCAACTTGCAATATAGTGGGCCCTGTGCACGGCAATGCATTGTGTGCATTCGTCTGACTTTGATTTTCCCTTTTTTTTTTCTTAAAGTCTGCCAAAATGCCTGGCTATTTTGAATAAAAAAAAAAACTCACATTTTCCTTAAAATTTTGGCGTAGTGTGACCGTAGTTTATGGAAAGTTTTAGTTGAAGAGGTGGGAAAATGGTTTTAGAGACCACACGCATTTTGTCAGCCCAAATATACCTGAATGGTTTTGCAAAAGGGAGTAGCGTTACGGGTTTTAATAATTTATTCCGGGCATTCGCAATTAATTTGAATGTAAGGAAGGGAAAGAACTGGAAGAAGGAGATAAGAATTTACAGGCTGAAATGCTTTCACGGTAACATTGTAGGCAAATTTCATTATTATTAAAATCAGGTCGGACTAATTACCGTAAACTTGAGCATTTTCTTGCAGTGGGAGAGGAGAGGCATACCTAGTTGGTCGGAGAGGCGTTAATAATGCAATCCGTTGGACAGCTTTTTAACTCAGTTGAAAATCAATGTTTATTTGGACTTTGTACCTCTTTCTGACTTTGAATGCCATCGCTGAACTGTCCAGGAGCCTTTTATTATGTCGTTAATATTAAAATGTCGAACTCTTAATGTAAAGAATGAAGAATTTGCCAGTCTTGATTTGGATTTTTGCGCTCAACCGGATATTGAACCATTTTGCCCAAAGTATATCGTTTTTTAAATGAAGTCATTTCTAAAATCTTGAATCGACATCCCAGAAAACCACTCTCGCGAAGTTCGGAATAAAGTTTGCATAAAGCGTAGTATTTGTGCGTCCTTCGTTTAAAATACGACCAAGAAAATGTTGTTGGATTATTTAAACCCGGGCCGATGAAAGCTCTTTCAAATTTGACAGTTGAGGTTGAAGGAAAGGCCAATAAACCTGTGTAAAGAATCGAGAAATTGGAAAGGGAATCGTTCAACGAATTTTAGTTTGCTTGCTTTAGCATGCTTTTTTCCCCAAAGCACGGCAATTCGATTAAATTGTAATTAATTTGTAAAAAAAAATGTGTAATTCCAAAAGGCAAGCTTTTCACTAATAAAAATGCCGAAATGAATTAAAATTTTTAATTGAAAAATTTATTGGACGTTTAAAGTTTCTGAATGGTAAATGGAAAATATTTAGGATTGAGTTTATTTAATTGAAAATTGGAAGATTATGATTTATGTTTACTTATAATTTACTGCTCGATTACAGCTCGCATATTTCTGTTTATTGTGGCCACATAGTTTTGATTTGTTCTGTTGACGCTCAAAAATAGTTTCTTTTAAAAAATGATTTCATTGTTAATCCGAATTTTCGTTTCATTCTGTCTGTTGGGATGGACAATTTAAACGGCGAGAAAGTTTAAAAATTATTTTTATTTACTTAAAAATGAGTAAATAGTCAATAGCTTTTGAATCGTAAAACCAATAAAATAATGCTTCCCCCCCAAAACATTTTTTAGCTGTCGCTGTTCAGCACTTGTCGCTGTTCCAAGTGAGCCAGAATGAATTGCTCGACCCTTTTATTCTTTCCGAATTAAAATGAACTGTGTTGTATTTTTTTCCGCAAAAAATTAAAATTAAATTTATATTCGATTAAAATAATAAAGTATAGATTAAATGGATGAGGAAGCGCAGTGTAATTTCTGAAGTAGAAACGGATCGTTTTTCATTCAACTGAAAGCCGAAAAATTCTCCCAGATTAGGTTAAATTAAGGGATCAAGAAAACCTGTTTCCGAGAAGAAACCTCTGAACTGTAGTCAGAAAACTCTTATACTTACCTTTACTTAATATTACATTAGCAATTATTAAGTTGAAGCGGTTGTTAGCATAAAATAATTTATATCCGTTCAATTAGAGGAAATAAAGACACCGGAAAATTTTTATTACTATCATTCTTCTCTCCGAAGCCAAATTACAAAAAAAAAAAAACATTGCATGAGTTTAAAAACGTTGTTAAAGAACAATTGGTGGTGGATGAAGTCCTCCAGGTGTTTCGCTCCCCTGGGGGGATGATTGAATATTAAGCAAATGAAATGATAAACACTCTTGAAACCACTCAGAGCTCCTGACGCCTTCGTTGTAGTGTAAATACTTTAATTAAAAAATTTTAAGAAATATCAACTTCAAATGTTAACTTCAGATAAATAAGAAAACATCGTTTTATTTCTAATTTTCGTCCATTGCGGAACAATCCAACCGAAGAGGGTTTTTTTTTCCCAAAAACGAGGACCACTTTTTTAATTTACTGTAATTGCCTAAAAAAAAGTCTTTATCGTAATTCTAACGAAAAAGCTTTTTCACTTTTAAATGATCCGATAGGAGAAATAACCGGAAAGAATTTTACTCTTCGGATAGTTTTAGGAAAGAGATTAGAATAAGCTATGGAGCCGTTTCCCTTTTAGATACTTTGATTTTTCCCATTGAATTCGATCACGGAATCGGCGGCCAACGTCAAAAGCCATTCATGCTTTAGCCTGTGCATCAGCTTCGACGCTTTCGGGCCGCATGCGTCCGATTTTGCCAAACTCAATAGACCCACGCACTCCGAGTTTATGTTAAACGCTCAGAACTGAATTATTCTCCAAATGAGAGGGCAAAATGCTATGTGAAGTCAAATTAAAATAAAAGAGACAAGGGCTGGTAATGTCCGGTGCCGAAAGTAAAATTCCTCTTCGGTATTCAAAGAGTTACAGACTGATTGTGCATTCAATGCTATTCATTATCAGGTCCAAAACATGCGAGTTCACATGAAGAGCGATACGAATTTGATTTAGCAATTGTTACCGCAATTTAAAACCCATCCTGGATAACTAACTGAAAAGTGGTGGGCGAAAGGACGCCATAAGATTATTATCTGGATTAATATGAAAATTTGAAATTATCGAGAAGCTTCTTTCGGTGGGATGTCTTGAAGAAGGGACAAACTGAAGCTGATGTATTTGAAAAGATGGAAATTATCTGAAAGGATATAATTTACAAGGGAACAAGTGGTAGGCGTGACAACTGACGGTGAAGGAGGTTAATGGGAAAATATGTGGGAGCGTTAAGGAAAATTCAGGAGAAAATTATCCCCGATCGCAATTTATTTATTATTCATACTGGCATTCACCAGAAAGTATTGTGTAGAAGGTCCTTAAAAATATCAATTATTGTAACCTTTATAATTAATATCAGTTATTTAACGAGTTAATAAAAAATACTAATGGGTTCAGCTTGTAGTGATTTTTTCCTTCTCTGTGGATAGCTGACGCTCTTAAATTTTTTAACTGTCGTCTTGTCGAGACAGGAAAATTTGCGGTTTGGGAAAGTGCAATTGTTCCAACGACGTTAATCGATTCAAAATCTTGAAACTGTTGCAGACAGGAGGAAGTGGATTTCAAAAATGTGATGCTGTTGTTAAATTTTAAAAGTATTTTCAATGGAAAAACCTTGTAGGTTTTGCCACGCATTCTTCACTCGGACAAATTTTACGGTCTATAAGGTTCCTCCAGGAAAATGTTGGTGGCTTTTCTACAAGCAAACGGTTCGTTTTATGAATCCGATTTGAACAAAAACGGTCTTGCATTAACCATCACTGACGAACATTTAAAAGCAACTTTATGAATCTCCACTATTAAATTTTCAAAAATTGGTGATGGGTGTAAAACAGTTTTATTCCACTCGTAAAAGTTCTGGTCGATGCTATATGTTTTATGTTCAGTTACTTTCCCGTGTTCGGTGCCGTGTATGTATTGTCCGAGGAATATGTCTTAAAATCGGCCGAGAAAAGTGAATGAGTGCTGTTATGGCCACCACTATTCCTTTAAAGCAGTCCTTCAGCCAATTCGTTGCCCAGGTCTACTTTCGACTTGGACGGCTGACATTTAATATTTAAATGCGGGAAATCTATTTTTAACGCAGACTTCTCACAGACAGATGCATTAGTACAAAACGGAAGGGTGCGTGAAATGCAGTTTAATAGCTCAACGAGACTCCGAGCTATTAACGGATTCTGAGTTGTTTGTCTTTTTTTAATTTTTAAATAATTGCGAGACATTTACTTTTCGTTAAAAAGAAAAGAATGTTTTGTCAATGAATAGACGTGTCAGACAAAAAGAGGTCAGTTTTGACTTTAAATGGGTTTAGAGCCTGCACGGTGCCTTGCGCGCCTGAATTTTCTTTTCAACACCAGAAAGAATCTTAACACGAGTGATGAAAAATTCACGTACTGTACTGTTATTATACTGTATATTTACTATAAATTTTTTAAGACAAAATGAAAAATTTGAACTCACCAGGGGATGTCTTAAAGTGCCATCGTTTTTATAAGAATGCTTTGTGAGAATTAAATATTGAATTTGAGGATGAACGAAATCGCCCTTTATTGATGCACGAATTAAGAGGAAGCCCATGAAGTTTTGAATTTAAATTTTATATAAAGGGTTTCCCATAACTCGAAAAGGAGGGGAATTTTACTTAAGAGAAGCAGTGTTAATTTGGGAATTTGAATGTGTCCAAATCAGAAAAAAATTGAAGGAAAACCTTAAAAAATTGAAATTTAGCTGGAAAACCAATTTGAGTTTATTATTCGAGCTTTTGAGGTTCATTCAACTCATTGTAAACATCACAGGCTGCATTGCTCTATCATGGTTCGGTCGTTATCGAAAACATTCTTGATACACTTTGTCCCAGGGTCGTCTACCTAGGACGAGTAAAGCCCGAATTGTATTTTCTTGAATGAGCCATCCCTCATTTGCATGACTTTGACTTCGTACTCGTCCAATGTCTGCATTCAAATTAGGGAATGTTCATCCCGGGGGAAGAGGAGTGGAACGGGAGACAAAATTGCAGAAATGAATGCCGTTACAGAAAGACGCCGGGTCTGTTCCCGTTGTTTTCGTTTTCCTTTATTTTACTTGCCATTAAATCTCAATAAAGGTGAAACTTGATATTTAAAGTAAAAATTGAAAGGGAATAATGTGCCGAATGGATGTAAAAATGAGAAAAAAATATGCAAAAAATGAGAAAGCATGTGTGTGTGTGTGTGTTATACTAATAATGAAGGGAAAGTTAAAAAAAATGATGAAGTAAGAAAGAAGGAAAAAAAAATACTGCTGATTTTTTAAAAAGTTTTTTAACTGCAATTTTTATTGTTTTGTAGAAAAATTCGTAAGTAATTTCTTCAGCGGCGTATTCCAATTTTTATAAGTTTTGTGCCGTTTCTTTGTTTCTGCTAACTCACTTTCTTTTGAAAAAGGTTTCGACACGTGTTTCTAACTTTTCCACGGCATTTGAAATCTAAATTAAAATTTGCAATTTTTCGAGTTTCGAACATTTACAAAAAAATTCGTATCAATTCCCAACTCAGAAAGATACATTACCGTAATCGGAAATGTTTGGAATCAAAAAAGTTTCCAGTTTTGGTATAAGTTGAAGAAGCCGCCCTTTAGGTTTAGAAATCCTCCCTTCTATTTTTTTATTTATACTTCTCTGGCGAACGGGGAAAGGCACTAATTCTTTACTCCTGGGACTAGTTTTTGGGGAAAATTCGAGAGAACCCCTGGCTATTGAATTGGAAGTCTGGTTTTCTTGCTGAGGGAAACTACAATTTAATATTTTTACCCCTCTTTCGTGAAAAGGGTTTCGCTAAAAATTTAAAATTTCCCTTTGGAACGTTTTGAAATGTCTGGGAGAAAAAAGGTTTCGCTTTATGTACCAAATTGAATTGTACGAATGAAATATTGTAAATTTGAATAGTAAGGTACTCCTTAAGAGCCGAATTATGGAGATGAAAAAGATATAAAGTATAAAATAAACAGGTGAGCGGAAGGTGTCGGGAATTTTCAAATCTGGAAAATGCCACTCGGAGCATTTACTAAAATTGTTTGGTTTAGATGTTTTAAAAACTGACCAGATCGGAGTGACACCAGAAGGAAACGTTATTAAAAAACCAATAAAGCCTAATTGGTCCCCCCCCCCGGAAAAAAATTGCAAAACATCGTCTTTTAAATGATTTTCTGTAGTGGAGCGTTTAGTCTGTGGGAGACTTTATTGACCTCTGAACGGATTGCCTTTTCTCTCGGAGAGGACATCAGTCGCCCGGTTTCCTGACCAATTAATTACAATTGAATCCAACTTTAATTGACACGAAAAGTCCTTCGCTCCATTATTATTCAATGCAACCTGCACTTTTTGTCTGATTTGTCTCCGGAGTAAAAGCTTCGCTCACAGATTTAACTACGCTTGATTTCTTAATACAATCTTAATTGGATGAAAAAGGGCGGATGTCCCATTAACTAATTCACAGTGCTTTGCAACAAAGGAGTCGATTTTGGAAATTCGCGGCGTGAGCGGTTTCGGGCGCGAGATGGAAGATATTTTGGCAGTGGGGGGCTCCTCCAGGTTTTTTTTTATTCAAGAGAAGACGGGAGTTTTCCCGTTGGAACAAATAGATTTTACATTCATTAAAAATAAACGTGTATCGTAATTTGTACCAATTGTCTTCCCGTATCATTCGGCGTGTCTGCTTGAATTTTTCAATAGGCGTTGGATGTTCGCCAAGATTTCCTTTTTGCAGTACTGTCGTCTGCCGGGAGCAGAAGAATTCTACATGTTAGGCACAGTCCTTTCGCGTCCCCTTTTTAAGCAATAGAAATGAAGTTTGCCGCGAGAAAGAGAAGTTATTAGTTGTTGGCGAACAGCTCTCAAGATTCTGGAGTTTGGGATTATGAATTTTAAATTATAAATCCATGATTTTATAAATTTTATTTTCGCGCTTTTTCCTCTTTCAGATGAAAGTCCTTTGCGTTTTACTCCGTAACAGTAATCCGTATATCCGTAGATCGTGGCCACATAAATGTATCTTATCTTTAGAGAATTTTATGATGGCTTTATTTATTTGACAATAGGCTAAGGATAGGCGGTATCTTTGAATATTTTTCAGTTTGGAAATCAATTAAACAAATGTAAAATCGCAGATAAAAGCTTTTGGAGGCCAAAATTTAATTTAATAAACAAAATATAGCGGTATGCAAATTTGAGTGCGAAATTCTTGTTTTATATGTTTCATTAGGTTATGGAAAAAAATTTAATGGGAAATGAAATAAAATTTAAAAAATTCAGTGGTTTGCCCCTGAAAGGTGTTACCGATTCCATGATAAGGGTGCAAACAGACTGGATGCGCGGTTTTTAAGGAAAAAAAAAATATTCAGGGACAGAATAAATGCAATGCAATTTATATTTATAGAATTAGAATTTTTGAAACGGTTCCTACAGCTTGAGATAATGGCCCATCCAAACTGGCACCGATTATCATCCGGAATTTTCTTCTCAAAGAACGAATTGTCAGTTAAAAGCGAGGTAAGAGCAGTGGAGGAAGTGTAAATTGCTCAAGACAAAATGCAGGTCAGATGGAGTTGGAAATCATACACTTCGTCTAGACGATTTGAATTCTTGGGATATCTTATTGTTCGAGGAAAAACATCAGTAGACAGTGTGTGGCGGAACGGTGAATCATTCCAATGAAATAATTTGAAGGCAGAGTTTCGCTTCAAGAAAAGTTTTTCTCCGTCAATTAAACATTCGGAGCTTTAGTTAAAGTTCACTCGATTCAGGATTGTTTTTTTTTTGGGGGGGGGGGGCATTTTATTGTTATTAAATTTTTTTTTTCATTCTAATTTACGTTGTTTGACTGCGAAACAATTTGTGTAATGAATGACCCTGAGAATAATTATCAGTAATTGAAAAAAAAAAAAGTGACAGCCGTCGAGACTAAAGTGAATTACAACAATTTTTAAGCCGGCTAATTTTGACGGAGTATGTTAATTATATAAAAAAAGAGATTGATAGGAAGTATAACCGGACGTTAGTTGCATCCATTTTTGAGGAGGAAGTTTACTCTCGCAAATTAAAAGGATACCCAAATGTGACCCGAAAATGATAACTATTTTTAATGGAGAAATTGAAAAAGTAAAAACATTTTCTGAATTGTGAGCCGTTGTATTTTCCGGTTTATTTATTGGGGTCGGCGGATCGACGGGGATGTTTTTAAATTGTAAAATGGCTCCTTTTTCCTTTTTGAAAATGAGAAGAAGCTCTACCTATTAAAATGGGTTCAACAGAAAGGAGATCAAAAGAATTTGAAGAAAATTTCCATCCGAGTGCTCACTTCCCGAAAATCGTTTGTTTTTATAACATCAATTAGATGTATTCAGAGTGAGTTCCAGAAAAGGTCGTCCAAAGTAAATTTTAATAAATTCACGAAGGCGAATTGTGATTATTCCCCCCCAAAAAAAGAAATATGAAACGCATCATTGTAATTATAATAATAGGTATAAATTGAATTTATTAAACTTGCTAATACATAGCAATGATTAATTATCCTTAAAGGTCATTCCTAAAATGCTTGAGATCACTCCCTAACCTACTTCACAGGAATGTCCTCAAATCCTCACCCGTCATTGTGTCAATAAACTATAACAGGAAATGGCGGCACTTTTTCCCTGCCAAATTAGTTTTTCACCTTATTATATCCATTAATTATTTGATTTATTTACTTTATTCACTGTTATTTATTAGCGTTCATTATTTATTTGTTATTTATATTTGTTTTATTTATATTATAATGAGTTAATCCTTGGTGTTTTTAAAAGTTTCTCACAGAAAATATTAAAGTGATAAAAGATTTTTATCAGTGCGAATTTAGCGGCGACGGCGGATTCCGAAAACATTTTAAAAGAGGGATGGCTCAACAGGGTTCGATTAATCTTTCTATTAATCGATTTAATAATACCCCCTCAACTTTAATAAGAACCAGTTGATTTAATTAACGGGAAGGGTGATTTGAAATTTTCAGTGATTCACGCCGGGTTGTTTGGTCTCGAGATAATGCAAGTGTCAGCTTTGTTGTGCATTTCGGAGTTGTGGTGGTTTGAGGGGGCACAAATGGCGCATTTTGCGGGCACAAGTTAAAGATGTGCCCCTTTTGGAGAAGTTTTTCTAATTTGTTTCAGCTCGGATTCGGTGTCCGGTACATCCGATTTGTTGAATTGCCAATTGGGTGGCGCCACATGCGTTCAATTCGGTTTCTTGGTAAAAGTTTTCGGGGAAAAGGGAGGAAACCACAAATTTTTTTTTCAGACCATTTATGTGCAATAATTTGAAGCGCTTTCGTTTTGATGGCTCCGGGCCAAGCATCGCCCGGAGTGAGGCACTTTAAAATAATTTTAAAACAATTAAGAATAGTTTAAGAACTCTACGGTTTCTGGCCTATTCATAAGTCAGCGGCTCTTCGGGGGTGAACTATATTATGCAATTATTTATGAGTTTGACTTTTCAGTTCACTTCATGACATTGAATTCGAGTCACCGTTTTACCGATGTGTAATTCTTGCGAATTCTTTCCAAGGTTCGCAGTTTGAAGATTTTTGAAAAATTTTACTATTTAAATCGTCCAAATGTGTTAACGTTCATTTCGATTTCCGTTAGGTTTCTTAAAAATAATCACCGGTTTCCTTTTTTTACATAAAAAAAAATGCCCAACACTTGAGAAGTCGGAAGTTTTGAATTTTTGGAATGTAAGGATTGCATGAATTTCTCAGAATGAATTTTTTCCTTTCTAAAGGAAAGACAATTAGAATTACGCGGAATATACACGGCGAGTTCGGTGTGTTTGTTTTCAATAATTCAGCAGAAATACTTAAAATTTGCAAAGGTTTTAGTAAAATTTTGTGAATTTGCATTTAACGGATGCCTTAGTTTGTTTTTACACGTTTTTATTTAATTTAGAATTCCAGTCTATTTGTCTGTGTGATCATCTTGGTTATGATTTAATCCCGTTTTAATCCATTCGTCCCCAATCGATTTTTGACAAATTTTGAACGGAATTTCTTCAAAGACAATATAATTTGTAATAAATTATTTTTGTAATAGATTCGTATTTCGAGAAATTGAGTGGTGCTCTGACCTGTCATTAAAATATTAAAAAAAACATTTGAATTTATAAACTTTGAGGGGAAAAAGCTAAAAATTGAATATATTGGGTTTTAATACATCCCGAAATTATGCGATCGAAGGTAAGCAAAAAGGAGAAAAATGATCGGTTCTCTAAAAGGTGTTTTTTTTTGCTGACGGGGTAAAGAGCGTAGCTATTGTAGCTAATGAAAACAACATGAGATATGATATCAGTAATTTTAATTCGCGATTTTCACAAGTGATGATAAACTATTTTAATCACTTGAAATTGACCGTGAAGGAGGTAACTGTGACGAAAGTCAAATATATCGAAAAAAATTTAGGACAAGAGAAGATTTGGCTTGGTTTTTCCTTTTCGGAGCAAAGAAGGAAGTGGGGGGGAGGGGGGGGGGAGGGGAGTCAGTTTTCCGGTTTCTTTATTATTTCTCAGTAATATAAAACATTAATCATTTTAGGTGACGCGAGGTCACTTAATAAAACTTGAGCGCATTTGCTTCAATTCTGGCTTTCCAATTGGGCGCTATCCTCTACTCTAAATGGTTACGGTTCCATTCTTAAAAATTTGGCGCAGAATTTGTAGAATTAGGAGTTAATTTGAGTTTTGTCATTTATTTATTAAAAATTTGATGACATGGACACTATTTTTTTTTCTCCGCGTTGTCCACATTTCACATGCGGCGATTATGACCCTCTTAAGGGCCCTGAATTCATTCATTATTTCTATTCTTTCCTCATTTCTCATTCACCGCTAAAGTTTTTAAAATTGTTCATAATCAGTTGACAGGTTTCAGGCGAACGTACGTCGATGAGGAAAGCCGTGAAATTCGAATACTACAAGATAATTTTTACCCTATTGTGATAATTATTTCTATTTTAGTTTTTTTTTTTATAATTGGAGAGTCATAAGCGTTCGAAACCGTTAAAAAATTAGAAAGCAAAAGACTCCCTTTGCAGAGATTCCAGCCGGAAACAAGAACGACGCAACTCTCGGGCTCATTGCCCGCGCTGGCATTTCCAGGCATGATTGCCATAAATAAAAGGAAGGGAATGATACGTTTGCACCGTGAGAAGATGTATCTTAGCCGGGTTCTTGACCTAACCCGCAATCTGGAATCATTCCATTCATTCTTTCGCAAAGGAACTCACTTTCAACCGGGTACCTTTCACTGGAAAACGAACCCCCGGTCTATTGATGATTTTTTTTGTCGTAGGGGGTTTTCCTTTGGCAGTGAACTACGCGAATTTTATACGGTCCGTGCGGTTAATGTGTTTTGTCAGTCGGTAATCAATAACCGCTGCCGGCATTCTTTTGCTCTTGAGGGACTTTTCAATTTGTGTGCTTCCACATATGAATGGTCACTTCCTGGGACTTCCTGGGACATCAGTGGGGTTTTGGAAATCCCGGGGATAAATGACTTACAACTGTTCATCCGTACTTAAATTCGACATTGACAAAAAAACGATTTTAACTTTTTTTTTGAACTTTGTCGTACTCGAACTTTTGAGAAAAGATGATGTTGGGGTCGTTGAACCGGTCCACAGGAAAAATTTTTCATTGAAGTACAGACAGAAAGGGAAAAGGATGTTCGGCTGCTTTTTTTTTCATTTTCCAAGCATTTAGAGGCAGTACGGCCCCAAAACATCCTCAACATCGTTATGTATTCCTTTCGCCATTTTCGTATATTATCAGTTGCAGATATTGCGTATTTTTTTGGTCATTGTTTACTTTGTAAAAAGCTCCCCGAAAAGTTATGATATGATTTTCCGGTGTTTTTTTAAATATCCATAATGAAATTACTTTCGTTTTACGCCTTCAAAATATTGAATGAAATGGCCAATTTGTGTGCATTAGGTATAAATTTTATTTTCGCATCGAAGTTGCTTGAAATTTTTCCTTTTTTCGAGGGCTTAGAGTGAAACGTCAGTCAGTTTTTCCGATCTAAGAGAAGAGAAAACAGTATAATTGACTTTTGCTTTTTAAGCTAATATATATTTCAACGTCTTGTTGAGTTTTTTTTTTTGTGAAATACTTTTAAAGTCTGAGAGTATGGAATCCTTTAAGCAGTTTTCTACTTTTCTGTTGCTTCTTCTGTACAAAAGTGGAGTCAAAAAGTGAAGGAAAGAAATTCCACCTCGGACGAGGAAACCGTGAAAAAGAGTCCATTAGCGAATTAAATGAATTTTTAAATGTAAGAAACTGTCCCCGATCTTTCTTTCTAACAAAGGGAAAGAAACTTTGCATATATTACCTTCATTTAGGAAATTACTTGTTGGAAATTAGCGCCTGCCCATATTTCTCTTTTTCCCTGAGAAGCTGTTAAAGCGCGAAGTTAATTAATCGCCCGGACATTCATTGAAATGTTGACGAGCTTTCTTCGTCGGATCCATCCGTGAGGAGTTTTTCATTTTCCCCTCCAATTTTCTCGTTTCAGTTTGCGGAACAATAGACGTAAGGAACAGCATTTCAAATTTCGAAGTGCTGAGAGGCTGCGAGGTGATTGAAGGAAATCTCCACATCATGCTGATTACCAACTATGGCTGCAGTGCTTGCAACGAATTAATAAACAACATCACATTCCCCGAACTCCGGGAGGTGACGGGCTACGTCATCTTTTGGAGGCTTAGTGGACTCCGTTCACTTAGGACACTTTTCCCTAATCTCTCTGTCATACGTGGGAAAACTCTTTTCCACAACTTTGCTCTAGTCGTATATGAATTAGACTCTTTACAGGTAGGTGAGAGGGATTTGAACGGCTTCTGAAGGCGGAGATGTGTGTTTTTTTTTTTTTTGCCAGAGATGCGGGGAAAAATATGAGAAAAAGGGGAAGAAACGGGAGGTCTTAAACATGAAAATGAGATATAAAACGCAGAGACCTCCGTTTCATTCCGAGCGCCTTTTTTTTTTATTAATTTCCAAGAGGTTTAAAAGTACGAGTTTAAAAGGTTTCTTTCCGGTTTTTGAAATGATCGTCTCCCCCCTCGAAAGAAAAATTAATTAAAATTAAAAAATGAAAAGCTGAAAAAGGGGCGTCGGAGGAGGAGGGGGGGGGGGAGGAATAAGAAGAAGGTAATTAGAGAGAAAGAAAAACATTTTTTTTTGTTTCATTGTCAGATAACTGCCAAAAAGATGTTACTCAGTCCGTGAGCAATTTACCGCCCACGATCAACCGATAGGTTTCATTTAATTATTAGTACCATTATTTATTTATTTATTTTATTTTTTTTTCAGGAAGTAGGATTATACTCATTAACACACATTCTTCGAGGTAGCGTACGTTTCGACGAAAACTATAATCTGTGTTTTGTTGAGACCATCAACTGGGATATGATCGCTCCCCACGGAGCCGAAAAACATTTTTTGGGGGTAAGTGTTCTGCTCGATCTTGGCCGAATTATTTTTTCCGTATTACCCTTTGGATTATTTTGCTTATTTTTTCTTTTTTTTACGTCTCTCGCCCTGGCGACGTATTCGGCTGAAGCAGAGCGGAGAAAAAAGTTCACCAGACGTCGTTGTTTCCCCCCCCCCCCCCCCCCCCCTTTTCATTTTCACTTCCTTCCAATTCACTCTTAACATTAATTTAATCTAAGAGCCTGTAAGCAGTTAAGTTTTGCGTGTTTTCATCTTAATTAGCTGGAACTGCTTTTGGAAAGAGTTATACGACAATTAATGTAGGCCGGAGCACGTCAATGGGAATTAGTCTTGACTCGGGGGGGAGGGGAGGCGAGAGGGGGGGCTGGTGAATTTATTCGTCTAAAAAGTCAATTAAATTATGTGAATTAATACATTGAAAACATGTTCGGTTGCGAGTAAACGAACGAAAAAGAATTAATTAATTTAGTTAATTCGGTGCGAAAACCGTTCGGAAACGAAGTACTTAATTAAAAAGGAAATCGTGCAGTTGCAGTAATAAAGTTATGGTTGTTTGCTGAAATATTTTCGTTTCCCAGGGTTGTGGGCGGCGGTGGTTCCCACATAAACAGATTAAGTCATTCGGAGGCCCAGAACGCCCCTTTTCATATTTCCCCCTTCGTCTGAACAGCGTCTCTTGTCTCTTTTCCTCATTGTTTGGCTTCCTCCTTACTCCAGTCTTGCTTTTATTTTCCAGTCGTCAACGCGATTAGTTTTTCCTCTTGTTTTGATCGTTTGATTGTCTGATGTTTCCGTTTTTGTTATCGGAGAACTGCTGATCCGAACTAAAGCACTAACTTGAAAAAATAAACTTAAGGATTTTACTCGTGAAATTCCGGATATTGCGGAGGGAAATTTTCCAAACGAATGAGCCAAGAAAAAAAAAGAGAGAATCGGGGAAATAATGGGGCCTCAAGTTCACAGTCTTTGGAAAATGCAATGCTTACCTAAGGCCTTTTTTTAAACTGGTTTTCCACCGGATAATTGTACAATTAAAATTGTTTATAATATTAGAAGCTGTCCGTGGGAACCGAGCGAAGATTCTTTTTTCGGGATTATCCTTACTCGGACTCATCCAAAATTTCCCCTCAAATGCTAACTTTTATTCGGTTTATGACTTTCTACAGGACAACCGGCCCACAGAGGAGTGCTTGAAGTGTCCAACTTCAATAAATGGAGAAAAATGTCCCACGTCTGCTTCGGGTCAGCCGCTTTGCTGGAATAAAGAGCACTGCCAAAAAGGTAATCATTCGCTTATTTCACTCATTAACGTAAAATTCGGATTAGTTTTTTTCGACACTGAACAGTTTTGCGTGAAAATTTTGCGTTTAATTAAAAGCCCTCGACTGAATTTGAAGAATTTTTTTTGAATCACAAAACACAAGTACTTTTTTGAACATTATGGAGAAATTTGATTGAGTTCGAAAATTGAGTAGCTGATGATCCGTTGGAAATTAAAAATTCTTTGGGTAATTTTTTTTATCCAACTTTTTTGATTTTCTGAAAAAGAAAAAAAAACTCATCAAGGAATAAATCCGGGACGGAGATGGTAATGTGGGTCGTTCAAAGGAGCGATTTCCAGTGCATCCGATGCGTAAAACACCGTAATTTGGGATAGTTTTCGAGTTTAGGCCGAACGAAGAAGGATTTTGCAAGGTCGGTTAGAGGAATCCATTTGTAAGAAGGCGGATATGAGCTGTTTCGTAGCAGAAAACGGGGTTTTAAGGATGCAAAGCGGTTCTTATTAAATATCACTGCTCAGGTAATTTTCTGTGCAGCTGCGGATGGAAAAAGTAAAAGCGTGTTAAAAGAAATGAAAACGGCCATTAATATTTTATCACTTGGCCTTGACCTTGACGGTAATCTGCTCAACTGGACCGGTCAGTTTAAAAAATGCTAATTGAATATTAATAAACAATACTTCCACATTCTATGCATTTTTTCGGGGTTCGTTGAACCCTCGATTTGGTGAATAAATAGTGGCTGCTGCCGGGAGGTCACCGGGATCCGAACAGAAATGCCCGGATGAAGGCCTCAAAGGGTCAGACAATGGGACCACCCTCGCCAAACAGGTTTTCTCGGCATTCCACCGATGAAATTATAAACTCGCAAATTCCTTCGATTTCTCCTCGTGACCTTTTTCAGTTGCTTGCATTATTTGGCAATGTATGTCTGCGTTTACCGCGTTCTCCGGGTGCCTTCCAGGTATTCTTTACTTTCTCATCCAACCCCGAACCATTTATTTTCCATTTATTTTCGTGGAAAAATGCAAACATTCGCCACGGCAAATGCGAGTGTTTTCTTTGCGAACAGGATTTGCGAGCTCCAGGAAGTTAGTGTTATGCAGTTACAATAATATCAACGTCGGTTTTCCCTTTGTTTGTAATAGGCCATAGTTGCTTTCACGTTTGGCAGTTGGCTTTAATGTCTTACGAGTGGAGCCTTTTATTGAAGGAGTAATGCTCGAGGCGGGATTTTTGCTTTCGACATTATCTATTTTTCGTTGGGGAATATTTATAAATTACATATTGGATTAAAATTCTTAAGAAAAGGAAAAAAAACTCGCGTTTCGAACTAATGAAGTCGTAGATCCATTGCCCGAGTGAGGTTTTAAATTTACAAACAGAAAGTTTGTTGTCTTTTGTTTTTTTTTTTTTTTATTTTTTCAAGTCGGAGAGTTTTCGTTTCCCAGTTTATCTTCAGACTAGTTTGGTGGGATTTTCATTCACTGCATATTTTATAATGTGCACGCCTTACATGTTCCCACCCAATCACAAAGTTTTCTTTTTTTTTTCTCTCTAAACAAAGATACCGCTCTCTTTTCTCAATCAACTTTTTTTTGTATGCGGTCTCAGCTTGGTGGTGCTCGAAATGCTCCCGCGATGGGGAATATTATTATTTACGGATTAAATGACCCCACAGGCGGAAACGGTTCCCGGAGCCAAAATTTGGGCTTGGGAAACAAACAAAAAAAAAAGAAAGAATCACTTCAGTTTGCATCTAATCATAACAGAGTGCGGTTGGTTAATCAGATCGAAGTGACACTCATTAATTTTGGCCATGGCGACCTCCGAATTGTGAGACGGTGCATTGCCTTGACGGAGCAACACTTTCTTCCTGTTCACACACACCTGTTATTTTTAGCAATTTCTGTCTGTCTGGTCAAGTGATAACGCGTAGTTCGCTTTCGTCATCGCTTACCTCTTTCAATATGTCCTCGAGCGGAGTGCCACGACTGATTTACGGAACGCTCCGTCATCTCAAATGGAGCATCTTCTGTCTGTCTGTGCTGTTTTTCGCCCATGTCTTTGTCATCGGCACATACACGCGTATCTTCCCAAATCCTTGGTTATCTCTCTTATTGGTTTCACCGGTCATAAAATGCCATTTCGTGAATTTGTCGAGCGTTATCGGAGGCCGTCGCGGTCGTTAATTTGCCAATACTGAGCGATTGGGCCGAAATCGCGTAAATTGTCTTCAGTTCAGCTTTGATTGATTTGCCTTTTAAATAACATTATTTAATCACGATATTTTAGTTTTTACCACTTCTACGGGGACACCTACAACAGCATTGAAAAGTGCAGAAATTTTTAAAAGGGGATTTTTTCCATAACAAGTAGGCCCACATTTGCAGAACTGGAATGTCGAAGGGTAACGGGGTGTGTGTATGAGGTCAAAGTTGAAATTCCGTTATCACCCCATTTTAAAACAGTCGCCCGGTGAAACCGTAACAGTTTTTTCATAGGGATTTTAACGAGACTTTGATAACAAATAGTGTCGTAATAAAAAAAGTTGTAAAAAATTGAATTATAGGTTTTTTGGACTGATTTAGTTTTATATTTCATTGTGCTGTGAAACTTCTCCGAGGCTAATTCACTTCCGAGGTCTTTATGGAACTCCCGCTCTGGGGAATCCGCTTTTAAAAACATCAGAAGAGCAGTAAATATTTCGGGGGGGGGGGGGCGCATAAAATTTTGTCATTATTTTACATACCGAATTACGTAATTTTTTTACTGCTTCCACATAAAGTTATTGTCATTGTTTTGACAGATAATAATGGAAACCCTTTTACAGAATTTATATAATCTGTATGATTATATGTATGATTATACAGAGAGGATTAAAATTTATAAATTAGTTTTTTTTGAGTCACGGGAAATTTTGCTTGAACTTAATTTTTTGATTTTTCCAAATTATTATTTATGAAATGACGGCGTTAATTCGACGGCTGCAACTCACTTTGGAAACCGTGATACCCTTATATTTTAATAAGGGAACAAAATTAAAACTATCACGGAAGGGCGTGGCCATATTTTCCCTTTATTTAGCTGAAAGATATTCGGTTACCACAGCTGAAGTCGAAAATATAAGAGAAACTCCATTTACCATATGTAGCTATTTTTAATTTGTTCATCTTCTACAGACATTGAATCAGCGTCCCAATTCACACGGTTTTCATTGATTCTATTTCTGCATTTTCAGATGTTGTCGACTGAATTTTTCCACAATTATAATTTTGTGTCGCTCTGCGTTGCGTCAGTTTGATGCGTCCTTTTTCTATTCTTTTTTTTGTGTCTCCTGTTGTCGATGCTAAATATGTTTAATCGTGTTTTTTTTTAATGAATTTTAAAAGGGAAGCTTTTTGCTGAAACATCAAATGCGTGTATGTGTGGGTCTGAATTTTAAAAGGAAGAAATTCACGGTAAAAAAGCTTATCAAACTGAAGTTTTTTTTTTTTCATAGGTGTATTTAGTATATCCAACTTATTTCTTCTCCATATACTTCGCGTTAAATGTCCCATAATTTTAGAAAGGTTTAAGATCCTCAGATAGTTGACGCTTCCCTTTTTTATAGCCGTAACTATTTTTTTTTTCTTCAAAATAAAAACACGTTTAAATTTTTTTCATTTTGTATCTCTTTTTTTAAGAATTTGCGTTGAAATATGTGAATGAGTTACGATAATTGGTATTCATAATAATTATGCTAGTTTTTGTCTGAATGAGCAATTTGGGAGATTATTGTCGCATTTTTGTTCACCTCCGCCTTAAGAGAAGTTCATTTTGAAAAGGGGAGCAGAAGACCGTAGTCATTCACGTGTTGCCTCAGCATTACGGCCCCTATGCTTAATTCCCAGCCCGAGTAATTTACTTTTCTTTCCTGGTTATTAGAGAGGCATTGCACTCAGATTGACTTACTGCGCTTAAGATAATAAAAAATTGCATTTCGCGGAACCCAAAACCATGCGTGCCTAATATGTTTTCGTTCACCTCCGGGGAGTTTACGCTGGTTACGAACATTGTTTTCGGCAATAGAAGAACTCTGCATCAGGTTAGAGTTTTTGATGATAGTTTGGGAAAATTGAAAGCCCCAATTAAGGTTTTGGAAAGGAGTGGGGATGGCGAAAGGTTCGTTCAGAGTGGCAAGTCCTGTTTCTTCCTTGTCTGAGTGAAAGCACCGAAGAACTCGAAAATCGTGGAGTTGAAAGTGCGCCGCAGTAAATACTCACATGAAGTTCACGAACAAAAAGCGAATGTATTTAATTTTGAGAAAGTTTGTAATTAAAAGTTTGGAATGTCAGGTAAAACGTCCCTGGATTGTTAATTTAAAAATTTTAGAATCGCACCGCTCCATTCGTCGGTTTCGAAAACCCCTTCCGAAGATGCCTTTCCAATAAAGAAAATATTTTCAGCTGAGCATTTCCTCGTGATCAGTCACGAACTTTCATGATTTCGGTGCTCAATCATTTTTTGCTAATTAGAGAGTTTAATTTTAAGGCGTCGAATTTAAAATTTTGTCAGCTTTCTCTGTCATCCCGATGAAGGTTACATTTTGAAGCTTTCCCCCGGGCCGATTCGGAAGGGGAAGACGACAATAATAAAATTGAAAACACATTCTTTTAAGTTTTATGGAAGGAAAAAAAAATGTGATTAGGAAATTAATTTCCGAGAATAGCAGGGAAAGGAGGGAGAATGAAAAGCCAAGAAATGAGTCGGAAAAAAGTTTTATTCGAAAGCATTGAAGAAAGAATGAGAGTTAAGTGGATACTTGTTGGTGTTATTATTCAGCCTTGACCATACTCGAACAACAAGTTTGTACAAAATATTCTTATGTCGTAAACAAGGAAGGATGATCCAAAAGTGAGGAGGACTGACTGGGAATTGATCATTCATCGACATGGCATTTCATAATTTCTCCCGTCTGTCTCCCCCTCACTTTCAGCCCATTACAATCAGCGAAGGAACCGAAATCCCAGTGACGAACGAAGAAGCTTCAAAAAAAGTTATCGAACCCGTACATTCTTGACAGTGTTTATGTTTTTCGGGCGTGTCCAGCCCAAGGGAACTATATACGGCAAACGATTTTCGTGTGTGATAGCGCGGGAATGCCCTTTCGGCACCACGGGGGTGCTTGTCCCCTCACTCGAAGGGGTCTGTCCCGATGAAGACGTTACGGTTTATTCGGTGGACCCCGAATATTTCCTTCGCGATAAAGAGAAAGATGTGTGACAAATCGTCTCCGCCCAAGAGCGTAAAAATAATATTTTTAAATTAAACGGTGTACTAACCACGAGCAGGGAAGGGGGAGGCGACGTCATGTTTTTCTGCTTACTCTATAGCTAAATTGAGAGACAACTCTCGGAGAGACAAATTGGGTGAATAAATGAGTGAGAGCACTTTTTTTTTTTTAAAGAGAAATGGTGGCGTGCATCTTTCATCTTGAGCTGTCAAAATGACCGATATTTTTTTTTTTTGGAACTGCCGAGCCTCGAAATTTGTTCCCCTTCGTTTACTGCATCCGCTCGGGAATCCTGTTGACGTCGACTGTCGGCTAATGTCTCCGCGTTAACTGCAACACCTTCCGTCTCTACAGCGAACGATCGGGATTTCTTATTGTATCACCCGTGGGATTTTACATTAGAGGAAAGAGTTTCTCTCTCTGCCGGTGGAGTTTTAGTGTAACTTTTCAAATCTCCGCATAAAATGGCGAAGAATGATTAACGGTAATTTCAGAACGGCCGCTTTGACAGAATTTTTTAATTCTGAAATAATGTCACCTGTTTTGGGTCCCAAAAATTTTGCTCAAATCAAAAACGCTCTGGCCTTTTCACATCTCCCTTGAGGGAAAAAATTGTTTCTTTTTCTTATCGAATTCATTACTCCCTTTTTGATTCACCCAATTTTCATTGCCAAATAAGCGACCATTCTTTCTTTTACAGCTTTCATCTTTCCAAAGATGTCACTGTCTGGGCTTTATTTTTTTTTTCCTTGCTTAGCTAAATTTTTGTTTATGACGAAAACATGCAAATGAGGCGAATAGTACAACGCCTGGGTTTTGAATTTTATGCCGACCTCAGTGCAGTGGTCAAAATATATTTATTTATTTATATTATATGTCATATCCGCCGATGACTTTGTGCCAATTTATTTTATAATAAACTCCGGGATTGCATTTCAGCAGATTATATAGCAGTCGGAAGGGATAAGAACTTGAAAATAATAGGTTTTCTTTAGTCGATATCATGGTTTCTTTCCTGATAATGGAAAATCTTTTTTTAACTGGAAGCAATTGTTCCCATTTGAGTTGACCTAATGTGTTAAGGATTGAATTACGATCGTGTGAGAAATAAATACCTGATTTCTTTCAGATTTTCGAGATTGTGTAAAAGACGAAAACGGTGAATGTTGTCACGAGTCGTGTCTGGGCGGGTGCAGGGGGAAATTGTCCAGAGATTGCGTCGTCTGCAAGGACATAGATTTCAACGGCGAGTGCACCAAGGAATGTCCCGAAAACACGTACAAAGTGAGTTTGATGTTTTAAGCGCTTCGAACCTTTCCCCCCCAAAAGAACCTTAAAAGAAACTCAGCCTTTACAATTTTGACTTAGTATCTTGATCGCCGCTGCGTCACCGAGTCCGAATGTTACAACATTTCAAAACCTTTGGACATCGACAAAAGGGACATTACCTTTCCCTTCCCATTCCGACCCATTCTGGACAGTTGCACCCTGGAATGTCCGGCCAATTATTACGAATTGGAGATCAAGACAGAGTTCGGTCCCCGATTCCAGTGTCGCCCTTGTGACGGCCCTTGCAGGAAAGAATGCCCGGGAGGCAGCATTGACAGCATTTCTTCTGCTCAGAAATTCGCGGGATGCAGTCACATTAAGGGCTCGCTGGAAATTCAATTAAGATTTGCAGGTATATTACGCACATGTTTAACCCGTCTCAGAAACTATCGGGCTTTTTATTAAATTCTACATTAAAATTTTTTTTTTGTTAATTTCGATTAACAGGTAACATTGTGGCGGAACTGCAGGAATCTCTTCGTTCGGTAGAAGAAATATCCGGATATTTAAAAGTAGCTCGATCTCTTCCTCTGCTTTCATTGGATTTCCTCAACAATTTGAAAGTGATCAGAGGAGAAGTACTTCATAACAATAAGTAAGTATTTAAAATTTTAGGAGTTGAAAATTAAGGGAACTCGCGGTCGACTCAATTTTAAATTATTCAGACTCGTGTTTTTGCCGAAAAATTCGCTTCAAAAATTTATGCAGTTTGAAAAGTTACAGTTACAAAATAACCAACAAATTGTATGAGTTTGTACCTAAAGAAAACCGAAAGCAATAATATTTTATTAAGGATACGAAGTTTTTAAATCTCTTTACGGTTTTGCTGCGGAGGTTTAGGAAACTTTTTATTTTTGATTTTATACATTCAACATTTTCATTTTCCTGTTTCAAATTTTTAAAAGTGTTTTCCCCATGATATTTTGCTGAATTTTTTTTTTTCTCTTTCAGATCTGCCTTTGTTTTATTGGATAACGAACGACTAGAAGAACTTTGGGACTGGGACGCAAGAGACAAGGACATAAGGATTTTGAATGGGAGGCTGGCCATTCATTTCAATCCGAAATTGTGCTTTTATAAAATTGAGAAGTTCGCAGAAATTGCCAATGTTTCTGATTTCACGGAAGAGGAAGTGCCCCGCGGAACCAACGGCGATAAAGAAACATGTAAGGATACGTTATAAATATTTGTGCGGGGTTTTTAGTTTCCACTGCGGTTATGTGCGGCTAGTTCTCATCAGTTTTGTTCTGAAACATAAATAATATTACTGTTTTATTTTAGGTAATTACACAACACTGAATCCGTACATTGCTTCTAACGAAGCGAGGAAAGTTGTCATAAAATTTAAACAGTTTCGACATTACGATCCCAGGACGTTACTTGGCTACGTTTTGTATTTTAAGAAGGCCCCGGACAAGAACGCGACGCTGTATTTCGGGAGAAACGCTTGCGGAGGAGATGGGTGAGTGGGAAATGTCGAGAGAAAGATATCGTCAGTGGTCACAGGACGGAGTTTTAATGCCCGGGGGCCAACTGTTTTTTACAGATGGATGGACAAAGACATCCCCGCTCTGAAAAAGGTCACCGAAGGCGAGATCTCGTACGAGTTATTGGGTTTACAACCTTTTACGCAATACGCTTACTTTATCAAAACTTACGCCATTAGTTCGGAAAGGAACGGAGCTCGGAGCGCGATACATTATTTCACCACAAATCCCAGCGGTAATTTTTTTACGCCATCATTGGACGCACAGTGATTTGGGTCCACCGCTAAAACATCTCGGCGGGACCTTTTTGGATTCAGTGTTTGATTTGATAATTAAATTAACGTATTATTTGTTTTAGCTCCAACGAATCCCAGATCGCTGTTCGCCTTCTCCAATTCAACTTCCGAAATCGTAATCAGTTGGGAACCTCCGGCGGAAATGAATGGGGAATTCGCTCATTACGTTGTCTTCGTAAAGGCCGTCGATGACAACCCTGAAAATCGGGATTTTTGTAGCGAACGTGAGTTTTGATTGTGTGTAAGTGGGAGAGGGGTAAATTTCGAAGAGTAAACACCAAACGCATTTGCTTTTAGCACTGGTGATGACAGATGACAGACTCAACGTGCCAACGCTCCCTCCCCCCGCCGCTAAGCCAGCGCCTGATTCTTGTGCCTGCGAAGTGCCCTTGAAAGTCGACAAGAAAGTGTCGGAAGCCATCCGGGATTCGGAAATTTATTTTGAGAACACTTTGCAAAATTCATTTATTTACCGAAAGTAATAATTCGTTCTTAAAAGAGATCGTTTCGTGATTATAAATAAAATAAATTGATTGATTTTTTTTTAAATGTTAATTGAAGGTCCGACAGCAAAAGAAACAAACGAGAAGTGAATTATGCAGAGGGCAGTCATCCGCAGATCCTCCACAAAGAGAATATTTTCAGTAACACTGGCAAAAATATGGGGTTACCCAAAAACGGTTTGTTTTTTCATCTTAAAAAGAATTTCACGGATAAGAGAATCCGAATGCACATAAATTTAATAAAAAAAAACGGTTTGAATTTCAGAATCGACCACGCTCTCCTTTAAGGTTAAGACGAACAAACTGATCGTGAGAAATCTACAGCATTTCACCAAATACAAAATTCATGTCCAGGCTTGCAGAGTCGCCCTCAAATCAGAAGGAAAAAATGCTTCAAACTGCAGCTCAAACGAATCCTATTCCATCCGAACCAAACATAACGGTGAGAGCCCATCGAGTGGAGATGAGGGAGAGAGCGCCACCGCCTTCTGAGAACTCAATTTGTGATTGTGATTTTCTCGACAGAAACCGCAGACAAGATTCCTGCCATCAGCCTGACGCAGGATTCGGTGAATGGTTCAGTGGAAGAAACCAATTTAAGGTGGGAAGAACCGCCAAATCCGAACGGGATCATTCTGTCCTATCATATCGAGTACCGCAGAGTGGACAGCGACAAGGTGAGATAAATAATCAGTATTTTTTTTAGAGGATTAATTAAAATTAATTGAAATTTTTTCTTTTCAGTATAAATCTGTGGTGGAATGCATTGTCCGAGAGAAATTTTTACAGCAGAAAAAGGAGTACGTACTCAGGAATTTACCCCCGGGCAATTATAGCGTCCACGTGAGAGCTTCCTCATTGGCCGGGGACGGCCCCTACTCCGCCTCGCTCACGTTCTACATCCGACAGCCCTCCAATCAGAGCACCATGGACATGCTGGGCATTATTTTGGGTGCTATTTGCGGCCTCGCCTTCATATTCATCCTTTACTTGTTTTGGAAGAGGAAAACGAGCGGCGTTCCCAAACTCTTCGCTAACGTCAATCCCGAATACGTTAGCGCCACCACGAGTAAGTCGCGTAACGGCCACAAGGCGGTTCGCTCTGGAGGAGAGTTCGCACGTTGAAATTGTTCTCTTTGATTTCAGTTTATGTGCCTGATGAATGGGAAGTTCCCAGGAAAAATATAGAACTAATTAGAGAGTTAGGACAAGGTTCTTTTGGTATGGTGTACGAGGGGATCGCACGGGATATCGTGCAGGGACAGCCGGAAGTTCGATGCGCCGTGAAAACTGTAAACGAGGTGTCCACTGACAGAGACAGAATGGAATTCCTTAATGAGGCTTCGGTTATGAAGTAAGCCTCGTTTTTTTAAAAATGAGAGTTAAACGGCGATTTACTGACGAAATTTTGAATTTTTCCAGAGCCTTTAACACTCATCACGTAGTGCAATTGCTCGGAGTCGTATCTGAGGGTCAGCCAACGTTGGTCGTCATGGAGTTAATGGTTAACGGGGATCTCAAGACTTATCTCAGATCCCACAGGCCAGAGTTCTGTGAGGACAAGAAAAAGCAGCCGCCAACTCTAAAGGTGAATATTTTCCCTTGATGAACGAGGAATTGCTGAAACCCATTTTGAATAGGCCGAATGCTAATTGGTTTGGTGAACGATACTTTCAGCGAATTATCAGAATGGCAATGGAGATAGCAGACGGAATGGCTTATTTGGCTGCGAAAAAATTCGTCCACAGAGACTTAGCCGCGAGGAACTGCATGGTCGCTGATGATTTGACCGTTAAAATAGGAGATTTTGGCATGACCAGGGATATTTATGAAACCGATTATTACAAGAAAGGTGAGGATTACTTCAGAAGGAAGAGAAGGGGAATTAAAAAAAAAATA
The DNA here is from genome assembly GCA_028293925.1 of Brueelia nebulosa. Lineage (NCBI taxonomy): Eukaryota > Metazoa > Arthropoda > Insecta > Psocodea > Philopteridae > Brueelia > Brueelia nebulosa. The sequence goes on along the minus strand of JAQIBA010000057.1, from coordinate 151,532 downwards.
AACTTCATATTTTTAAAACCCCTTGCAGGTACAAAAGGGTTGCTTCCAGTGCGATGGATGGCTCCGGAAAGCTTAAAGGATGGCGTTTTCACTACCCATTCCGACGTTTGGAGCTATGGAATTGTGCTGTGGGAAATGGTGACCCTTGCATCACAACCCTATCAGGTGAATGTTCGTCCAGTCCATCGCTCCGATGCTCAAAGTTCTCTTCAAGCTAAACTCTGTGTGTTATTTATTCGCAGGGACTGTCCAACGACCAGGTCCTTCGATACGTGATCGAGGGAGGAGTCATGGAACGCCCCGAAAACTGCCCGAACAAGTTGTACGACTTGATGAAATCATGTTGGCAGCACAAGCCGACTGCCAGGCCTCATTTCATGAGCTTCGTTACGAAACTCCTGCCCGATGCGTCTCCCGAGTTCTGCGAGAAATCGTACTATCACAGTCCCGAGGGACGCGAACTGAGGTGAGTCCAGGCGACGATGTCTTTGTCCGCGAGTGGGCGAATTCATGGCGGATTTTGGCGGTTTGCAGGGCGCATATGGAAGCGACGGAGAACGCGGACGCGAACTATCCAACGGCGGAAACCCCTCTGCAACTGGCGAGGGACATAGAGGACTTTTCGATTGGGGGATCAGACAACGATTTGGACGAAGAGGAAGAGGAGGCGGATTTGGACGTGGAACCCGCTCTGATTTCTCCTCAGCGAGGACTATTGTCTTCCGTGGCTCGCCCCGACATCTGGTCGAAAGCGCAGAAGAAACCGATCATGGCAAGCATGTCTTCCAGCGATAGCTCTCGAGGGAGCAAAGTGAGTAACGGAAGCGCCACTACACCGACAACGGTAAACGGATACATAGTGGGACGTTCATCGAATGACGTGCGAACCACTCAGTTTTAAGAAGTGCTTTATATATACATACACCATGCTCGAATTGTGCTCGCTCTCCTGCATCTGTCATGTTAGAATACCGGAAATGGTAGCTGCGCATTGCTCCGGACAGTTTGTGCTTCCCTGGAGACTGTTTTTTTTTTTTAACGAGGAATGATTTTTATTCTTTTTTAAACAACTGCACTGCTAAGAATATAAATCGTCGGTTTTTTTTTAATTTTGCTATGAGTAGAGGCCGAAGGGCCAATATTTTTGGCAAATTCTTGAGTTCCTCTTGGGACGAACATCGCAGGTAATAGTTTCTTGCCGAAATTTTCAATGTATAACTCAACAGTTCTTAAGTTTTCGGTTATTTTCAATAGTTATAAAATTCTGTAGAGTCCTTCAAAAGTTTTCAATCGGGAGCGAACTAACTGTTCTGAATTCTTTCGAGTAAATAGGTTGTTTTACTGGAACAGTCAGCTGTGAAGACAGTCGAAGGAAGAGAGAAGCAGAAACTGCGGAGTGAATCGAAAAATGTTCATTTTGGGTTATGCAGAGAAAGCATTTGAATATTACTGTTGAAGAGCATGGAAAGAGGGTTTTGAAAAGCCTACGAGAAAGGCTCGAAGCCTTCAAGTTAAGTGTTCGTAGTTAGTGCCCTGCATGAAAGCATTGTATATTTGGAAATGTCCAACTTGAGAATTCTCACGGAAAAGAAATTATTTTAAGATTCCGAGTAAGACATTAGGGAAGACATTACGAAAGAGGTGGCTTGGGAATGTAAAAGTTAAATAATGGACCTGTAATTATTTTTCAGAGAAAAAAAAAAGAGTAATTTAATGTATTTGTTAACGAACGAAAAGGCCACGCGACTTCCCCCGTGAGCCAACACCGCTCTCTCACAAAAGTCTGCTGCCTTTTGGACTCCCTTAAACGTAAGTTTATCACCTAATTGGTCCCGATTATCGTCAGATTATTTCGAAGGAGATTTCCACCATTTTAACTCGATGATAGAAAAGTCTGTTGGGGGAAAAAATCCTAGAAATACTCTCAAGTGAAGACAAATTTAAGTGGCGAACCCGGAAAAATTCTTTTTAGCGGATTTCTCATAGCAGTTAAAGATCCCCATAAAGGCGAAATCTCCTTTCAGCCATCTAAAGCCGTCCGATGGCTTTGCAAACTCTCAAACGGGACCGCATTTGCACCGCCATTGAGGCGAGTGACGGTTTGGTTCGGTTGGCAGCAATGTTGGGGGAATGTTGGCAGCGGAGGGGCGGCCATTGCCTGCAAACGGTTATTCCCGCAGCGGTGTTTAAATGGGAAGTTTTGTAAAATAACGGATTGGAATGGAGTTGAATCGAGGGCTGCCTTGAAGGGACGTCGGTACGCGAATAGTTTCGGTGTTGAACTCATAAAAATTAAGTAATTACAATCCCGTATTTATTGATAAAACTACCGATGTAGTGAATTGATCGATGATGATAAATATTAATAATAAGTACAGTTGGAAAAACCCTGAGTAATTATAGGATTAATTATTATTATTAATATTATTTGAGTTTTTTAATTTAGAATACTGTTAAAATGTTAAAAATTAACGAAAGGGACTGAATTGCACTCGGGTTAAAAAAAATTCAAAATTTAACTGAAATTCAGTTTAGTTCGGGCTCATCTAATTAAGGTCATTGTACAAACAGGTAAACTGTTTTATTTTATTTTTATTTTTTTGTAAAAAGTAGTCGCAATTTTGTTTACAAAATTCATTGAAACTTAAACAGGTAAAATATTTGCTCATTTACTGCACTGTCAAAATGCATTGTTTGTCAAAAGCACTTCTTGATAATATGTGATAAGGAAATTTTAATATTATTTCTATAAGATATTTTTTTGATTATTTACAATTAAGTCATATCGGAGGATTTTTGTAGTGAAAAATTTTTAGAGATGAAAATTTACATAAAAGTCAACAGTTGACTTTGGGGTCCGCCCGAAGGCTTCCTCTTCTCTCATCTTCTCATCCCTCCAGTTCACTTCCCTTCCATTGCCACCCTTAAAACTGACTTTTCTTACCGATTTGGGAAGTTTCGTAAAACACTTGAATTTTTCCCTGAGAACAGTGTTTTGAGAATGTAAACACTGAACAACTGAACAACAGAAGAACCACCGCCTCATCGGCTGCGTCGCCAACGGTCAAATCCGCCATTTTGGCTCTTTTCGCCGTTTCGGCGAAGGAAATCCAAAATGGCGGCATTGCGCGCAGCAAAAGAGGCCGAATGAAATTTTTTGCGTTCTTTTAAAAATATTCTGGCTTTTCGTTTTGTTGCGCTTTGCTGCAGGATCGAAACTTTGATTTTCCAAGTTTCTCCATTTTGTTATAATTATGTATAATCGCAGAGCATTTGGAAATTGGAAACAGTTTTCCCGTAAATGTGGAAACTGATACATTTTGTGCTTTTTAAGGGAACTCGACTTTGCCAAAAAGCGCAAAATACGTTCGCTCACAAAAGCGAACGAAAAACAAATGTAGTCGATTTTTTGTCACGTTTATAAGACTGAATTTTTGAGGAAGCTTTTATTAATTTTCTTTTTTAGTGATTATTTATTTATTTTATTATTTTTTTTTTTCTCACGAATGAAAAAGTCGCCTCAGAAGTTATAAAAAAAGAGAAAAAAGCAACAAAGTTTATATTTTGATTTTGTTCCTTGTAGAGAGCAGTCCGCGGTTAATGTTTCTTCACTCACATGAATTTTATAATTAAAAAAAGAAATTCCACTCGGATCATTTTTTGTGTTTTTCCTTGATTTTCCCGAAAAGCAGTGGTTCCGAATGAGTTAATTATGGTTTTCTTTTGTGGAACGGGTTTCTTTCGAAGGACAAAACGAGTTCGGTGATCTCATAAGCTCAAGGAGAACCGATTCCGCGGAAATTTATTCATCATTTATTATAATTTTTCTCCTTTTACGAGGCAAACTCGGCCGTTTGTAAACTTTCCCTTTTTTCCGATTGGATTTCGAATGAGAAAAGCGGTTATTAATCGACTTAACGGTCTTTTGAAAATTCATTTTCGGAGATTTTTGTTATTATCGCTGTTGTAAAAGCTCAAAGACGGGATTTTCTTCCAATCGGTTTTGTGGATTCCGAATTGAGGGGAAAATTTGTTTTGTTTTTCAAAGGAACCATTGCTTTAATGTTTTGGTTTTTTTTTTTTAAAAAGACTCATACAGGTAAAATAAAAAATAGGTGATTGAATCTCAGAGAGTTTTTTGGCCAAATGAAGTGAAGAGATGTTGCTGACGAGAATGCTTGCCAGACAGAAAAAAGTGACGGCAGGAACTCTAGAAGTGACATAATCACATCGGAAGCTCAATAGTTTTAAAGATTCTGTAGTTGATTTTATTAGTTCCTATTTCTGCGTACTTTGTATTTGTTATTATTATCATCATCATCGTCGTCGTCATCGTTATTATTATTATTATTATTATTATTTTTATACAGTGATAAGTAGTGTTTTTTAGTTGTAAATTAAAAAGAGATGCTATTGCCAAAGTGTTTTTCACAAGTGCTTACATAAAACTGAGGAAAGAGAAAAAAAACTGTGAAGACGAGGAAATTTAGGATTATCTGAAAACGATTCTGTAATAAAAAATAACTACTTTCTTTGTGTTCTTTAGTTTTTTTTTAGTTTTTCCACTCGTCGAAGACTCCAACAATTCCCATTTGCATGTCCACCCCCTTTCCCCCCCCGTCGCTTAGCTGTTGTATTCACCCTGAATGACCGTTGTTGCATGAGCTGTCCCTCCGAGCACCCGAGGGTCGTCCCCTCCGAGGGCTGCACAGCCAAGGGTTGTGTGAGAGGGTGGCCACTCCCCTGGCACCGGTAGGTACTGAGTAGTGACCCCGCGAGCGGTGATTGCTGAGAGTAACCCGGAAACTTTAATTGCAGGTTAGCAAGGGGAATAAAAAGGCTTCTCTGGCGGGCGGTGACCTTTAGGAAGAAAGAAAACAGAGAATGGCCGATCTTCGAAATAAACACGCAACCTTTGGCTCAATTAGCTCTCGGATTTAGTAGTTTTTCACTGGAAATTGATTAATTGTTAATTTTGTAAACTTTTTTACTCCCATTTTTATAATTATAATGAGACTGTATAATACGTTGTTTTTCCTGTGTCCGTCTGCGATTGGCAAAAACCCAAACATTGAATATTGAACAATATGACGGCTTTAAATTAACGGAATGAGAGTAGGAAATGTGGGCTAATAAAGGAAGAATATGAAAACGGTTGAAAATATAGGAAAGGGGAAAGTGTACATTTAGTGTTTGGATCTGCAGAAGATGAAAGGGTTTCGTGAAGATTTTTCCTTAATTTTCAAACTGCGATTTACAGTGGCCATTGTCAGTCTGTAAAGAATGTGTTCTTTGCTGCCGTTGCAGATCAAACTCGTACACTTAACTGTAAATGATTGAATACGGTTTATTAAGTGGAAGTGAAAAGACGCCGGAGACTTCTGTATAATTGCATGACTGGGTATTTTTATTGTTGAATCTTTTAAGTTTTATTGAATATATTTGGTATAAAAATTTGTTTTTACTTTGATTTTTCTCAAAAGAGTTACCTTTGAGGTCAATCAGGTTTAACTGACAACTTTTCCTTTCCTAACCCTTTGTGAGAGGCAAAACTATCCACTAAAACTCGAGAGCACATTTTGCAACATAAAGTTCCTCTATTGAAAATCCAGAAAAAACTTTTCCTCCCAACAGTGAGGTTTTTATCAGCAAATAACCTTTCGAAAGAGAACATTGGATTTAAAATAGTTCCTTTGACATTATTCCTTTGCAGTTTTAACATACATGAAATTGACTAGCGTAGTGCTTATCTCAATCACATGTCATCTCTATTCTTTAAAACTAAAAATAAAAATGTGAGCCCGCGCTTTTCCCCCAAATCAGTAAACACAGTATAAATTACTTTCTCAATTAAATAAATGTTTATTTCCACTTTTCAATTAATGTTAATTTTTTATTTTAAATACTGAATTATATTGAGTATGCTTTTTGTAATACATGAGTGCGTTGAAAATATCTAAACGAAATTTTTCAGGCTGAATAGAATTTTGATGTATTTTCAATGGATATTCAATAACACGTAAGAAGTATTATGAGTGCCTAAGTTCATTTCAAGTTCTGAGGGAAATCTATCGTATTTAGCATTTTTGTGTTAAAATTAATAAATTATGTCTGACTTTGGAGTAGATATCTAATAAAAGCTCACAAATACTGTCTCTGCAGGTCCGCACGGACTAATGAGTTAAAAACGGGTTAATAATAAATTAAACAAAATGATATGTAAATTTTTTTATTTTTACATCTACTTTCTAAAGTCCATATTTAAAAATTATTATATATAACACAGAATGACAAAATGATGCACAACTTCGGGCTCTCAATCGAAATAAATAAGATGAAATCTATCAACACTTTTTCCTTCTCTCACTTCCAAAGCGCGGCCTTTAAGCGAGAGGAAACCTCTCAAAATAATGCAAAAGCACTCTTTTCAAAATAATAAAATAATCTGTAAACGATCACACGTGACAATGGCGGAGTGCGACCACTCCGTGAAACTCCAGCAAACGCATAAGCGGTCGAAATAAACAATTTCCTGTAAAATGTTTCAAACGTTCACGTGACATTTAATGCCCTTTCACTCTCGCGTGAACTCTCCTTAACAAAATCTGAACTGATTATCAGAGACGATCAGATTTCATCCTCATTTATTCAAAATTCTACGTATCGCCGGCCGAAATCATTATTATAATGTACAAACTTTCGCTACACTTATCTCAGATATGCATTTATTAATTCCTTCAAAAATAATTGATTTATGCATTTATTTTTTATTTACACAAAAAAAAGGTGTCCGACTCTTTTTTCGCACCTCTTAAAACTCACTTACGATCCTTTGTTCATTGCCTTTGGCGAACCGAAATATTTCCTTTTTTATATTCGGGGAATGTCTTCAAAGGACAGACTTCAAGGCCATAAATATGGAACATTTTAAGCGCGTTTTTCCTTCAGAAGTCAAAACCTCCTTCGATTCACTGGCAATCTTATCTAAAAAGGGATTCCAATCTAACAGCGAAACCCTCAAAAGTTAACCACAAAATCTCACACCCATACAAATAAGCATTCCATACGACCGTCGTAAAAAAAAAAAAAAAAAGAAAACAAAGTCCACTTCGAGAAAACCCCCAAAAGTGCTCACTTTATACATAATAAATACACTCTCCGGTGGACTCACTCGAACGTCGTCGTGAACATGTTCAAGTCCTCGAAGGAGGTCGCTCCCCCCTGATCCAGCATCTGCAGCATGTCCGAGAGCTCCTGGGGCTGCTGCCCGGGGGCGGGCCCCTGCCCGGGCGGAGGCCCCGGCGCCACCGGGTGCCCCCCGGGCCCGCTCGACCCGGCCTCCGACTCCGAGCCCTGACTCGAGCCCTGCCAGGTCCACATCCCTGAAAGGAGGAGAGGGTGAGCGCGTGGGGGGGAGGGGGCGCCCTGGAGGGGCGGGGGGCGGGGCGTACCTGCGTTGGAGGGGGCGGTCTGGTAGGGCGTGGGCCGGGAGCCGCCGCTGAGCTGCGTGTATGTGGGTCCGCTGGGGGAGCGGGAGGGCGACAATTGACTGTAGTTGTATCCCTCGGTGACGGGCTGCTGTCTGAGGCTCCAGGCGGTTTGGGCGGGGGTGGGGCTGGTGGTGGACGTTTTCGAGATCCGGCTGAGGACGGAACTGCTGTTGGTTTGCTGCTGCGTGGTGGGGGATCCGTAGCCCGCGATGGGGGAGGGGGTGGGATCGTAGCTGTTGTATACGTTCTGAGTGCTGGCCGGTCTGGCTTGCTGATTGTCTGAAAGTGAGACATTTCGAGATGAGGGCTCGCGACTCATACAATCAACTCATTCCAATTTCACTTACTGTGGATATGTGCGGAAGTTATCATATGCGAATAAACCTGATCTCTCCTCTGTATGCTGTAGTCTAATCCGGGCTGTTGGTAGGGAACCTGTTCGCTTGAACCGTCATTGGAGGAGTTTTCGCTGTGGGATTGCAACGACCTGGAAAATGCGCAATCAATTAACTGTACGCTCCCGTCTGAGGGACAAATGAACGGATTCCAATCTTACTTTGCGGTTGTGTTGGTGCAAACGATGTATTCTACCTCATCTGTGTACGGATTAAGAAACGCGAATGCGGAGGTTCGAAGCCAAACCCATTCTCTGCTTTTCGCCTTAAATCTGTACATGACCGACATCACCTGTCCTTTCAGTTTCAACACTGGAAAAAAAAAAAACAAATTATTCCCACACATTTGGAAACACCCTGTCGCCACAAGATGAACGGACAAGCTGCGACAAGTCGAACGACCGCTCTCGCCTTTCGCAGTCACCACACGAATTTTCCTCAGTCTTCCGACACTCACTCAAACTTCAGCTTCACTATCTCAGGTAATTTCCATTTGTTATTGACTCTCGTTTCGGTTCTCTTTGTGCGATCCCGCGTTTCCGCTTTCAGAGAGAGAGAGAAGAGAAATGGCGTGCAGAATGGGTTCTTGCGAGATCAACAACAACAGGGCGAAAGCAAAGAAAACCCCCGCGAAGAAGAGCAAAGCGAAGCCGAAGGTGGTGGTCGATTGGGGCTCAGAGTGGTCGGACTCTTCGGAGTCGTGTTCGGGGTGTTCTGCCTGCGAGGAGTCCTCCTCCACGTGTTCCTGCTCAGAGTGCAACGCGGAGACGGAGTCTTCGGACGGGGAGTGCTACGCGTGCAGGCCGAGGGTGAAGAAGTCGTCCAAGAAGGGGAAGAAGGTGCTGCAGTGCAATGATGGGGTGTGCGAGTGGGTGAGGGTGGATAAGAAGCCGAAGAAGGGGAAGACGACGAAGAAGGCCGCGTCCAAGACCAAAAAAGGCAAAAAGTGATGTTTTTTTTTAAATGAAATTTTAATTGTTTTTTTTTTGTTAAAAATTATTTAATGTTGAAAATGTATTCGTTTTAAAATATCCGTTTTAATTTAAATAAATAAAGTGCGAGAGAGTTATTATTCGTTTTAAAATCAATTCCGTCGAATTCCCAAAAAAAGAGAAAAAAGTTAACTTTAATAAGAGCACTTCAATTTATGGAATTCCTACAAAATCAGGTGAGTTATACATTAACCCTTTGGTGCCAAATTAGGATATAATTTAGTTGCGACAGAATTTGGTGAATTTATACATTTTATTAATACGAGTGAGTATAAGAGACTCTTTAAGAGTTATCCTTTATTTTTTCCGAGTGAAATGCTATCCATTTTTATACAGTATATGATGGAAATTGTATACTGCATTAAGTTTTCCTGTGCATAAAAACTATTTCAACTCAATCTTTATTATATCAATAATAATATAAAATTATTTAATTCTCATCATTTTCATTTGATTTTCAACAATTATTACCGTTGCTTTTACTATTATACTGTAAACGTTAATGATTGTGTGTTTATTAATTTAAAATATTACATTAAATTATTTTTAACTATTCAAAATGTCCAATCCTGTGAGGACTCGTCGCAAAGTGTTCGATTATTGGCGAATCGAAAGTGCAGAAACGATAATAATGGAATAATTAACCCTTTGCGGTCGTATGTCTACTCTCAGTCACCACAGCAAGGAACTATACGAATATATACGAATCTTATACTGTATGCATTCCTATATCAGTTTAAACTTTTCCTCAATTTCTATTAAACCTTTGCATCAACTAATGCGATGCTCCATCCATTGGAGATAATTCGCAGATACATTGTAGAATCCCGAAGAATATTTGCTAAATTGTATTTATGAGTAATTAGAGATTCCCTCTTGTTAAAATATAGTACAAAATATTAGTGAATATTATGTAAATGTATCCCTGCTCTTTCCAAAGAAATTAATTCCGACCAATAGATACCCATACCGAAATTTTATACGCCCGCAAAGGGTTAAAGAACTCTTTTTATAACAGGAAAATATACTGAATATAATTGTATTATCTTCTTCAGCAGTTCAGTAATTTGAGTGAGGGAAAATCCCGTATTTAATCTATAAATAATAAAGGGTTAAGTGCGTACCTTGTTCGAAGCTCTCTTTCATGTGAGTCTGGTCCTCCATGTGGAAGAAGTCAAAGCAGGACTTGCCCAGGAGCTCCGGGGGTGAGTAGCCCAGCAACCCCATCACTCTCTGGTCGACGAACGTGAACTTCCCCTCCATCGAGTGCCGCGATATGAACTCCGCGTTGTTGTTCGACCCCGAGAGGTCGTTCGTGTTCGGGGTGGAAGTAACCTGAAGGCGACCGATGGCGACGAGGCAGCAGTGAGACCCGTTCTCCTCCCCCGCGCGCTCCATTTGCACCCCTGCAACATCTCACCAAATAAATCCCCCTTTCTCTCCGGTACCTTTGCGGTGGGGGTGGGAGGGGGGATGGGTGGCGGGGGGTGCTTACCAGTCGGGGGCCAGTTCTTGATGTACCCGGTGCAGTGAACGACGGCGTAGTTCTGTCCGTCTCTGCTCTGTCCGAGGCTGTTTCTTTGTTTTAGGCGATTCAGGTGACCGACGGACATATTGTCGGAGGATACGTTGCCGACTTTCATCCGGCAAATGAATCCTCGACGTGAACCCATGCAAAGTCGCATTGAAGCTGAAACAACACAAAATTACATTTTAAATAATGAAAAGTGACCGTTGGATAATCGAGAGAAGCTACAAAAAAAATGGCCGACTTTAACACTTTTACTTTTTCAGATTTAATAAAAGTGCTCGACATTTTAGTCAAATTGAAACATTTAATTAATAAAAGCTAATTACGTAAACGTTTATTGTAAATATAATCAAAAAATACACTATCAAATAATTCTATTCGGCTGTTAATAAGTTTCATTTGAATTGAGAGTGCAAAAGGGTTAACTTTGTATTTATTATTAATAAAAAGTGTATTTATTTATCTGCTCATAATTATTTTCAATTTACCCAAAATAAAATAATTAAATAAATAAATAAAAAAAGGTTTTTTTCTAAATTTAATTTGACTCAAAAAGAGGAACCTGCTGCTGATTGCTGAATGGGTGCAGCGCCCATTGCAATGAGGAAACTGCACCGCTAACATCAGCAAATTAGCCACGACCTGGAAATCGATGTGAAATTCTTTTTCCTACGGTCTGAGCCTTTTGTCAATGCAGCGCAAAATTTAACTGAGCTGAAATTGAGTCTTATTTCACAGTTGGATGACTGCAAATAAGGGCATCACAAGGCCTCCGCAGGAAATTCAAAGGCAGCTCACGAGGGCGGAAAAAAGAAAAATAAAAACAATAATATAAAATAAAACCGCTACTTCAACGTGAATGCGCGGCCGAAAAGATATTTTCTACGCAAACACACAGAGGAGCACAGAGTTAATTTTAATCTTTATTTTTCACCCGTCGCTTTCCACAGGATCGTAACTAGGTTAACTAATATTATTGCAGGCGCGCCCACTTTACGGACACACTCGACTGTAATGAATCGCTTTCTTTATACGCTGTCCTTCCCATTGTAAAAACATTTAAAACATTTACGACATGACATTTCCATAAACAGTTCCCCCTCTCCGCTTCCACCCTTTCCTTCCTCGCCCGTCGCTCTCGCCCCCGTCACCCCCGAGGGTGGCAGAAGAGGGACACTTACACTGATGCCCCTCCTTCTTCACCGTTCCAGTCTTGAGATCCAATATTCTGCCCGTGTTTTGCGGTTCCTGGGTGGACAGCTGCTCCCTCACTTTTTCCACGTCCTCCGGGTGGACGTTGTCGTAGATGCAGCTCCCGAACCAGTCATTCTGGGACTGGTTGAGGACGGGAGTCACCGAGTCGGACACGTAGATGATTCGGCCGGTGTCGCAGGTGACCACGAACAAGAACCCGTCCGCGGCCTCCAATATGAGGTGCTTCAATTCTTGGTCCGTGAGGAACGACGGTTTGTACGTCCCGTCGGACGACGTATTTCCGGTACCTGAGGAGAATACACAAACCGGGAATTAATCTCTTTCCTTTCTTTCGTTTCGATTCGTTTCCCTCTCGGACAAAAGATGCTGCGTCCTTATTTCTACGGGGTCGGGAGTTTTTTTCGAATCCGCCTCAGTCAAGTTTGGGGGCTGAAAAAGCACTCCAAAGAAACTTCGTCACAAAGTCTTGACGAGTCAAATAAAGGAAAAAAAAAACAAAGGACGAAAATGCCCTCGAAAGAGCTCTTTGCCTCTTCTTTTTTTTTTTTCCTTTTGCATTGAAGAAGTTAATTTGGAGGAAAAAAAATAAATATTTGATGAAAGATAATGATATTCATAAGTGCCCTTGTGTGAAGAAGTTTTAAGCATATAATAACTATTCAAGGCGCAAGACATCCGGTGGCCATATTACAACATTTTGTCACCAAGCCCATAACTTAATCCTCTCTCTTGGACACAAAAAAAAGGTTCTTCTTAGTATGCCAACGAGGTTTGCGTTTTCCGCCGTCGTCTCTCGCAATTAGGGAATTCATCCGACGATCGGCGGGAGAAATGTCAACATTAACACTTCGGATGGCTCATTCATGGAAACAAGTGAAAACATCACAGCAAAAGGTTTTAAATGAAAAACTCAATGTGAATCTCCGAATTGACGGGAGCAAAAACTTCTTTGGGCGCAATCTTTGCTATAAATATTAGAAAAGACTCTCATATCAGCCGAGGGAAATAATTCAAAATTAGTGTTCCATTATCGGATTTCCGGGGTACGTGATCCGCCCCTCCCCCAACCCTCTCCCACCCCCGAGTGATCCTTTTCGGAGTTTGTTTTCTTCATATCACGCGACGCACCTGAGACAAAACTGGGCCAATAAAGAGACGAGGGGGAGAACGGGGGGGGGGGGAGGTGAAAACGGTAATTAGGGAACTGAATCACATTTTCATATGCAACTTTTCCTCTCTCGAATTTAATATCGCGTTATCGGATCGCCCGGAAAGAAATCCACGAAGGCCCGAAGGTATTTCGAAAACACCCTTTCCAACCCATTAAGAATCCTTTTCGAGGTTAGTCCGGAAGGCAAATACGAAACGATCCTCCCGAGCAAATAAAAGGAACGAGTCGGATCCCATTCTATGGGAGGTCAAAGGTCACGAAGACAAAGGACTCGATAAATCAGGCACAGGTGGATGAGAGAAACGTCATCTAAACGGGACACGGGACGGGGACGGGACGGAGGGACGGGGAGGCGAGTGAATGACTATTTTAGTATGGACTCTTGAAACGAATTGTTCGCTGGAGAGACAAAGGGAAAGAGAAAATTAAATTTGAAATTTCGTGACGTACCACGTAAACTGGAAATTTGTAGCGACCGTCCTGTTGAGCTCTTTGCACCGCCCAAATTTTACCCTCGAAAGCGTCTCACAATGTGTAATAACGGAGCTTCTCATCAAAAGCATAGAAATTTACGATTGGGAGAACTTTTACTCACTGGAAGACAGCTTAGCGGCAGAAAGCGAGAATTAAATCACTGACTAAGCAATCGTACAAGTTCTTCAGTTAATAAAAGAATGCATCTTCGGTGTGAGAGCAAAGGCATTCCCTCCGATGGGAAAATTGTGAAATCTGAACTGAGTGCAATCCTTTGGGATATGCGGACACTCTTTTTGGGAAAATTCAGCCGTCTCGAAAATCGATACAACACTTTTCCAACCTTTCGAGGTGGTTTCGAGGAACTCCTGAGGGTCGCCAAAGGAAAGAAGGGGAAGGAAATGTGTGCATAACTATAGTCAAGACGAATTATGCATTTTAATGACGGTCAGACACAAATTCGTAAAGGGATACTCGAACCAACGGAACTGAGTACCTGCATGGATTTAATCGTGATTCAAATGATAAATTATGATTCCTCCCTCTTTTCACCCCCTCCCCCCCACACCGTTTGTTTCCACCGAAACATTTGTACCCATTCGGTCTGAATGGAACGTCGCTTATCTGAAAATTAACTTATCACCACTCTTAGTGAGTAAGCAGTGGGAACGAAAGGGGTACGCACAGAAAGCGCCATATCTTCAATGGTTGTTAATTGAACCAGTGTTTGATTAACACTTAAACTGATACAGACTTCGTTCGAAATGACATTTTTAAATTACAGTGAAAATTTCAAAATAATTTCAACGCGGTGTGGAAATTAAGTTTCAGAAACTTTTAGGCCGATCGTAGTCAAAAATAAAATGTGGCGAGTTCGAGCAAGCGGTGGGAACACCACTGCCCCAATCGCTGCATGCGAATCTTCTGCAAAGGCGAACTACACTGTGACGCATTTTCGCTGAAGTTAAGGGAAAGGTAGCGCGATTTTGAACTTTGTCGTAGTCAAAATAAAGCGAACCTAGAAGGAGATTAACTTGGAGGCTCGGGTCCACCGTCGCCATTCCCGTAACCACATTAGCCAAACTCGCCTTGAACAAGCCATTGGAAAACGATAAACAGAGGCAAAAAAAGAATTAAAATGATGTCAAAGCTTTTGAAACGTTTCAGCAGAGATAAGCACGTGGATTTGGAAAGAATTACTCAGAGACGAAACGGATTCGGGGTTTTGAGTGGGGCCCTTCAATCCTTACACAACTCTTTGACGGATTTCGCCCTCAGACACAGCCTTATCTGAAAGAAATATCCTATTTTTTGGGGGGCACCTCAAGGCGCTGGGAGGCCCCGAAAGACACCAAGTTGGCGCCCCGTGTCCCGAAGATGTTTGTCCGTCAGGCGAAGTGTAAATAATATCGATGGCTCTTTCAATTAATGACTTCTTTCAATTTTCAGGGAATGACCTTTCATATTTTATTTAAAAAAAAGTCTTTTTTTGAATCAAAATTTACGGTCGGTTTCTCTTTCCTCGACGCGCTTTGAATATTAAGTTTCTTCTTTTTAATTGCTTCATAAATTTTTTTTTGTTTTCCTCCCTATCTCTCGCTATTAAATAAAAAATATAATTTCAGGTTTATCAACTCCAACTCAACCTGGAAAAAAAAAAAATTTCCCCAAACGAAAACGAAATTTCAGAGAAAGAGGAAAATCGTTATGACTTCTTTTGAAAAGATTTGCATTTAAAATAATTTCTTTTTTTACTTTCTTTGTCCTCCGTGGAAAAACTTCAAACATTCAGGTACGAAAATTCCTTTTCCATGTTTTTTCTTCAGGTAATTCCATCTCTCTTTTTAAAATTTACTCATCTCTTCATTCATAGACAGAGTGTCAATTTTACCTTTTTTTCGGAACTCATTTTTGTAAGTTGTCTAAATTTTTTGCAACTGCTTAAATTAAACAGAAGAGAGTTTCATAAACGGGCAATTTCCATCGGTCTTAATATTATGATTATTTATTCTTTGCTAAGGGAAAATGCAAAGCACGTCATAAAACACATCTGCACACCCGATGAGGGCTGTGAATCTCCGCAAAATCTGACGCTCCCAAACCTCTGCATTCCCACAGAAAAACCCTTTCGCACAGATAATCATTGGCCGCAAACAGTCATTAGTCTGAGGGCCCCATCGCCGCCATATTGGTACTTCTGGTGTGTGTCAGCTTTGGAATACGTCCAATGCGGAGTGGACATTTGGGACGTGAAAAAATTTATTCCATGTATTTCAATTCGGTCTGAGACATTAATATCTTGCGCAAATTTCGCCTCAGTCCTTAATAATTATACAGGGGGGAAATTAATGATTAATAAACTGCGGCCACAAAACAGAAAATCAATTATTTCTTTCGTGTTTCAGTATTAAACAGAGTTTAAATTAAAGGGTAAATTAATTAAATAATTAAATCTTTCCCGGGGTTAAAATAAATCAACAGTTAAATTAATTCTTTTTTTTCAATTAAACACTTAATTTTTTTTTAATGAGAATGAATTAACCGTTTTATTAAACCCCAATACTTCTGCGAAATGATTTATCTAGTGCAGGTTACAACAGCAGAAACGAATGAGGCTCTGACACAATGGGGTGAAGTTAAAACGCGCCTGAAAATTCAAAGAACCTCAGTTAAAACGCGGGTGCAACTTGAAAGTGTTAACCCGTGACCCTTAATTAAAATTAATTAATCATTCACAAATGATGGACATTCCCGGAGTGATTTTATTTAATCATAAAACCCGAGCCGGAATTCATCTTTCGAGATGGCCGTGAAAGGCAAACGGGATTGATTGCTGTCGTGATTGAAACGACTTTCAAAGAAAAAAGGAATTTCTTTCCTGAGATTGATTTTCCGAGCAATTTTTCTTTCTTTCGCTTTCTTTCCGGAAGAAGAAAATTACTTTCCCCGGGAAGGTCGTTGGACTGGGTCATTTTCAATTAACCGAACGTTGTAATTCCAATTAGGGGCCGTTCGTAGGGATTCCCTGAATTTTTCATTCCCCTTCTGATAAATGTTTCAACCGGCCGGGGTAATTACATGCGGGAGATTTGGCTTTCGTTCAGGTTTACAGAGCTTCGGGAGCTTTGGGTTAACTGGCGGAAGTGGCGAAGCACCGGAAGAAAATTTCGACGCTTCCCGCTTTATTATTTCAAATTTTCCGCGCTCCGCAACAAACATTATTTCTCCTTAAGTGCTCGTGTTAATGTGCAAATTAGATTCTCCGAATCATACGACCTATTCTACGGTGAATTAATGACAAATCCTATGCACTAGAAATGACATTGAATGACTTTTTAAGTGCCACGTTTAAGACAGAAAAATGTCGCTTAAAAGTAGCCAATTCATCACAGAACGGGGGCTTCGTTTTCCGACACGATTGCCTTGTCAGGGTTAAAACCGCGCTCGAACCTGCCATTTCTCTCGGCTTCCTCGTTGGAATTTTAACGCTTGTAAATATCCCAGGGAAACATGAGAGGAGTTATACAAGACTGAAAAATATACCCCGGAGGCTCTGCTAAAAACCCGAATAACTCCATTTGTCTTTGAGGAAACGAATCTCGGGACAGAACGCCCGAACCAACAAAAGCACTCGAGTAATTATGTCCGCTCGGTGTGAATTTTATTACGCTCCTCAAAATCCGACAGAGAAAACATTAAAATTAATTCTTCTCAAATGGAATTTACGTGTTTGATATTTTTGCGATTAAGTGGATTTAAGCTGTGAGAAAACTTTTCTGCGGATATCGCCACTTTCCCTTTTTTAGCGGCCGGATAAGTTTTTCGGGACTGCGATGCTTTCGGGACCGCAAATTATGTCAGGCAGCAAAAGACTGCACGCGAGATTTCCTCTCGTTCGGCGAAGATGTACCGGGATTTTTAACAGAAATGAAGGGAGATAAAAGGCGAAATTCCTCGACCGAGAAACCGATTACATAAAAGGGGAAAACAATTTACCTTCTCTCTTGAAATGTGTCCATTAGCTTCAGGTCGAACAGGCGAACCTGAATTTCCGTTCGCCGGCACCGGCTTTTACGGTGGAAACGAATTTGTTAGCAGAATCACAAATTGTGATTTATTTTGAGATAAACAAATGCGTGGCTGAGAGTCTTAAAATCATTACGCCGTTAAAAAGAAGTTAACTGGATGCATCAAAGGAAACACATTTTTCTTTTTCTTTTTTTTTTTTTTGGTGAAGCTATGCTAAACACGATGAGACCCCTTTTTTGTTAATTCGAATGTATCATCGTTATAATTTAAATGGCTCCCCATCGGGCCGTGATCTTCATTAAACCTCCAATCAATTTATGAATTTTTTCCACTTTTCAACGAACCATAAAAAGCAAACAAATTATTAACAATTAACTTCTTCAACCTGACTAATTTCTATTAGGTTTATTATTAAAACATGGCAGAGTGATTGCTAATTACGAAGCAAAAACGCCCACTCCATTTATACCCCGTTTCGGAAGAAGTAATTTGTTTCGATTCGCCCTCCTTTTGCACGTCCTCTAATTACGGACTCAGAAAGAGTACAACTCGGAGAAGCAGAAGAAATACGCCATCGCTCCAAGAGAAGGGCGCAATGCAACAATAAAAAAAAAAAAAAGGCAGGGCATGGACAATAATGGGCGATTGTTTCTGCGGGTTTTTCGATGACTCCTTTGTTTGTAAGAAAGGGACAAATGTCACGTTACTCACCCCTGAGCGCTTTCATGTGAGCCACGGCCATTCGCAGAATGGTCAATTTGTCGGGTTTCCTCGCGAGGGCACTGCACGTCGGCACCATATCCGACAGCTCGGTTATGTAGGCGGTCATCTTGTTCCGTCGACGACGCTCAATTTCGCAGTGATTCTCCCTGCAGTAGGAAGTAAGACAAAACAAAGGTCAACACAAAAATGACACACATTGAATGAGATGATGGAACCGCGTGAAACACCTTAGAATTTACAAACCGTAATTGAGGCAAAGGAGAGCATTTGAGCACATTTAATCATTCGGACTATATTTTCGGTCACGCTTTCGGGATAAAATAACGAAAGCTTTGGTGAGCCGCAAAATGAGAGTATTAAATATTTGAAAATTAAAGTAAATCAAGAATGCCCCCTGCTTTAGTAGTTCAAGAAGTTCGAGTTCGGATCGTTTCGTAAAAAATACAACAGCCAAGTTTTGAGCGAACTTTAAATGTATAATATACCACAACGCCGTTTCAAGACGTTTAAATTTTGGAATATGTACGCATACAATAATTAAATTTCCAGTTGTACACCCATTCAGGAGTGCAAATCCAATACTACATTAACGGAAAAAAAGCATTTCCTTCGAATGAGAGTGATTGGAACTGTTTAAAAAGATGCCATCCATTAAACAGTTACTGAGTTGAAACGACATTTTGTAAATTTATTTAAAAAGCAAAAATAAACTGAGATGCGAAATGTTAGGCATCGAACGAGGGAAAAAAGAATTCGCCGCTCAGCTCTTTTCCCGGTGCAAAGCTTCTCAGAATCTTTTTCTTCCTCATAATAGTAAAAACTTATGCATACCTTATGTAAATGTTTATCTGTTAATGTTGTCGGTTAATAAGGCACACGTTTACATTAAACAAATACTTAACCAACAAACGTAGTTTACCCTGCCATTATTGGCTTTCGCTTCCTTTTGTAAAGGGGGGATCATCAACAAGTTTCTAGGGAACATTTCTCTGATGCCACACTGTCAAATGGAAGCTTAATAAATATTATTTATTCTTATTATTTATTATTTATTTATTTTATATATTCTTTATTAGATATTTTTTATTTATTATTTATATATTATTTTATTTATTCTTTATTCTTTATATTTTTATTTATAAATTATTTTATTTATTATAATTATTTTTATTTGTTATTTATTTATTTATTTTTTATTTATTCATCAAACTTTCAAGACTTCTTCCAATTTGTTTATGATAAATATAACATGAAAATTTTTGCCACCAATTTTTCCATGCAAAAAGGAAAAATTATATATTAAAAAAACTTTCATAAAATATATAAAATATATTAAAAATCTAAAAAAATATCTTAAACTGTTCCAAACGAACTGTTCGAAGATATTTTAAATTTAAGGTAGAATTGAGAAGGAAAAATAAAAACGAGAAAGATGAGAAAACATGAAAAGTACAACAAAAAAAACAAAAAAAGAAGTCAACCGTAGATCGCAAAAAATTATAAAAAAACGTAAGAAAATAATCAAAACGGAACAATAGATTTAAATAAAAGAACGAAGAGTACCGCACTTAAAAAGAATACAGTGAAATAAGTGGAAAGAAAATCTTGAAGAGGCGAAACAATTCTTCTCCGGTTGTTTTCGATATTAGAACACATTTAAACATTAGATATTTTAGAAGACACCCCAGGAAATGTATTCGCTCAAAAATTGTTACCCGAAACCGGAGAAACTCTGCTAAAAAAAGCAAAAATCAGAGTTTCTTGAAATTTTCAGTACAACATTAATTTGAATTTAAAAGGCAAAAGGGAAGTTTTAAATTTTGTTAAATTTTATAATTCAATATTAATGGTAACAGTCTGAGGAAAAGGGCTCCATTTCATCTTTTCTTATCCGAACTTTCACCAAAACCAGTCAAAATTGTAGAGGTTGATTAAACAACTCCAAATAGAAGTTATGAAGCCGCACTTTCGAACTGAAACAAAAGTTACGCTTTGCTTTCCCTCAGCCAGCTGCACGCTTCAGATAACGAAAACTTTACAAACTTATTTTATAATCCGGGAGACTTATCCCGGGAAAACCCCCGACAAGTGAGCAACGCTTCACCACATCCGGGGAGGTCATTTCGCGGGGGTCCCGCTGACCTCTCCCTCTGCTCACGTGTCAACGCCCACTTTGGCCCCCCATCAAATTCGACAAAATGCCTGTGACTGTATCGAGAGAAAGTTCGATCTGTTACTGATTTATTAATCGTAATTTCGAGTAAAAAAAACTCCTTTTGATGAAACCATCCGCGTTGTGAGAATTAATCATTGAATTTCATGCGCATTCTTTGCGGTCCGATCATTCCCTCGGTTCGAATTCGTGCAAATTCTGCACCCTCTTCCAGAAAAATTGTTATTTTTTTTTTATTAAATCATTTATTTATTCTTTCCCATTAAAAAGTAAGACTCATTGTTGCATTTTTCGTAATGCAGAGGAATTAGAAAAAAAAAAGCCGGGCTGGAGTTATTTGATTGAGTTAAACAATTTGTAATCTGAAAATCTAAACAGGTACCTGGAGTATATACCTCGGTTGTTGTTTTTCTTTCTTTTTTTTTTGTTCTTGTTTCTTTTGAGTCGTGACCGAGGCTCTCGCCTGTTCTCGTTATTCCCACGGTGTTCTCCAGTCGAATCCGTGCAGGGAAAACCGCTACAGGCGAAAGATGGCAGCAGCCACGCCGGAGGGATGTTTCTATGCGTTTCCTCATAAGTCTTTGCACCCGAAGGCTCCTTCTTTATTTAAACTACCAATTTAAGGGAGCTTCCACTCCAAACTCTGCATTATTAGGCTAATTACGAGGTCGCTTTTCACACAACATACAACTCCATGATCGAACCAATTTAGACGGAATATGTGTTCTTTTCAAGTGTTTTTAAATGGCCGACATGGCACAGTTGTGTCAAACTATGCCTCGATCAATGTAATGACGGAGTCTATCGCTCCATCTTTGAGAAAAACAGGCGGGAAACTTTGAAGAGTGCAACTGAAACCAATCGAAAGAATCCGGAGAACGACTGACCCTTCAACTTCAAACGGGGAACTGAGTAACAATGGCGATGCATTTTCAGCATTAAAACTATGAGGATCTATCTGTGTAACAATTGTTTCTCACGATCGAGTGAGTTCCTTAGATACCGATTGTGGCTCAAAACGGCGCGCCGTAGATGAGAGAGAGCACTAAAATAAAACTAAACGAAAACTGAGACAGAAAAACATTTTCATCTCAAAAATAACCAATGTTTTCCCTGTGATTTTTGTCAGCACGAATGATCGTTAGTCCGTTAAATTCCCGAAAATTAACCCTTTTGCTGATCTTCCGACAGAACACTCGGTCAACAGGTTCCCCAGCCTCAATTAATTACCGAACCTTTTTAAATCAATCGATCCCTTTCCTGTTTAATTAAGATGTTTTTTTCAACCTCACTTCGAATGAGTTGGGGAAGAAACCCGGGCCAACATTTTCGATTTAGTCCTGTGGGAGAGAAAAGAAGTGATTTTGCGGGGGATTCGGGTGTGCAGAGCCCCGACGAAGATGCGCCCAGGCAATTCAATCAACAGGTTAAGGAATTTTCCTAAAGCTAAACCTTTTCTTCTCGTCCGTTTTATTGAAGTGAATGTTGTGATTGACCTCAGTCGGATCTAAGTAAACTTCCATTATTTATTTTCCCAATAAAAGCCGTCCGTCCATTTTTGCTGCGGCCACCATTTTCTTCTTGACCTTATTCTCGTGTCATTTGCTGTCTTTCCTTCTCCGCCTTCCACAACTCGCACTCAAGATTTATCTGTTTTAAATGGTTTTCGGTTTTCCTTTTGTCAGAATCAATTCCAGCTAAGGCTTTGTGATTTCTAACTGATTTCCAAACGATCTGGTTTGGGCGCCAGGTCACCAAAAAAAAGCCCAATTTCTATTTCTTGGATTAATTAAAATCGATTAATCCGATATATGACAGAGTGGAGAACTGGTGTGACGAGACATAAGCCTTGATTTCGCTTCAATACCCCAAATGCAATTGTAATTTGCATTTTTTAATATACTTTTTTCGGCCAAATCTGATGAAATCTGAGGATTTTGGCCGTTTCAAAAAAAAGAAAGTCCGAACGGGTTTTGTAATCCCTCACTTCTATACGTGTTTATTTTGATTCCGAAACATAATTGGACATTTATATCACCTTTTGGGTCGCGAGGTTTTCACACCAACTGTGCCCGACCATAAACGTTATCGGTTGTTGTTTGAAATGTTTGTTTTTCACTGCTGACTCTTTCGAATTGTGACACCGCATTGTCGGGAACCTTTCCCTGAGATTTTCCATTTAATGCCATTCCAAAGGGGATATTAAGAATGTAAAATCTAACAGCCGAATCGTCGACGAGGCAACCGCATGACTTCCAAGTTTTTATTTCCCCTCCAGAACCTTAAACAGTTAAACAATCACGATTTTGACATTGTTATTTTTCTCAAACGAAACTCAGACATTTTTTTCCATAACTCATTTCCGGAAAATGAAACTCGGTTCCAAGCCGATACGAACTCGCGGGGCGACCAATGAAATTATTTAACGGAAAATAAGGAAATGAGACGGAAGACGCCAAATGTTACCATTTTTATTTGTGTGCTCGTGGTTTAATGCCCGAGGCCTCGTTATTACGGGTCGGTCGTGAATGGCAGAGGGCCGGCCAATGAGTTATTAACATTGTTTAGTGGCCTTTTCCACTTCGGAACAACGTTCCCAACAAGAAACTTCCAACAGTTCTCAAGGGCCACTAATGAAGGCATTTAATTCGCCCCCTTTTGGGTACCCCCCCTTTTTCGGGAAAACACCGGAGTTAATAGGTACCTGGCGAAGCGTTCCTTGTCCTGAAGGCTGTCATCTTCCAGCCGCGAATATTTGTTCCCCGTGGGATCTTCCTCGTCGGACCTGAAAATAAAAATAAAAAAAAAATACAATCGGTCACTTTTTCTCAGGGGAAAAGCACACATCTCCCGACGAGCGCGCACATCGCATTTATTACGATAATTGATATTTTCGCGTGAATATTAAAGTACGAAAATCCGACGCATCTTGAGGCGAACGAGTCTGGGCACTTTTCCACTTATTTTGCCAACAAACGTTTCCGTTTATTTGTTATTAGAATATTATTCAATTTCGTCATTACGTAAATTATTTAATAAGGCTCGACGAGGGTAAGGGGGGTGCGGTGCGGAGGGGAGGGGGGGCAGAGAGAGGAGGGAAGCGCACGGTGTAATAACAATTTCCGCATAAGCTGAAAACGCCAAAAGCGGTCTTGCTCCCGCCGATCGGGCTCAGACGATGCACCTCAATCCATTTCGACTTTTCTACCTGCAAGGTACAACATTCCTCAGGAAACTTCTCTGTTATTACACGAGCAAATGATAATCCGGAATGGGTATCAATTTATTCAAATTAAAAATTAAAAAAAAAAAAATAATAAGGGACGAACACGGATCAAAGCGAAAAGGGGGTGTGGGTGGTGGCGTCCCGGTCATAAGTCGAGCCATTCCGAAATGATTTTAAAAGTCGTGAGACCGACGCGGTGCCAAAAAAAGGGTAAAAGACTAACACTTTCCGGGAAATAGTAAAAAAAATCCACCGAATAATGGAGGGAGAGAAACGAATTTCATTTCGAGATAACGAAAATTAGAAAGGGGTTTTAATTCGGTGGTGGTCACCCGTCTGAAAATGGGTTGCATGTTGAAACACGAGACTACTCAACCCGTCGTCCGTATTATTAAATTCAAAAATTTTACTTATTTCTGCTTTTTTTTCACCCTCCTCCTCCTCCTTTTAAACCTTCTTTTTAAGTGGTTATTGTCATAATTTTTCTCTTATAGCAGGTATCTTCCCCTGTATCTTTTCTCCCGATCATTTACAACCGTTTGCCCCATCGTGAGTGTACCATAAATGATTTTAGTAATGTTTTTTTTTTCATCCCGAAATGTTAGGCTCCTTCCGATTCGGAGGTACACTTAACATCGGCCATTATCAGGGACTGTAATCGCGGCATTGGGGCGACGTTAAGTCGAAAATATATGTTCAGCTTTTATATATATTATCCGTTTAATTGCTCCGAAAGGCTATAGAAATATAAAATGGCAATGGCGAAGAATAAAATTTAAAATACTTTGATTTTTTCGCGTAAGCAGTTGAATTTCTCCGTAGTGTGTACGAGTTCATATTTCAGAAGTTTTTGTCGAAGTTAAGCAAAAAAAAAGTCAATCACGCAAAAATTCCTCTCTTTTGCAATCTCCTCTCCCCTCCGAAACTTTTCTTGCAGATTCAGCGTTGGAAATTTAACTGCTCTGCCGTTTGCGGATTTGAGTCGCCGATCGTGAAATTGAAATCCCCCCCCCCCCCCCCCCCCCCCCGAAGTGAATCTGTAAATATGTGTCCCGTAGCAATTTTTAAACATTTCCAGTGTTTTATTGTCACCGATAATTTTACCTTCATGTAGACGTCTTGTTAAGCACTCATTATAAATCTGACTAATAACATTCCAAAAGACTGATACAGTTCTCACATCAGAGTTAGCAGGCGGCCATTTTCTTTTTCATTCCTTCTCAATTCTTTATATTTATGCACCCCTTTGATATAAAAATAACATTAGGTGAAGGGCATTTTGTGCCGAGAGAGCCATGACATTGCGGGGGCCTTCTGACACTCATCAAGCGGAACCATTTTCCTTAAAAAAAAAAATAAAATAAACCTCGCGACCTTCTGAATAAAAATAAAATCCGAAAAATTAGGTTGAGCCCTATTATTTCTTCGGAGTATTAAAATTAAAAGACTCGATTGGATTTTGACTTTTGTCCGTTATTAGAAAACTCCTGCAAATGCAGATGCCCGTGAAACGATTACGACTAAAATTATTTTTTTAAATGGTAATTCGTAACAGGCCGAAAAAGGATTCGTGCAAGATTTTTATTTCGATAATGAAAAGGAATTAATATTTATTTTAAAATTACAGTATACGACTTAACCTATCAATCAACTCATTTATTATCAATCATCCCCGTGGCTTAAGATGAATGAAATGAGCGAAGGATTTCCACCCGGGCGACCGTCATCCTAATATTCTCCTTCTTAATTATCGGATGGAAAATGAGAAAAACAGAAAAGAATGGAGAAAAGCCTCCGAAACCTTCGCTAATGGCAGAGACGTTCCCCCAAACTGCTTCCTATGACCTCGGAAGGAAACCAAAAAACTTTCGACAGTCATTTGCCCCGGCCGTAATAAATTAATCCGACTGAAAAGAAAAAAAAAAACCCCAATGCTCTTATTCGGCTTCATTTGCATTTCGCGTATAAATTGTCGTGATTTATGTGAACGCTCTATGGTTTGCTTAAACGCCGTAATATCCCCGAAAGTGTTAATTAGAATAATTGTCGGGCCTCATCCTTCGATGAGTGTAATTAACTCATTTCAAATCGTTCTCCGGTTAAACACTGCAAAACCTCAATTTGAAAATATTTGCGCGGACACGACAAGGTACGGTCAGCAACTCCAAGAACTGAACGAACTTCTCAAAGCTTTTCATCGAATGCGAAACAAAGTGTCAAAATGAAAAAAAAAAAAAATGTTTACTTTCCCCGATTTCTAAAAAGCCTCAACACTCGCCCTTCCCAACGGTTTCTTGAAAATAAAAATCATTTTCCAACGGGGGAAGTCTTTTTTGTAATTACATTTGCTTACTTCCAGGGAAAAACGTCAGTTGGGCAAATTTGAAAGAAAAAAAAAATTTCAAACTTATTACATTTTTCGAGAAAAAAAAAGCAATAAAACGTTTTTGCCAGCTTTCCAAATCTTGACAATCCCGGAATGAAAACGGAATTTCGTTTTCGGGCTTTGCGGAGTAAAAGACAAATTTCCCTCCTCCGGTACTCGAAATTAATTTTTATTTTTGGTGTATTCTCTTAGCAGTTCGAAGAGAGAACATTAACCGAATTGAATTTTACTTTTCCATGGTTATTCCTTGCCCAATTATTTTCAAATTACATTATTTTCCATTACCAACCATGACAAATCCGAGAAAAAAAACGTGATTCGATTCCATTTCCCAAACACTAAACGACTCGATGAATTATTTTCATTAGTCGAACAAATCGAGGTTTTCGCTAAACTACGAAAATCGCCTCATTAAAATCCGCGCATATTTTCGTCGACCATAGAGTCTCAGAATGAATAAATGGCGGGAAAGCTTTTTTTTTGAATCGGAGCTTCGGTCGAAAAATCACAAACGATTGGGGGAAAAAAATGACACTCAGTTTGATTTTCTTTTAATTCATTCCCTCCGACAGCTCAGCAAAACTGCAAAAAAAGTTTCCCCATCCTTTCCTCGAATCTCAAAACACCAACACTACGATACGTAATGCTTTTCTTTCTATAGTCTATTATTTTCTGGGTTCTTCGATTTTCACGCGCGTTTCTTGCATTCACAAAAACAGGATCTCGACATTTTCTATAAAATTGCAAGGTTCGGTTAACAAAAAGAGTTTCTTTTTTAAGAAAGAAAAAAAAAGAAAATTGATTTTTTTTTGTCTTTCCCTAATGTTTGGCATCTTAAGCACCGAAACTCGCGTCCATTAAAAGAAATATTCCCAAGTGAAGCTTACATTATGGACTCCTCAGTTAATAACAGTAATTGAAATTAGATAACCGATCCTGCATCAACGGCACAACTGCCGGTCGCTCTCACACTGAGGAAGAAACACAAGAACTCCCACATTGTTGTGCCATACACCCGTGTTTCTTTTCCCCGAAAGCAAAATGGCAGATGGGGGCGATTTCAGACGTGAAACAGATGCGATCCCCTTTAAGGTGCACGCGGTCAACTCACGCGGATTAGAGGCGAAAAATGAAAATGGAGCCAATTAAAATTAAGAACCGAAGTGGAAAGCAAAATGTCTCATAAATAAACGGTTGACATGTGTGAGTGATACACAACATTTAAATCCCCAAATTATTCCGATATGATAAAATGGCATGATACGCACAAGTTTTATATTTGGGTCTATTTTCGCACCTCTCACATTTAAATTCCACAAGATAAAAACACAGGCGAAACTGTAAAATTGAGGGGGTTGAAATCACGCTGACACGTTCATCCCCTTACGCTGAACATTAGTTCGGAGCGGAGACGTTTAATTTATCAGATAATTACGTATCAAAAAGTATTCATTTCGTTTAAAATCTTAAAGTGACCGAATATACTGTAATTAGTAAAAACTGCACTGTAATTTAAACGAGGTGGTGCAGCTGACAGGTTTTGGCAACTCCCAATTCGGAAGTCACAATAAATGTGTTTTTGATGCATTAGAAGAAAAAAAAAATAATTATTGGGAGGACCGAAAGGGAGGATTGTGAAATAGTACTCAAGTGCACACGAAAGAGATGTTTTGTAATTTAAATAAATATGCTAATACGGTTTGTGGGGATAAAATGAAGCCTAACTTAATTAGTGAGTCTTCGAGAAGCGTGGCAGCCTATGATTTAATATGTGTGCTGAATTTTATTTTCCCGGCCGAATCGCTGCGATTTTCGAGGATTTTTTCCCCCTTGTGCATTTTTCGTTCTCGCCCCCCCCCCCCCCCCCGTCACACGGGGTGAGGGAAGATAAGACTCGGAAATGAGTTTTCTGTGGAAGTTTCGGATTTACGTAAATTAAATACGATTTTTTTTTTCCTCGACGCGAGGCGTTAGATTTCACCGTTTCCAGGAAAATGCAAAAAAGTAATGCCATTAAAAAGTCATTTATATCATTATCTGGTGACTTTGTATATATATCGGATCATGAAGACGGAGACGTGGGCTGAAGACAAACTGCTTTCCACTTTTCAGCTTTTTTTATTTTCTCTTACTTCGAAATGCACCTCAGAAAAAAGATCGGGAAAATATCAACCGATTGGAGACATTACAACAATTCTCCATTCAGAATTAATATCTTTAAAAATATCATATTTAAGCGGAGTGATGAGAAAAAAAAAAGAACAAAGGTTATTTTCCATTCGTCGGATAAAATATTACGATAAACCCCGGGTAAATATAGAAAAAACACACGTTAGAAGTTTCCTTTGGTAAAATTACCCTCCACCCTCATGACATACGCTCAAAACCTCCCCTTGAATAGGGCCTAATGAGCCCTTTATCGGAGCTGAAAAGCACGTAAAGTAGATTTGCGGCAAAATAGTAATCCCACCCTGGCTTATGTATCGTTTTATTAGGCTTCAATTGAGTTTTATAAAATCCTTTGCCGACGCCCCCCTCCCCCTTCTCTCCTTCATCCCCCGTTAATTTCTGCTCAGGTATCTGTTTAACTTTCCCCGTTCTGTGTCTTTGAAGAACATTTCCAAGGTTGTTCGTCTCCCCTCGCTCTCTCATTTCTCTTCGGACGCGCCGCGAATAAATGCACATTTTTTCGGCCTTGAGTTCTGAAGCCGTTACTAAATAAAAAAAAAAAGAGAAGCACTTGCAGGATAACGAATTCCGACTATGAACACGAACCTTCGAACAACAGGGCGAGCTTCTCTCAAGCTTCGAGTTCCGTGACCGTTCGAAAATGCCGTGGAAATCCACAGGAAAAAAAAAAAATTTTTTTTTTTCAAAACCGTTAAGACGCATTTGAGCCGAACGCAAAGATTGCATTTGGCCACCGTATTTATTTAGATTTTAACATGCGACTAAAAGCTACACTAAGATAGTGAGCAAACAAATTCGAGTGCACACAAAAGAAATCAAAGTTCAAAAAGAAATCAAAACGAAAGTTCTAGAAAATTCATAGTTGGAGAAACAGCTACCGAAGCTAAGGTTGCTACTTTTTCGAAACCTTACAAAAGCGCTCAAAAAGAACTCTTTCCCTGTCTGATTCATAGGTCAAAACCGTTAGTTTTTAGGATTATTGGAATCGATTTCAACTCAACAACGGTCTCCGACAAACCTTTGTTTGAGGCAACTCATAAATTCTTCATTATTGATGCATTTAAGGGCGATTGACATCGTGACCTTAGCCATTATGTGACAATGCGTTGTAACACAGAAGAATCGGCGATAACAATAAAAACAATCCGCCCCACCACAACGCCAAAGAAGGTCATTTCTACGTCAGACCGATGTGTTAAAGGCACCCTATGGGAATGGCATTGTGCTCGGATTTTAGCTCAGCAAAAACCTGAAACCAAAGTCTGGGCCCCTCCGAGAGGAGCCATTTTGAATTTGGCCGAAGACGTATACCCAATGTGAAAAATTCACAATCAGAGGAAAACTAACAATTCGATTCATATCAGAATTTGATTAAAATTATTCACGAGAAATGCCGGTTTTATTTAAATCTCAATGCGGTATATTATGCGAAGAAATAAGTCACCCGAGGGAAATTAACAATTTCGGGATTATGGCCAACCGGGAAACCCACAAAATCCAACGAAGACATCACGCGAAAAGAGTATAAAAGCTGAATAAAAAGTTAATAAAAAATTTATTGGTTTCGTCTAGTCAGCGAATTAACCGCCCGTTATTTAGAAAAAAAAGAAAAAAAAACAAACTGCAATGGTCTAAGTGCTGCGAAAAGCTTTTAGGCTCACAGAATGCTTTTCCTAATTTATGGGCATGAAACACTGAACGTAAAACAGATATTCCTATAAATATTGCTGATTCGATTTTTTTTTTACGAAAGCTGAACGTCGGACATAATTGGGGTGAAGAAGAGAGCAAATAATAAAATAAACTCGCGGTTCCATCTTTTTCGAGAAAGATAATTCGCATTTATTATATTAAAAACGGTTAATATTATGTTTTTATTCCTCTCTTATAATTTCGGAGGCTTTAAATCGGCTGCTTTTGATTTTTAAACCTTTCATTAAAAGATTTTAAAACTACGTCGACCTTTTTTTATAGTTAATTGTCTCATTGCCGAGTAGAACCTTTTAAGGATCCAATCAATAGGATTTAAACGTTTGGCACCTTTCTTTCGACCGATTCCTGTACTTCTTGCAAAAACCCGGGACGAACTATCCGCGCCTAACGTTCACGCAAAAATCAATTTCCCAGTCTGAAATCCAGGTAGACTGCAGCCTCATCTTTACCGTTTGGTTGGGTTCTGGTTAACCTGAAGTATTTATGTACATAAATTCACAATAATTTATTCACGTAACACCTTTCTCTGCGGTCATTACTTGTCACTTAACATTACGTCCAAGTGAGGAAGTTTTCCCCCCGTCGGGTTGGCCATCATTCACTCATTCTTTTCGGGGACTTAACTTCGTCTAATCCGCGTCGGGACAAATATTTTCCCGGCAGGAGATATCGATCCGAATGTACTT
Source organism: Brueelia nebulosa (assembly GCA_028293925.1). Taxonomy (NCBI): domain Eukaryota; kingdom Metazoa; phylum Arthropoda; class Insecta; order Psocodea; family Philopteridae; genus Brueelia; species Brueelia nebulosa. The sequence goes on along the minus strand of JAQIBA010000057.1, from coordinate 121,138 downwards.
GAAGTTAAAGCCCGGTGAAAATGTGCAACTTTGCACGTTCTTCCTTTTTCAATTAATAATGCATCGGTCTTGATTTTTATCGATATGAAGATAAAACCCGGCCAGGAAACCCCGGATTAAAACAATTATTTTCATACAGTTCGGGGGGGGGGAGCAGGACGGAAAATATTTATTTATTTGAGACGTTCGCACAAATAACGTTAAACGGAAAAGCGGAACGCTAATTTATGTCGGTTGTGCGCTCATGTAAAAGAGATTGATTCGCAAATTCGCACCTTAAATTTTATTACCCGTGTTAAATTCGAAACTGAGGAATTTCATTATTTGGAAGTATTTTTACTGACACTTTTTCTTATTTGTTGGTTAAGGGAAATCATTTGTTGAATGGTAAAAACTACCCCAAACAAATACTCCCCGATTGTTGGGGCAAAACAGTGCTAACGCAACCTATCGTTTTTCTGCTGCGTTTCTTTTCGCCGTCTCTGCGGTCGGTTTTTGTCTTTTTTCAAACTTTTTTATTCTCTTAATTTGTTCTCGGAATTTAAGCCTTTTCTTCGAGTTTGTGTTTTTTTTTTTATATTTTTTTCCTCTGACAATTCGATTTCATTAATCTTTCTCCTCTTTTGTTATCGCCGTTATTTGATTTTCTTTTCCTAATGATGTTCTTTCTTTCTTTGGAGTGTGCAGAACTTTCATTTCTTCGACCTTTTTTTTTCCTGCTTTGTTTTCGGTTTATTTGTATTTAATTTATTCTCATATTTATTTGCTCAATGGTTTCTTCATTCCCCTTCAAGATTAAAATGAGTGAATTATTATCGAATTAAATGTATTCGATCTCCCCCCCGCGAAAGTAATCCAAAGTCAGTTTCTTGTAAAATTGTTTAATGGTGTAAGTGAATTGGAAAATTTATCATTGGGAAAAAAGCTGTACATTTTACATCATTATTTGGGTTCTGGGAATGCTTCGTCGCTTTTCCTGTTATCCCGCGCACTCATTTCCTTTCTTTCCTTCCCCGAAACAACTGCTGTCGACGACGCATTTCGAAGAACCGCATCGTTTGACAGTCTTCACAATGGGAAGAACAATAAAGTTTCAAAAAAATCATCAATTAGTCTTCTCCAGTTTTGAAGCGGAATGAAAAAAATTTTCATTTTTTTCTTTTCTTATTGAAAAGTGAATGAAAACCACCTTTGGGCGAATGAGACAAAAAGGAACACATGAATTCCTCCATTGTTGAATCGGGGCGTACACCCTGACAAAATGACTGCCTCTGAATAAAAAAAAAAGCAAACAAAGGGGGCCAAGCGGAGGGATGTTGCCCTTTCACACAAACGATTCACAAATTGACGTTTGTAAACCAATTTTTTATTTCTTCTTCGGTGGAAAACTTTCGGAATTCATTCAGAAACTGCAATGTGCCTTCTCGTGATTCCGTGACCTTCATTTTTTTTTGTTCCGGTGCAATTCTATTAAAAGTAATAAGTTTCAGTGGAAAGAAGTCACCTTTTGTACCTGTTTCTTCTTTTTCATTTACATTCCCGTTATGAGCCGGTCAAAACCAAAACAAGTCCCAAACCAAAAACCTCAAGCCATAGTTATCTACCCTTCCAAACACCCTCAATGACCGTCGCAGGTAACCCCTGCAAAACGTCTGCCATTTTAAATTTCGCTGATGGCAGTACGCAGTGCCTTATGCTTTTAAAATGAGAGGATTCTCTGATGTTTTTACCTTCTTCTTTTGGAATGCTGCGTGAGTGTGATGGATGTTCCTTGCGGTGATGAGATGGCCACCCCGGGAGGGCCCATTCCCGGTGGGAGCAACTGGTGATTGGCCGGGAGGTATGTCGGTGGAGGGGCATAATGCATAGGACCGGGTCCGGTCCCCGTTCCGGAAGCAGCATACGTATACATTATGTATATATTAGTGCACACGCAGGATTAAATATCAACTCTGTCCTCCCGACATTGTCTATTATGAAGAAAACTTGAAACTTTGTTCGCGTTGATTGAGGGAAATCTAAGTCATTTTCTCGCTCCGCTATAATTTTTGCACCGATTTACTCTGCGAGAAAAAGAACCGAAATGATTCTATTAGTTTTTTCCCCGTGATAAGATTTATGGCTCGAGACTGACAAAATTAACTCGATATTTTTTATTTTGCTTTTTTAACGGTTGACAGGCCAATTTAGAATTAACTCTTTAGGTTAATCGCCGTTGAAAAAAAGTCACGAAATTAGATTTTCGCAGATAAAAAATGGGAAAAGTCATGGAAGTTGGATTCCAGTGTGTGAAAAACGAGAATGCATTAATAAAGAGATTGCCAACGAGGGCTCTGAGGCGAACCTTTCCGAGATTTGCATTTCTTTCCTTTTTTGTTTCACCCCCCCTTATATTTACTGAGAAAAATTCAAAATAGTTTTTTCTTTCCCCATCTTGTGGATATATAGAATGACTAGATTATGCCCTAACGAAAGCCAATCAATGACGAAAGCTTCGCGTGAAAACGTAAAATAATTTACAATTGTCAATTTATGATTGAGTAACCAAAATTGACATAAATCAATCCGAATTTGCACTGTTCTTTTCCCATTTGAAAGATAAAAAATTTTCAGTCTCATAAAAAAACCCGTTAGAATTAAATTATAGTTGTTTTATATCAAATACTTGAAAATTATTATCAATATTGTGTGGAATTAAATTCTTTTTTTTTCAAGGGCTTTTACGCTTTTTCTAATGAAAAAGGCTTTTCAAATCTGTTTCTAATTGAACAGAACCCCTAAAAATTGGGTTATCTTTTTGGACTGCATCTGCTCAATAAAATCCACCTTTGCAAATACATTCGAAAAGTACAGAAGTATATAAAAAAATATTTCATCCAATTAAAACACTGCTGAGTTTCATTTAAACTAATTCATAAAAAATCTAAATTAATTATATCAATAAAATATTAAAATAAAAAAAATGATCACTTCTGAGATAAATAAATTTATCGATAGTTATAAAAACTTCAAATTTTTCGGGAAGAAATAAAAAAAACAGAGTTGGGGCAAAAACTTAGGTTTTTTTTTTACCGGACAAAAAAGTAGACAACGTTTAAATAGAATTATTGGTCTAAAACGCGATTTTTTGTTCGGGAAATTTATACGCATTTAAAATCAACACAAATTATATAAACCGCGACGAATTTAAATAAAAATATATATTAATTCGATGAGAAAAAACACGATTTCACTGAGTCCGATTCGAATTTACACAAACTTCGAAGTGCCGTTCTCATGAACACCCGCGAAAATCCCGTAAAACTGCCGAAAACAACGCCGAAATTTAAAATTGGAGACAAAATCAAAACCAAAATCCGACTCCTTTCCCGGTTGCAAACATTTAACCCGTTTTGTTTTTAGAAATTCCCTGACAGGAAAACCACGGCGGGAACCCCGAGCGCGGACATGTATAAATCCCTTAAAACGTCACCGTTGCTCGGCTCCAACTGACAATCGAAGACTACACAACACGAGATCAGACTGCATCAAAAACCCGACCTCCCTCTCCATTCTTCCCAGACTTTACTCTTTCTGCTTTCTGCATTTTCTGCTTTCATTGGGAACCCGAATGACGGTTTGTCTTTCGTCAGTGTCGGTCCTTTCCCTTCGGATCAGCAGTGTGCAATTTTCAAGGCGTTCCACGCGCAGATTACCTTTGAAATAATACGCCGATGTGTCGGGCTTAAACCGGGGGACTCCAACAACGATATGTAATTATAATTAACCCATCGAAAATAATTAAGACCCGATAAACTCAATTAAAATTTGAAATGAAAACCGATCAATTTGTCCCGATCGATTTCCTTTAAAATTAATTAGGGCAGTTGCTATTTCGGCAGACTTTGCTTTTACTTTATTAAAACTTTTTTTTTTCATTTAGTTTCAATTCGAGCAAAAGGGAAAACGACGAAGAAATAACTATCCTTATTTTTGAGATTTGTTAGTTTTCTAATAATTGGAACTTTAGATTTGGGTTCTGTTGCAGTCGGTGAGTCTCTATTCCGGTCTAAGAGAATCTGTGTATTTTTTTCGATTTATTAGACTCCAACTTTTAAATTATAAATTGTCAACAATAAACAAATTATAACAAAAAATATAACAAATTATAACTAAAATATGTGATAAAATTAAAACAAAAATTATAAAAAACTAAACAATACTTCAGAACCATTTTGGAGTGTTTATAATTGGGTGAATTATACACAAAAATTGCACAATAGCAAAATAAATGAAGAAATTTAAAGGGAGTGAAGAAGTTTTTAAGAAGTGGGAAGACTTTGAGATAGATTTCAAATGTCCACAAATGTCCTCACGAAGACAAAAAATTTCCACAAATCTCAACACATCAAAAATAATGGAAATTGTTTGATAAGCCGTTAAATTGTAAAAATTCTCTAAACACCAAATAAAAGTGTTCGACGAATGTTCAACCACCTCAACAATGGGGACTAACCGCGCAACTGCGCGACGATCGGAGGGGAGGAAAAGCCTAAAAGGCCTTTTTCCCCTGAATCCACCCTCATCAACTTCTCGGTATTCGGGTCCGAGGGACAGCTCAACAGTCAGGCGACCGGAGATCGATTTTTCTCGCATGTTCAATTTTTTCCCGCAAAGGCTACAACGAATGGGGAAAAAAATGATGCACAAGAATGTGCTTACAGCAATATATTCATATACAAATCATGACGGAGGAAGGTGAAAATCATTTCAAAAAAAAAAAAGAAGAAAAAAAGAAAAAATACGTTTATCTAATGCACGACTTTTTTTCAATTTTCTGCTTCAGTCATCCACAGATTTGATTTATGCCAGAGCCACAAGTTTTATTTGTTGGGCCGCGGATGACCAGTTTTGGGATGGGATTTTGTGCTGAGAGTTCCAGGATTTTAAGAAAGTTATTGTGAGAACGAAACTGAATATTTTATACTCCTCGGAAGAAGACATTTTGTGGCTGTTGCCTGTTTTTCAACAGAGCCACCGTTTCTCTCTGAGGGGAACCTACTTGAAATTGTAATCACCAGGAAAGGGTTCTCGGAAATGAGTTGGCAGTGAATCCTCCAAAAGAAAAAAAAACTTCTTCGGAGAACTCCGAGTTCTCGACCTTTCGGGTTGTCCCTGACTATCCTCCGTTGTTCTCCAGCCGACATCTCCATTTGGCCAAATCAGATAACGTAATGTACGCACGTAGAAAACGTTAATGGTTTTGTAATTGGAATCTCTGCGATCTACCGTCATGGTCGGTTGGCACTGTGAGAATAATACTCGAGATGACCAGTTTGAGTACATGATTCTTCCCATTTCCAAACCATCTCTAATTTTCACATTCGAACCACTCATGCATAAGTTCGGGCTTTCCTACCGAAACTGACGTTTTCCGAGAGAATCTCTTATCGAAAAATTATCCCTCATTTGCTCCTAAACTTTCTCACCACCCCTCCCATCACACACTGTACAAAATTCCTGCATACAACACGAGCAGAGGTTATCCATTTCGAAATTGGGAGCTGAAGGCACAAGAGGAACTAATTTGTGGAGGGGTTCCCCGAGGATGAAAATCGGTCAATCACTCGGGAAAATTCATTCCATGAGATTCTTCTTTCGAGTCGAATGTTTATTCGAGCCAGGGAGAGAGAGAGAGAGAGAGAGAGGGAAACTGTTCCGAATTTAAGAAACTAATTTACGGCTCACATTGATCAAATAGTGAAACTGTGAGGGAACCGCCTGGAAGCGAATAAAGCAAAGGCAGTCGATTTACAGCTGTGCCCTTAACTTTTAGTACTAAATCACGGCGACGGTGAAGGGAGACATTTCATTCACACTTGTTTAGCTTTGCCTGTTTTCGAAAACGACTGAAGCAGAAAAAAAAAATTTCAGAAATTATCCAGAAATTTATCCATTTTAAGTTCTCCAACGGGCTTATTATCCCCAACTTTATCCTTTTTCCTCGTGGAAAAAACATTTTTTGCATCCCATCATTCGGGATCATAATTTGAACTTATTAACATGTCAACGACAATTAAGGATTAAAAGTTTTCGGGGGGAAAAATCCCAACGAAAATCTCATAGTATGAATATAAATTGAAAGGGGCGTGGCTTAGCCCTCCTGGCAATGGCAAAACATTTACGACTTTTAGAGCCGTTTTAAGCCATTAATGCGGCTGAGAATATCAAATAAGGGAAAGAACCGTCTCGGCTGTCCTTGCCTGTAATAAAACCGTCGAGGAAGAAAAAAGTTTCGAGACGTGTTAAGAAAATTTCCACATAATAACCCTAACTCCTCAATTACGGGGATGGCAAAACGTGGAAAGGGTGGAAGGGAACTTTGGCACAAGAGAACTTGACAACAAATAAGAAGAGACAGGGAATGTCTTAAAAGGAAAACGTCAAGAATCCTTACGGGGTGGAAGAAAGCCAGGTTTATTTGTCATTTTCGCAGATTCGGCCGGTCATAGATAATACATAGGATTTTTCATCTTTAGAAACTTCCATTTAAATAAAATCCCGAAGTAAACAAATTTTCAATGGTTGATAAGGTGAGAGATGATGATTTAAAATCAAGAAATACGAAGGTGAAAAGACGAACACAAAGACACACACATTCTTTTTCAAGGTTTATGTGGAAATCAATATTCGAAGCATTCAAAAGCTAAAGAAAAATTTATTTCCTTTTATCTACCCTTTTATGAAATAATTTCAACCGATCGGTTAGACTCCTCTTTCTTAAAGTAAATAAAATATATTTCCATAAAAATCAAAAAAAATTTGATGGGTATACTAAACAATTTTGAAACCAGCATTCAAAAAACAGAAAAAGCGAATCAGAAGGACAAAATAAACAGTGCAACAAATTCACAAAACCAAACCTTTACTTTGGTACGGAATGTTATTGATTAAGGGAAGAAAAAAGGGGAAATAAAGCATAAATCGCTTTCATTAACAAAACCATGAGGGATGACGGACGGTTTATAGTACACGAAATGAAAACAGTTTTACCCCCCCCAAAAAAATACGAATGCCCATAACCACAGCGCGTATTTTTCTTAATTAAATTTTTTCATAAAGGAAAAAAATTTGATAATTAAAAAAGCAGGAAAAAGATAACTCTAAATTAATTTTTTTTTTTTCATTTAAAGAAAATTTGTATTCAGGGCAAACAAACCGCATATTTCATAGTCGTTTTATGTTTTTCAGTGCAAAGGGTACCATTTCAGAATTCAAGAAAATCTTCATTTCCAACTGTCAGTTGACTGAGTGGCTCAGATAAAAGAGTGGATGACGAAGTGGAACCCTTTAAAATAAAAAATTTAACTTTTCTGAATCCACAATGGGATCAAATGGGGACACACAATTGTTTCGTGCCGTCAGCATTGACTATCACTGCATGAGAGTGCTGCCCGTCAGCTCTGACCGTAAAAGAAAAAATTCGAAATCGTCCAAGAGAACGGGGAACCTCATTAACTCTTTTTTCGTTATATCATTGGTAATAAAGAAAAACTCTTTATCAGCAAAATTTTTAAAAAGTCTCCCTCCGTTTAGTCCTCCGAGGGCAAAAGGTAAGCATTCGGACAACACTCTATTAGCAGTCAATGCCATCAATCAATGTCTTTATACCTGTTTATTTGAGTTTTTAAACAAAGGCAAGGATAAAAAGATCAGTGCCGTAGGATCTGCTAAAAAACAAATACTTAAATTCCATGAAAGTTATCTATAAATATAAATAGTAAATATTTCATATGCATTTAGCAGTTTTTTTCACTGCTTTCTCTGCATTCGGTGGATTTAGAAAAAACTCTGGATTTGATTGTACCAAACTATAATAGTTAAAACACCTCTAGGAACCCTAATAAGATTTCAAAATTTTCATAATACTATTTAATTAGACAATAAAGGTGCAACACTTACCCTAGGGATCCTGCTCTTCGTTTCCTCATTAATTTGCTTGGATCGGTACCTATAATTAAAACAATATTGTCTTTAATATGTTAATAATTAATATAATAAACGACATCATAAGTTTTTTAGAACTGCACGATTTACAAAAATTTCGCCCGGCAGAGGGATGAAAACCGGGAAAAATGATAAACAATTAAGATAATTTTTAATTACAAAAATTAATCTCTTCCATGGAAAAAATTCGTCACCGTTATTAAAGCAATCAGTTGAAGCAAAAAAAAAAAAAAATGCTGCCCTAACGTTTCAGAATGTTTGAACAATTTTTTTCCTTTCAAGTTCGCACATAAGAGGTGTAATTTTTTCAACCTAAAGTTCATTAACTTTTCGAAATTATTTAAAAAGTTATTTATGGCGCAAAGACAAGGTCATTCATTGATATCAAGGTTCATTATAATGTAATCTAAATGAGCTTAAAAACAATTTTTTTTTTATTGAAAATTCAGTCTTTGGCGAGTTTATTTCGGAGAAAACTGCCCAAACATTTTGACAAAATTAATAACTCATCATTTCAACACTTTTAATTTTATAATAATTTTTTATGAAGTTGTTAATCATTATTATTATGCCTCACTGAGGGAATCATTACAGAATTTCCCTAATTTAAATAATTATAGAGAATTAGTGATTTATTTTGAGTCTTAGAAATGAATCGAGAGTCATAGGACAGTATTTTGCACATAAGTGTCAATTCTATAAAGGAAACAAAGTTAAAAAAGATCTTATTTGATAGATTCAAAGCCTCTCAACACTAATTAATGCATTTCAGGGTGAAATTTTATCAAAAGCAGCCAATAGCATTAAAATTGCAATAAATTATTAAAAATTTGCTGAATTTAAAGTTGTATTAAATTTTGAAAAATATGGAACAACAACAGTGTAACTTACTTTTTATTTCCGTCTGCTGTTAGATTAGTTAGTTTCAAAATATCTAAACTAAAAATTTTTATAAAATAGTTGATAGGTTTATAATAAAAGTAAGAGCAATTTATTTTTCCCTTATGTGCTGTTGTAAACTTTGCAATGACAGGACTATACCTTTACATATTTTTTATAAAATACCGAGATACTTACACTCTCAGAAATTTAAGAATTTTTTGAAGTTACTGCTTTTACTGTGTTACTTTACTCCTCCCTTCACAAATTGAAAAATTACTGTTCTGTTGAATTATTAATATTCTGCACAGATTATAAAAATTATAAAATGCATTTGTTCTTGACTCAGGCGCAAAACTTACATTTTATAAATACATATAACTCAAAGTCCAATATAATTTACTGAAACTTTAATTGTTAATTATATTCAATAATTAATTTGTCTTATGTTATTATAAGTTAGTATTTCTGGAACAGTTGTTAAGTTAAAGGTAATGTTATATTTCATTATATTAATTTCTTTTAATTTCAATTTCCCCTGGAATGAAATACTCCAGAGGAAAACATTAATATTTAGGAAATCCCATTATTGCAAAAGAAATTCGACGAAATGAAACGAATAATTTGCTCATTTCACAAATTTACTTTAGGAGGTAAAAACTAGTTCAATAACTCTAATACTAAGTTTCCATGAGATAAACATAGATTCAGATTCCTATTCTTTTTGAAAACTTAATTAGACTAATCGAAAAACAAAAAGCAATTTTTACGATATTGTTTTTTAACGAAGGTGGAATTGTGTATCGGAAGAAAATGATACTGTGCGGCAATTCAATATATAAAATAGGTCATAGAAATAAACAAAACAAAATGGATTCCTAAAAACGCCAAGGACACAAGGGGAGAACATTAATGAAATCAAATTAACATACCTAGCATTGCATTAGCTGCATGTGACATTACCGTAGACATCGGTTATTAATAAAATATTTTTCCAGGTGTCACAATTTTATTTATTACCGAAAAAATGATAGAAAAAACTTATATTCTAATGAACAAAATATAGCACTGTTTACTGCTTTAGAGTCGCCATTTTGTTTTTTCCGTGAAAAAGAAACTTTCCTTCCGGTATTGAGCTTAACGGGACAGACCTACTATTAACTTTTAATTTAAATTTAGAAGTTTTAATAAGAAACCATTAAATTAATTTCAGTTAGTAAAATGTGTTAAGAGGAACCCATGATTGTTGAAATAAGTGTGATATAAGTTCTTTTCATCCTCAAAAACTTTAGTATTTCTTAGTTTTTGTAACTCCCGATAGAGGTCTCTATTTACTGGAGATTTTTGAACTGAGTGAAATGAAATTAGCCTTAGAGAAATGACCGGAAAATTCGTTGCAGCCAAAACAACTGCATTTAAAAAATCGCTGACATCACGAGTTGCTTGATCTGCAGTTCAAATGAAAGCATATGCATTAGAAAAATGTTTTCTTAATGTTAAGCATTTGCAATCTTATGATTGTTTGATGATCATTGCAAATGTTAACCTTCTGTTTAAAAGGCAATGAATTAATAAAATATGGGATTACATTTACCAAACAAATACCCAAATACTTATTGGGGCGATGTTTGAGCTATAAGTTTTTGAACCTTTGAAAAAATAAAAAACATAAAAGTTAATTTTATTACATTATGTAAAATTTTACTTATGCCCAAACTCAATTTTTTTACAATCAGATATAAAACTCACCTTAAAGCAGAAAGAAGAGAAAAGTATTGCCTTTTTCAATCAATACTTATGAAATCCCATATTTAAAGTTAAGATTTTTAGAGATATGGAATCTGGATTCATTATGACATACTTAAAAGGTGTAAGAGTTTAATTTAAACACTTAAAAATAATTCAATTTTTATTAAAGTCCTAATTCATACTAAAAACTACCTGGCTTTTGATTTTTTCCCACTGACTTTACCTAATTTTACCTTTTTTAAATCATTGCTTTTTTTCTTTATTTTACTATCAGTTGTATTTTGTAATTTTGAAAAGAAAGCATTGGATGATTTTATGTATTTTTCTTCTTTGTTTTCTTCCAACTGAGTTATGTTATTAGTTTTTACAATTTTCTGTAACAATTTCTGAGAAATTTTATTATTGTTTGCACCCTTTGAATGAACTTTATCTAATTTCATTTTGGCTTTTGCCTCCATTTGTTTATATTTTAATTTTTGTCTTAATTTCTTCTGTCTTCTCTCTCTCTTCTTATCTGTTGTTGTTCTTTCACTCTTTCCCAGCAGATCCCCTTTGGATTTTGGCTTAACTTCTTCTGGTGCCAACAGAGTGGCATCACTTACTGCAGTTGGAGCAACTTCTTCCATGTTGATTGCTGGCAGATTGCTTATTATTTTCACCTCAGGTTGAACCTATAAATATGAATGAAATTAAATGTTTTAACTTATTGGAATGAATATTGGGAAAAGAATATGAATAATTGATTAAGTGTAAGTATTTCTAAGGAATAAAAATTAAAACTAATTAAGAAATTAATTTTAAAAAAGCTGACAGTTAATTTATTTACCTGTTTTGGAGTGAAATGGAAATTTGACAATGCATCCAATTTGTTGAATAACTTATTCATCATATTCCTAATTTCTTGATATTCAGGTGGTTCTATTTCAGGTTTTTCACCACCATTTTCATTTTTACTGTCTAACTGTTTCAGATATTCTTTTTCATAAATCTGAGCTAAACTCAGTTTACTTTTTTCCTGATCCAAAACTAATTTTTTCTTATACTCAATATCATTTTCAACTGGTTTAAATTTCCTAACAACATCATCCCAGGCTTTGTCCTTTATTCTCTGAATTATCACATCCTCCAATTTTAGGGTACTCTTCTCAGTTAAAACAGGAGCTGGCCTTGATGCTATGTCAAATTCAACATATTCCTCCAAAAGGGAATTCTGTGGTCTGTTTTTGGCTGTCACTTCTCCCTTTAATTGCCATGGTTTCTCTTTCAGTGCTTGTTCTTCTAAGTTTTGGATTCTTGCCTTTAATCTTTCCTGTCTGGCTTCAAATGTAGAAGTTGGTTTGATCCCATTCTCATCATCATCCTCTTCATCCTCATCATTATCATTAATATCAGAATCAGCATCATTCAAATTATATTCCTCATTATCATCTTCTTCAAAAGAATTGTCATTCTCAAGTTCATTCATGTCTTCCTGGTCTTCTTCTTCATCTTCTTCTTCTTCTTCTTCCCCTTCTCCTTCAATTTCACTTTCATCCTCATCTTCTTTTTCCTGGTTTTTAAAATTCAAATCCTTTTTTTTATTTACAGTTAAACTTTCTTCATCATCAGGTTCATCAAAAAAATCATTATAATGCAACTGCTCTTCACTGTCATCATCACTATGTTTGTCATCCTCAAAAAAATCAATCTCAGCATCATCATCATCATCAGCTTCTTCTCCTTTCTCAACTTTTTCCAAAAATTCCTCCATTTCATGAAGTTTAAAAAACTTATCATCAACAATTGATGATTTGTGCCTCTGAAGTTTAGTTTTTTTTTCTCCCTTTGACTGACCATTGGTTTTTTTCTCTTCACTGATTGGTTTTTCCTTGAAAATTTCCTCATCATTCTCATTTATGTGGAGCTTTTCTTTTGGTTTTTTCTTTAAGGGGAATTTAAAATTATCTCTTTTGGCCAATAGATGAGCCACATCACTAACAAGACTATTATAGATTAGGTTATTTTGCAGCTCAACTTGTTGCCAAATTTGCTCATCATCAAGATCAGCAATTATTAACTCATCTAAAACCTCTGAACTTTTAATTTTGGAATTTTCCTTTTGCTTTGTGAAATTGTACAGATCCTTTGTAAGAAGTTTTATTGATTCTGCTGTATTCTCTTGTAAGCTGAAACCAGAAACAAAAAGCTTTCAATCACAAAACAGCGAATGAAAAATATAAACGTTAAAAAAATCGTTATGAACGTCACATTTATGAGTGAGAGGTTACCTTAAGATGACAAGTTTTAAACAAGTACCTTAGAGCACATAAGACACTCTTCTACTTTAGAAACTTTTTATAAGTATTTATTAAGTCGCCATATATAATTAATATATGCCAATGTCGAAATCTGTTTAATAAATGTGATGTGATTTTAATAAAATTCAACTAAGTTCTCTTAGCAAGAGTTTCTAATTATTAAAATAATAATTTAAATAAAACAATTTCTACTAACCTGATGTATTTTTCGGGTTTTTTTGTTAAACCCTCAAACTTATTTAAGAAATTCGAAAGTGTTTCGATATCCATTGAAAATTCTTTAATAAAAATTCAATCTTAATTCTACTTTTAACAAGCATGTGAATCTTGACGATCAGAGCCGCCAACTTGATTTTTGTTGCCTGACAACAAAAAAATATTGCCAACTTAAAATTCAGACGGTTGATTATTGAAGGCGGTGAGTTTTATTGAGCAAAACATTTCACTTGTCAAAAGATTTAACAGTATGAGTTTTCAAAAGTTTTTCTAAATTTTTCGTAAAATTTGCCTGAACTAAATTTCTTCAGCCGAAAATGGTATTAAAAAGTTATGATATATTTTATGGGAGTAATTTAATTGCGTTATTGAATAAATTTAATTTTTTTTTCAGTGAATTGAAACCCGTTATTATTACAGGGAGAACTTCGCACTGGAGAATTTGCTTGAAATTTTCAACGTAAATTATGCGGAAAAGGATCACTCAGTTAAAATTTTAAAGAATGAATGAGAATTTAGAAACATCCCAATGGGCTCTTCACGAAGACAAAAATGAAGACTCAGAATCACAGAATAAAACGCTAAACCAAAATTTGTTTTCTGTCAAAAGTTGCGCCCTCGAGAATTACATCGCGGAAAATCTTTTATCGGCAGACTTGAAATGGAGTTTATTTTGCGCTGCATGTAACAGCTACAGATTTGATTCTGTTTTAAAACCTTTCCCTCCATTTTTTTTGCTTCAAGATGATAATAAACAAATTGAGCAGTTAGTAAGTACTTGGATGTCGTTTCAATAGGTCAGAATAACGAACCAAATATTTGTTACTAAATTATTATTAAAAGAAAATAAACTTTTTCAAGGCATATAAATAGGTTTACACCTCATCATTAATCCTTGTGATTTATTTTATTTTTATAATTATATTGTTTTCAGAATTGATTTGGGGTTTTTTTATTCTAGAGAAAAGCAGTTGAATTGTGCCCTTCCATGAATGATGTTTTAAAACAAATAAGAGATAATACACTGCCAAAACTATTAAGGGATTTATTGTATTGGGTTTTAATTCAATTAAATGAACCAAGCTTTAAATATATTGCCAAAGATGAGGTAAATTATTTATTTTTCTTATAGTTTGCATTTTTGCTTATGGTTTTATCATGCTTTTATTAAATTTTTATCACTTGTGAGCATTTCTCAGAAATTTTATTTTCAGCATCAGAACATTATAACTCAAGTGTCTCCCAAAATTCCTGCCACAATGCCTGATTATATCTTTGCTGTTAATTATGACAGCAGACGTCAACAAAAGTTTGCACTGAATGCATCAAATCATCCTGTCAAGCAGGCATTTCATGGCAGCAGATTAGATAATTTCTACTCAATTGTCAATTTTGGATTACAAGTCTCTTTTAATAAGGTAGCTAACTATTTAAGAAATGTTTTAGTTTGGTAACATTATTAGCAATTAACCCTTTTAAATTTCCAGGTTTCTGCATTTGGCCCAGGTATTTATTTATCAAGTGAAATGATTTTAAGTCTCCCATACAGTCCCAGAGGATTCACCTGGAATAACAGTTTTTTTGGCAGTCATATTAGCATACTTGCACTCTGTGATGTTATCTATCATCCTGAAGTTCGATCAGAAATGGATTCAAGTGAGTTGAGCATTGAATCCTCCAATTATAAGCATTTCTCATTCTCTTTTTGCATTATTATTTCAGGAAGTAGTGTTTTTAACATCTGTAACAGACAATCAATGGCTGGAAAATATTTAATTGTTGAAAACAGTGATCTTGTTTCCATCAAATATTTACTCCTTTACAGCAGCAATGATTCTGAGTGAGTATTTAAAAGATTTGAGGCAAATTTTAGGAATGTTTAAAATGACTTTACTCTTTACTTTTATATCACTTATAGGTCTGCATCTTTAATTGAATCTCAGACATTAATGGGTTGGATAAAGAGACATCGGATGTTTACATTCGTCATGGCTTAT
The DNA here is from genome assembly GCA_028293925.1 of Brueelia nebulosa. Taxonomy (NCBI): domain Eukaryota; kingdom Metazoa; phylum Arthropoda; class Insecta; order Psocodea; family Philopteridae; genus Brueelia; species Brueelia nebulosa. Next base: position 106,014 of record JAQIBA010000057.1, on the reverse strand, counting down.
ATTATACTCTTATTGGCAATTGGCTCTTCAAATTCATCTTTTCTCTACAGATATTATAAAAGAATTTTAAGAAGATTTAGTAATGATAACAGGCAATGGTAACTTTCTGGAATATTTACTGTTTTCTTACTTGAATAAATAAATTTACATTTGAAATATATTTTTATAATATAAATGACTATTTATCTCCCAAAATTTATGATCTGTGTTAACTTTAGTCTTTTTTGTAAATTGTAAACCAAAGAGGATATCAAATTCATTTTCAAATTTATATTATTATAAAATTAGGAAAATAAATAAATCAGATTTACAAACAAAATTAAATTATAGTATCAATTATATAAAAACAAAACATGCAAAATGACATGATATTCAAATTTTAGCTCACTTTTAATGGATTTCTCAATTATTTTCTACTTCAGATCATTTTTGATTAACTGTTTTCATATTATTAATTAAATTAAAGTGCAATTTGTTAATTCCATCATTTTATACTTCACAAATTGTTCACATTTTCTCAAAAGTGTCTTCAAATCCACAGATTTTACACTCATGCTTATAAGTATCTTCTTCAACAAGGATTTCCGGTCCAAACTCATGAACATGCGATGCAGCAGTTGTTTTGTCAAACAAACTACTTCTCACATTCATTCTCAGAGCTTTCATTTGCTTTTGGTATTTTTTGAACTTTGATTTCTCTTTTTTCTCCTCTCTTTGCTGCCTCTCTTCCTCAAGAGCTTCAGGGGTTCCCCAAATCTCAAGTGCTCTTTTTTCAATCTGCAGTTGCAAATACAGTTTCATTTCACCCCAGTTTGAGTTATGAGGGTTTTTCTTACTTATAAACTTTAATGGAGGTTCTCTTTTGTCAAAATCACAGTCTTTTAATAGGTATTCACTTTTAGCTAATGTCCTTGTAATTAAAGCATGTTTATCCTCATTGTCTCTGCACTTATCACAAACTGGATGATCAAAGTGCAAGAATAGAAAAGAATCAGGGAATTTCTCATTACATTCCACACAGGTAGGCCTTTCTGGTTCTATTAAAGGAGGTGGAATGGTGACCAATTCTTCTGGATTTATTTCCTTCTCTGCTTCTTCTTCTAACAAAAACCCACCTCCACTGTCTATGTATTTGGTCCCTTGAACTCGAATAATGCTTTTTTCAACAGATTCCGAAGTATTTCTAGAACAGAAATTATAAATTAATACTGATACCGACAAAGCACCTAATTAAAGCATTTAGAGACTGACATTTTAGCATAAGGATGAGGTATCAACCGGGCTTGTTTTAACATCAAAGCTCTCTGCCGATTTCTTTCGATCTGAGCTCTGACAGAAGCTGGAAGTTCTGAATTATTATCAGAAGAAACTTCTGCGGCAATTCCCAAACCTCCAACACGATTCGACGTAGGATTTGAAACTTCTGTCATATTTATGAATAGCTAAAAAACTGTTTTCCCTTTACAAACTGAAAGAAACTTAACAGACAATAAAATTAACAACTTTAATAAAAGCGAATGTTCTTACTCTCTCACTTGCATGGTCTTAATCACCGCCTTAACGGAAAAAGAACGAACTTTTTCGATAGAGTTTAATTTCTCTATGGAAACATTGGCAGACCGTTAATTTTGGGATCTTCACTCTAAATAATAGAAAATTATCACGTTTTTGCGCAAATTTGATACAAACGCGTTTAAAACTTTAAGGAATAAATTATGCTTTTATAAGAGCAGCATTTTTGAAAGAGTACATAGCCATTTTGAGTAAGATATGAAGAAGATCTAAGCAGTATTTTGATATTTCTTTAAAGTCATACTTTTCTTTTGAAAAAGAGGAGGAATGAGGTGTGGAATAAAATAATTCATTATTGACAATAATATAATTTCAAAATAAATTCAGATAAGGCCGTAATAATTTTACATTAAAATACGACGTATTTAAAATTACATTCATTACTATACAACTTCGGTGCAAAACAAATTGCAACGACTATTTTGAGTACGAAACAATTTTTCAATTATAAAAAATGAAAGGAAGTCTCGAGAAAAATAACTAATACGGTGGAACCTTCGTTAACAATCTGTATTGGTTCTTAACCTCATGAATAATGCAACACTCTACTCAAGTAAATAAAATTTCAAATAAAAATCAATAAAATATACAATAATGAGTGTCATGATTGAAATGGCGATGAAAACATTCGCGATAAAATCCAAATTTCGTTTCCGTTGTAAATTGGTCGAAGTGAGGCGTCCCAAATAAAATCACCTGTAATTGCTCCCAGATATTTTATGAAATAATTTATAACTTTTCTTCACGGGGACTCCACTGTATCAGTTATTTTCTAATCTCGAGTTTGAATTGACTATTTAAATTTAAAAGTTTAAAATATACGAGTCTCAAAATAATATGTAAAACAAATTAATTACAAAACGATAATTAGCAGATTAGAAGAATTTTTTTTTGACTCTAAAGCAATTAAACTATTATTCACATACAAACGAGTTTTATATCAGAGGAGAACAGTTATAAATATATTATGAAAAGGCCATCGCATAGAATATAAATTAAATATATTTCGGTTAGAAAACGGTTTCTTAAAAGAAAAATTTCTGTAAATCTTTTTCTCGGCTAACCCTTTGAAAAGGAGAGCCTCAACCTCATGTTTTAATGTAAAAACCTTTTTACTGTGCCCCTCTTTAAATGGGATGTTTTTTCTTTTAATTATTCTCTTATTTCTTTTCTAAAGGTCGATTTCATTTCCCTAAAATTAATTAAAAATGCCGATTAATTTAATTTTTACGCTATTAAATTCACAATTAATTTTTATTTAAAAAATCGGAAAAATCTATAAATTTAAATTTTTTATTTTTAATTACTCATATAATGTATCATCTATCCAAATATAAAAAATTTATGAGTTCAATTTGCGTGATTAATTAAAAATGAAATTTTTTAATTACACCTTTATGGATGTCGTCTTCAATGCTTAACCCTTTCTCTTCTTTCTTCTTTTGCTTCGGAGAAATCTCTGACCGGAGGGGCACTTAATGCTTAATTTTATTTCTTATTACTGTATTTTTAATAATTATGTGTTACATTTTTTAATTTCAAAATTAATATTTTATAAAAATTAAATCAAATAAATAATTTGTATTAATTAAATTTTATAATAATTATTTAAATTATATTATTTTATTATTATTTAATTTCGCAAAAAACCACTCGTCCTTAGCTGAGAAGAGTGTAAATGAAAAGTAAAGTAATGTAAACTATTTTATTATAACTAATTATTATTATTATTATGCACTTTTTTATTAATTCTTCATTTGAATTCATTTACTGTTCATTCTCACCGCCATCTTTAACAGGTTTATTTTTTCCTTTGGCAGAAAATTTCCATTGACATTTCACTTCCTCTAAGTGCGTTCAGTCTAAGACGGTAAGATTTCCGTTGGATTTCCGTTGGAATAGTCGGAGTATTCGATGAAAAAAGGTAAGAAAACGGGAGTTTTTGAAATAAATATGATGTTTAATTGTAATGAAATGAAATTCCGTAGCGAATGTTTGGCGGAAAGGGCGGGAATCGAATGAAAGTCTGCCAAAATCATCTAAATATTTGATAATGAGATTCGAAGGGATATGTGCAGAGTAACCGGAGAGGAATTCTCAAAAGGCAATTACATGGGCCGTTGTTTTGAGAGAGTCCGCAAATCCCGGAACGACCTTTTCACTTTTATCTCAATGGAAAATATTCTTTCCCTTTACACGCTGACAATTGAAAAATAATGATGGACACTTTGTTCGACAATTCTTTCGAGTTATCTGTCAGTGTCTGTAATTTTATCACGTCATCCATATCCTAATTTTAGGTTTCCATTGTAAAAATCCTCAGATGTGAAACCGAAATGGAGTGCAAAGCTCAGTTTTTATTCGTTCATCGCCGTTATTAAATTTCGAAAGCGATTCTTTTTCGCGTTTGTCGGAGTTTGAAATGCTACGAAATCTCAGATTCAGACACTTTCATTTTTTCAGACTTTAATTCATAAAAAAGGCAGCGGGAGATTCTTAAAAACATCGGCCATATTTTAGAGAAGAGAATACCCAACACATATTCATAGATTGGGTTATTTGAATGGCTCAAAGGTTTACGAAAAGAGTCGAAAATCAGTCAAAGGAAATTAACGGTTGGGAATGCCCGAGGTTATCTATTTTCATTAATGACGACGTTCGTTTGTCGCTCACTGTGGCAAATGAATCCGGAAAAAATTTTTTTTTAAAAACAATTCTGACAAAGTTACATTAATGCGACGTATTAACTTTCTCGAAAACGTTTAACTTCTTTATGGAATCAAATTGAGAGAGAGTCGAAGGTTAAAAGATTTATTTCTTCGTTCATCCCATTTAATTTACGAGTGAATTTAATTGGGTCATGACCGAATGTTCTGCTAACGGATGAAAGAATGGCACCCGAATTAAACGACATTAACCGTCGACGTATTTTCATAACGGTTTTCGCTTTCCTCACTCTTTTGTGTCTTTCATCGGCTGTTCTCAATTATCTCCATTCTATATTTGAAAATATTTCTTCTTCTTCCCCCTTTTACGAATTAATTAGTTTCTACGATGTCTTCGTCCGGTTTTGATTGAAAATTTTCTCGGCTGTTTACTCTTTTCCTTTCAACTTCCGCTTCCGTTTTCCCAGTCGAACGATTTTGAAATATTTTTCACTTCTTAACCCTTTCCTGTCGGTTTGGCGCTTTTTCAAATGTGCATTTCAATGCAAATCCCATTTTCCCTTCGGTTGTTCCAAAAATCATCAGAAACTCAACTATCGCTGACTCACTTCGCTGAGTTCACGTTTTCTTTAAAGAGACTCAAAAACCGGACAATGAGAAACACAGGAAACGAATTTTTACTGCTTTACTTACTGGAATTGAACCGATTCAAAGGTTTTGTTCAAAACAAAACAAAAAAAAACCAAAATTGCTGATGCCGAAAGTGAACCGCTGCCTAATCGAGTTCCTTTTCAAAATCTGAATATTTTATGCTTCCGCGTGTTCAAAAAATAAACGAGACTTTAGATTTAAACAAAAGTTGAAACGTTAATCCGCTCACATCGAGCCGCGGATGAAGGAGGTGAAACCCGGGGAGAACATGATGATGCGGGAGAGGAAGGGGGAGGGGGTGCAAGGGGGATGGAGAGGGGAGGGAAGAAAGGACCAGGGCCGGAAAACAGCGCTTGGAAAAAGAAAGGCCGGAATCCCCCGAAGCAACGCCGGTTTTGTTTTTCGTTTCTCTTTTTAGTCAATAAAGAGCAAATTAAAAAATAAAAAAACGATAAAGAATGCGGTGTTTGTGCTCACACTGTGGTGTTTTCCCCGAGAAAGTCGGGGAAACTAAACGCACAAACCCGGAAACAATGTTCCGCTTTTTTCCGGTTTTTTAAATTGACAACTATTTCCGGTCCTCTAATGAATCCAAAAAGGAATACTCATCTCGCGAAAGGATATGCAAATGAGCTCCGACGGCCGGAAGTGGGTGTTTGGTGTTTCGCGTTGCGAGTGTTGGATTCTGCATCATAGATAGTTTGGTCGGCAAATGCAGCAGAAGGATCCCATGTTGTTGTAGAAAGAACTCTGCCTTTTCTTCGCCCATTGGTTGTACATTTCCTCTCCGATCAAAGCCACGTTTTTCTCTATAAAATAAAAACGAAAGGGTTGGAACGGAGTCGCCTCCAAAGGGGAAAACTTTGCTGAAATGTGCTGAAACGATCGTGGAACGACTTTGGGGAATTCCTCCAATGGAGAGGATATTTTCGCGAATCTCGGGGGTGCAGCGGTGAAAACGTTCGTTCGTCCCCCGTTTGGGGGTTGGCCGCGTTCATCCCCCGACCGACCTGTTTGATTTTCCTGCTGGGGCATGTATTCCTGCATTTCCTGAAGAATTTTTTCGATTTCTTCGCTGTCTTTTGCTATGCTACAGATTTCTTCCGCGTTAAAGTCCGGAGTTATGGTTTTGCACAGAAGAATTTGACTGATCACATTACTAAAGTTCGATGTTCCTGGACGGTTTAAATTTTCAGCTGAAACGATAACAATTGGATTTTATTAGTGAATTAATTTGCGGAGTCGTTCTTTTATAAATTTATAATTTCTAAATGAATTAAAATTGATTGGTCCGTAGCAAAGTTAAAAAAAAAATCTTAAATAACATCGAATTGGCCACATTTAATTAGATTTCGTGTGTTGCGGGTGTTTATCCTCAATTTCCCCGTTTGCACTAAATTATAATGCAATTTATAAAGCGATCCACAGCGGATGGGATATTTTAACCTAAATTTAATTAGAGGCCAGTGAAAATTCTCAGAGTTTCCGTTGTTTAATTTGGTTTCGTAACGTTCGGGTCAAAACGTAACGGTCGCTGTTCTCCCGGGAAAAGGTAAATAAGACCGGACGACAATGCCAATTAATTCTTTTATAATTCAACCGATAACTCCATTATTTTCGGACTCATTTTGAGTTGAACCGTTAAACTCTCAACCGACGACAGCATTCGATACTCTTCTTCTGCTCTTTTACACTGTCCGAATGTGATTGAAATGCTAATGTGTGCGGTAATATTCTTGCAAATTTCCATCTCTGTGGTTGTTTTTCCACTTAATAAAAATTGCGCTGTTTTCTCTATTGATTGAAATTGCAATAATGGTAACGAGAATTACGAAAAAGGGGAAAAGACTTTTGCTGCGGTCTTTTGTCAAATTATAGTTGAAAAATCAGAGGTGAAGTTATATTAATTTATAAAAAGCTGAAACTTAATGAAATTTTTCAGAGTGTAATTATAAAAGAAATTCGAAAGGACATTTAACCCATTCAGTGACACCTATGTGATATCTCGTAGTGGAATTTTTGATACAGAAATTTTATACAGAAATTTCGGTACAGGAATTTTATTCAGTGACGCCGGCTACGAGTTATCTCATAGTGTTTTTTTTAAATACAAATTACAATAAATGCCGTTAAAATATTTTACACCAGTGATGCCCAACATCCGGCCCGTGAAGGTGTTGCATGTTGTCCGCTCTTTTATTCCTATATTCACATACGTATTTGGTGATTTTAGTCCATTTTAATTTTTAAATAAAGGGTTATTCTAATATTAGAATAACTTTCAATTTGAAATTCATTCTTTTTTTCCTTTCGGCAAAATTTTAAATTTACGGTTACGCTTTCGAATCCATTCGGTCATATAAGTCAAAATGACTGCTTACATAAAAATGTAAAAAGGTTAAAGCCGGAAAAAAGAGGCAAAGGCAATAGCTGTGAGAGCAGAGAAGAGAAGAAAATGAGAAGAAAGAGAAAATGAGGGAAAGAAAAGAGGAGAAAATGAGAAGAAAGAGAAGTGGAGAAAATGAGAAAAAGAGAAAATGATAAAAAGAAAAGAGGAGAAAATGAGAAAAAAGAGAAAAAGGGAAAATGAGAAGAGAGTAAAAACTAATATTAAAAATCCATATTTAATTTTCTTATACGTTGTGTCCCTCGAAATTACACCAAACTCAACTTTGGCCCGCACATTAATAAAGTTTGGCCATCACTGGTTTACATAATTATACTTTGTAAACCTCCTTTTGTATTTTTCAAATTAAAAACTCAGGACGGCAAAACCCAGTGGGTTCATGCTCTATGTAATGCAGTGAAAAGTATTACCTCTATGGTCTGATAAGCTTTGGAGGGCTTTCGAGTATATTTGTCAATTTTTGAAACGAACGCCAAAAGCGGAACTCAAACCCATAAATCACGAATGGTTAAAAATTTCTAACTGAAATTTTGTGTTTTTTTTACCGAAGACTCAAAGGAAGAAACCTTTGAATATTCAGTTTCTGATCTCAGTCTCTTTCCCACAAAGTGTGGGGATTACAATTCAACCAACTTTTTGAATCGTTACATTTCACAAAGTGTGACTCTTAAGAAAAAAAGTATAGATATATTTTTGATAGATAATTTTATCCTCTATAATTTTTATCTGAGCTGATAAAATTTGCCCTTTTGCTAAAAATTGGCAAAAACTATAATTTTTAATACCTTCCCTCGCCAATGAACACTTCTGACATTTTTATATAATATAATTATACTCTGAACAATTTCTTATAAATTTATACAACCTCGAATATTCAATATCTGGATTTTCCAGCGATTATTTCTTCCAGTGCTTACTTTCGAATGACCTAATAATTCTACTTTCATTTTTTCTGCTGTGATGAATTTCTATTTCATCGTTAATCCCGAAAGGGTTTACTTCCTTTTGCAAATAGAAGAAAAAGTTAATGTGATTATTCTTTCCTTTGAGGGAAGGTCGGTGGAGTTTTTAAATAAATAATTCAAACCTTCCAAATTTGAAATTTCCCTCGCAACTGCCGCAGTGTATTCGTCAATGACACCGTTAACTTATTTTTAGATTAATGCAAAAGTTTTTCCTTTTAGTCCCGGTCGACCTGTCGCTGACAAGGCTCTTTCAGGTTCATATCAGCAAAAAAAGAAAAAAATGATGATTGGAGTTAGCTTGGTTTGGACTCGAGATGCGAGTTGGGGAGGAACCGGGACGGGGGCGAAGGAAGCGGAGGGAGGATTAATTAAAACGTTGGAATCAAATTTATTATTCAAAAGTTCGTTTTCCAGAGTTGGAATCGTTATTAGGTCTAAAAATTTATATTTCTGAGGTCCTTGAACGTCAAAGGTAATTCGAGTGGCTCTTCACTCTGAGTTTATCAGCCATGACAGCTTCAAGTTTTCTCCGAGGAGGAGATTATTTGTTCTGTAAGGGATTTCCACTTCCTTTAGGCTACTTTAAGAAACCCAAATGTTTCCTTTCGAATGGAATTTTATACGTATGCGGCGTTAAAGTATTAAAAGATAATAATGACGATTTCTTACCGTAATAATTACTCATGTCCATGGGAACGACCTGTATTAGTCGACTGCATTTGGCTAATTCTCTGAGGAAGAGCTGAATCATGAAGAACAGCAACACGAAATGAGGATTGTCAGCCGGAATACCTTCGGCTATGGCACTGCAACAAAAAGGTTCTTCTAAATCCCGTAATCCTCGTCCGGAAAGAGACCTTCCTAATTTTTTCATAGTCGGCAGTGCCTCTGAGAAATTACTGTCTCTCACATCCGACGATCCTCTTAATCGCCCATCTCACACCCGAAATTCCCTCTCGTGTCCGACCTTTATTTTTGGAACTCGCCCCAAAACTGATTTCACTGGGGGGCGTTAATGGCGGTCGTGATGCAAAGCTGAGGTCGGAAGGCGAACTAATGTTCCGATTTAATGTTCACATTGTTACACCTTAATTGTACACCCAAACGATGTATTTTTCTTTTTAATTTCCACTTTAGAAATGAGACCGAAATTGAACTTCCGCTGTAATTTATATTGTATAATATTTTAATTAATTCCTAATAATTCCCTTCTTTGACTCGATAAATGGCAGACAATTTCTCGTTATTGAAGTAATATTGTAAAAGCACCTTTTATGATGGAAAGAGAGAAAACTCGACAAATTTTCTTTACTCAGTTTTACGAAGGGAAGGGAAAATGAGAAAACATTTACCCCATTCTTTCCCGTCTGCCATTTCATAACAGGATGACCTCTTGACCCGATACCAGTCTGACCCCAAAATAAGAAGACCTTATTTGTTATATGTATTGGAAAATTGTAAATGTAAATGTAAAATAATATGTATTTTTCATTTACATTTTACTTATCTATTTATTATATTTTATTTATTATCTTATATTTTTTCTGATTTTATCTTATTTTATTTATTATATTGTTTTATTATCTATTTATATATTTTATTTATTTATTTATATATAGATATTTATTATTTATTTACATATAGATTTTTATTTTATTTACATATAGATAATTTATTTTTGATACTCATACATATATATAGTGTTTTTACTTATTTATTTTATGTTAATTTCAACAAATTTTATACAAACGTTCCTTATATTAAACTATATTAAAATTTCCTGCACAGAAACGGTCTCCCACGTCCAAAGCAAGTTGGAAGACATTTCCGGGCGGATAAAAAGAAAAAAAAATCTATTGTAAAATGGAAAAAATTAATTTTTATAACTATAAAAAATATATTATACGTATGATCAGTGTATATTGTAAGGCGGATTGGAACACTTAATTGTATTATACTTGTATTGTGTATTATTGTATTGTCTGTCCGGTATATTTTCGAATCATAAGCGACTGTCGTTTTTTCCTCATTGTAAAAAAATAACTACAGAAGCATTTTTTCGGAGTCGTTAATTCGACTCGAATAGAAATTTTCAAATCAGAATTCAATATGAAAATCACGTTTTTTTTTTCGTCTTAAAAAAGGACACTTTGAAAGTGACAGTGGAAGAAGTTCGTCTGTTTGTGACGTTTTCCGCTTGAGTTAGTCGGAAATTGGTGAATTTTTCTTTCGCAAATGACTGAGTTTCCAAACGGGTTAGAAGAAACACGCACAAACGCATTCTTTTGGGGAGTTGGATTTTCGTCTCCGATTCTCCGTCCCTTTGAAAACCTTTCGTCAGACGCTCAATTAAGCAGAAAAACGGGTTTTGTTGGGGAAACGGAATCTCAGGTGAACCCGAATGCTGACGAGTTGATGTGCACTGAAAACTTTTATATAATTTCTCTTTTTTTAAAAAAAAAAAGCAATCATTTATATCAATTTTTATAAGAAATAAATTTTGAGTGTAATATCCATTTTCCCCTTTTATGGTTTTATGGGTGGATTTTTTTTGTGATTCTTTCTCACGTATGCTCTAATAGATCGTTTAGAAGTGATATTTTAACGTAAAATTGTGAAAGACAAATTAGAAAATCTCTGAGGCTTTGATTAGAGGGATTTCATTTAAAAGCCGGAAAATCTTAAATATTTATATCAAAGTTTTAAAAAAATATCAGAAGAAACACCTGTTTTAATAATGGAGAATATAATGTAAAAGGAAAACTAAACGGTCTCGCGTTCGCTTTTTGGAGAGCCAAAGGAAGACAAAGGAACCGAAATCCGTTATTATTATCATTATGATCCCCCGAAACCCACGTCGAATCCGAGAGGCAACGAAAGGATTCAATTAAGCCAAACAAAGTCCGGAAAAATTTTAGTGAATTGAGAGAGTTGAAAGGAAAATTAAAAACCGCGAACCGTTTCTGAAAACTTTTTTTTTCCGGAAATGATAATGCGAGAAAACTCCTGCGATAATTAAAATCGACATGGAGTTGAGAATGGGCTTCTGACGGACGGCATCCTTTCCATTTTCCCTTTTTATTTCGAGGAGAGCCTTCATTTATTAATGAGGAGAGCCTTCCACCCTTTCGACTGTTCCATGACTTTCGCCAGAGAGAAATTCATTTAGAATTGGCCCAATTTTGGCTCATTGGCGAACAGTTCAGTTATGTAAATGAAAATGATCATATCGACTTAAAGGGTTCGTTTTTTAACTCTTTCTGTCGATAATTCTCGCATTGGAGAGACCCATTTAAAAATAAAAATTAAAAATGGAATGTTAAAATTTTGAAGTTATTACAGTGAAAAGTTGAAATTATTTTTATGCTGATTTTTTCCTTTGCAAAAGTGTTTTTTCTTTGGTTCTTTCCATCGCCATTAATGGGCCGACTGACCGGAATTCTTATGGGGAAAGTCTTTCTCCTTTCCCTCATCTTTTATTCCGTCATTTTCCTTCGGAGTAGTTTTTGTTTTTGTTCAAAAGAAATAATTAATACTATGAAATGAAATTTCCGGATTAAACTCAAAGTCCTCTAATTAACGCTCTTTACAGTTATTTTCACGAAATGGAATTATAATTTCATTTTTTAACCTTTTCCTCTTTGAAAGGAAAAAACAGATTTTCGACAGCGCCAAACTCCCCATTGTGTCTAAAACATCACGCCATTTTTGCCCATGCCCAAATAGGGTAAAGCCAAAATGGAAATGGCTGTTTTCCGTGTTCGGCCTTTTTTTTGGCCACTTATGGCCAAATGTTAATTCTCAAATTTCTCTTTTCCTTCTGCGCGCAGTGTTTTTATTATCGACGCATTTTTCTTTTCTTCTTTTTTCTTTTTTTTTTCGAAACTTTGTCCGGTCGATAAAATAGTTTATCATTGTCTCTCGCATTAGGAGCACCTGACTGAGTTTGTACAAAAGATGACTCGTCCTTATGAGTGTGTGTTTTTTTATATTCGCTGAAACGCTCTCTTTTTTTCCTTTCGAAAAAAAAAAACGGAACAGAAATGGCGGCGCTTTCTTCATTTTGCGGCAGTGAAAATTCACCGCCGTGGAAAAATGTACAAAAAGACAGAGACTTCAACCCAAATTATTATCACTTCCCATATTCAGAGAGAATTCGGGCGAAATAATTTAATTTGTTGAAAGAAACACAAAGTGTCCATCTTTTTATCCCTCCCTCGCCATTGCGAGGGGAAAGAGGCAAAAAGGGTTTCGGAAACGCCACATCGCTGCTAATTTTGCGGGTTGAATCCCCGAGGAATTGCCAGCCCGTTATGGAAGAACTGAAAGACCTTAACAAAAAGGCACTCGTTAGCGTCGTCGGAAGGCTCACAAGGCTTTCACACGAAGGAGCAGAATGCCTGAGGCTCGGCTTAACCTTCGTCCTCTGACTTGAACGGAAGAGGAAAGGAAGTCAATAACATCTCTGTGTACGTTGAATCCTTGTTTGCCTTTAGAAAAGGTTCCCTCCGTCTTTCCTTCGCTTCTTTACTCGTAAGAGAATTCAGAGGCTGTCTGCGTTTCAATGCAAACCTTCCATTGATACGCACCACCATATTATATACCAGGGGGCTTCGCCCTCTCTGGGATTTGGAACTGTATATCTATACTTTAATTTCAGATACAATAATACATTTCCTGAAAAACTGAATGCACCCCCATAATCCCATTGCACTAATCCATAAAAATTATGAAAAATAACAACTACATAATCATGTGTCTGTAGAATATAATGAGTTTGAACAAAAGTAAATGGCAGTGGAAGAAAGTTTATTGAGGCTGTGTCATTTTTTTGTCCTGTCTGTATCGTACTTTTTGTAGTTAAGTGTTAAGTTGTAAGTTAAGTTGTTGTAGTATACTTTCGTGTAAAGTACTATCGTACTTTTGTACTGTCCAAATCGTACTGAATCCTAAAAATTAAGATTTTAAGACTGAAAAAACTACTAACGCTAAACCCACCCTAGATAATTTCTATCAACTCCACAACAAATTCTGTGAAAATTTGAAGAACACTCTAAAAAACCACTGCCACTAAATCCACACAAACTAATTATTATCAAATCTAAAAGCAATTCGCTGAAAATTAGGTGAAAATTAATACACAAAGAATATAACAATGAGCAACATGGATGCATTTAGAATTTCAGGAATCCCGAATTCCTAGTTCCCAAATCAAAAATTCCATTAGTTCTCCATGCCACTGCACTCAAAGTGGCCCTAAACGCAAAAAAAACATCAACCCTTTAACATGAGAAAGGAATTCGTAAAGTTATCTGGTTTTTCCCCGAAACCTAAACAGGTTTTTTTGGGAGATTTCTCAGCTTTTGCTGATTTTCGAAAAATGAGACATAGCGCAGATCCTTCTTTGGAAAAATGCGTCTTTTGGAAAAAGTCCGGTCGAAATCGGTTCGGTGGTTCTTTAGATCTTAGGTAACAGAAAACAGTGCACACACACACACACAGACACACACAGACATAGACACACATACACACATAGACACATGCACATGATATTATAATAAAATCATATAAATGGGGAATAAATACAAAACACGCATTTATTATATCTTAAGGTTTTAAATCAGATAAGGTTTGACGACCCCCAAACACCGACAGAGGGAAGTTTATCTCCTCGAAATCCTTTCTTTCGGGGGGGTTTTTGGGGACCGATAAAAGTTTATATTTTTTTTCCTTTGAGCGTGCGCTCATTAAGGAAAGCAAAAAAGCGGAGACGTCATTAGAAAGAAGAGCCCCTTTTGCAAACCTTATCGCATGACATTTGCTGCTTCCATTTCCGCCTTAATAAAAGACATACATCGGCTCCCGTATTGATGTCAGCACCAGAGAGAGTCAGCTTCCTTCAAAAACCTGACAGGGGAATGCGCTTTTCGCCACAAAAGGCACGCGCTTTCCCCGAGGAAATAACCTACTCTTTTCTTATCTTTCTTTTTGTAACTGGTGACGGGGAATTTTTGTTAGGGGGGGGGATTATGTCTCGCTTAGATAATGATGTTGCTGACTTTTTTTTTTCCTTTAAATTTTCTATTTAATTTACAAATACTTTTATCTTTTTGTTACTTAAGCTCTTCTTCTCTATACTATTATGTCTTATTTTAAGCGCATGAAGTTCACAAATGAAAAATCACACTTCCACTTGTCATTTGTCATTTTATTAAATTACATCTACGAAACCGGAGTCGTCACTTACCTTTTGATTTGAGGAAGAAGAAGCTGACTGGTGTGTTTGCATCCCTCCACGCAGCTTCTTCTCGTTTTTCTTATTTTTTCCCTCAGCTCCGGACTGTCTTTTGACTGTCCTATGTGAATAAGCATGTCTCTAAACAACGCTAGTTGGCTGTTAATTTCCGAGAGTAACTGAAACAACATAAGAATTTCGTGGGTGAGTCACTGAAGTTTCCAAATCAAACTTTCTTTTGAAATTTTATTTACTAAAAAATCGATGGAGTCTTTTTTGAAAAAAACAAAATTGCTGATAGTCACAACTTATTTTTCCGGTTCCTCAGGATTGAATTTTTAAAAACTTTGACGTGAAAAGCGAACGTTTTAAGAATGCCGGTTAAAATGGAATTTTAGTCGGTTACGGTTTCCTATCAGTTCACTGTTACACCGAACGAAGATTAATCGAAAGATGCATTATCCGAATGAAAGCTTCTCTCGAAACGACTTTAATGCTTCCCATGGAGAGAAATTAACACGCAAAGACAACAACAACCGGTTATTTTTATGGCGGTCGGCTCTTCAGTGAAACTTTCGAACGTTTCTCTTCTGCTACATACATATTTGTTAACATATAAAATAATGTAAAACTGTAATTAGGTAATGGAGTCAGTCGATTTGACATTTGTTGATAAATCAGGCAGGAAATGTCGAATACATCTTTCACTAGATTAAAACAAATCCAGCAAAAGCTCACCAATACTGTCGTCTGCTACAGTATCTCATATTGTCCAGACAAGCGGTTTAATTGAAAACAAAACAAAAAAGAAAACCGGTAATAATTTATTGGAAATCCGTTAAACTCGTTCTTCATCGAAAGAAGAGACATCTTGAAAACACTGTGTTCGAAAAACAATTAAGTAGAAACTAAGTGACGTGGCACAAGAAAGTGTCATATCGTTCCGCCGGAAGTACCGACCGGAACAGGTGTTAGTAAGCGGTTAACGTCGATTTTTTAAAAGGTTTTATCATCAGTAATGAGAGAGAAGATGCTAAACCGTTTTAGGTGAAAATTGAATGGTTTAAATTGGCTGATGGGAAAGGAAGAAGAGAATGAGATTCTGTCGTTATTGAAAGACACTTCGGAAAAGGGAATAATTTCTTATAATCGAGCCGAAAAAGCCGAGGAAAAACTTTTTTTGATTAAAAATGGGGGGGGGGGGTTTATCCAAATATTTATAATCAGAGCTTTCTTCGATATTAAACATCTTCGAGCGCGGAGGGTTCTATTTTTTTTCTAAAAAAAAAAACTCATGTCCTTTTCCTTCCTCTTTTTTTGTTAATTTTCGTCCGGAGTGATTGATGACGCTCATTTAGAATTTTTTTTCAAGATTTTTTTACATCTTTCAATTTCCCAATTTTCCACGAAGGCCATTCTTACGAAATCTCCCAGAAATAATAGACCCTCTTTGAATAAAGACGAAACCACAGAATCTTGAAGAGAAAAGCAGACGAGGGGGAAACAAGATGGCGAAACGCCGCCCGGAGGCGAAGAAATCACACGGCTCAGTAACTCCGAGGATAACTTGGGGAGGTTTTCCTGAATGCTTTCTTCCCTTCACTCCGCCACAAAATTAAATCAAGAACCGAGCCTCGCTTGCTTTTGCACCCGCAAGGTTGTTCACTTACATCTGATCCTTATCAAAAACAAAGCAAACGCGGGAGACCTCCACAACTTATTCACAGCAGTCGGATGAAAAGGTTCCCATATTCTCCCAAGAATTTCCCCGTCATCTTCTAAAGGCGACAGGGGATGAAGTGTAGGAAAAATCAAACGTCATATCGTGCACAACCCCTATCAATGCGAAGATGCATAATGGATCGTTCAATCTTGGAGTATTCAGATGAAAAGGCGGAAATCCTCGAGGGGCGTATCTTTTTTATCTCTTCCCGAACAGTTCATAACTTTGTGACTTTTTCGAGAAAAGGGCGATTCTCTTCGGGATTCCCTTAGATAAATATAAAAGTTTCCTCACTTCTTGACAGCGTCATGAAACGAATTCCAATGGCAAATGAAAATAAATTAAGCAATAAAATTAAATAAAGCTCCAACATGGCTAGAAAAAGTTTCCCTCTTCACCTGGAAACCGCTTCAATGAAAACACTTTTGCGGGTTTAAAAATAAATTTTCACGGACCCGAAATGCATTTTATTTCGCCCCTAATTTTTCATCCCTTTCTCACCCGATGGCGAGATCGTATTAAGCAACGCAACCTGGAATTTTGTCGGGGCGAAAAAAGAAGACAAATAGAAATTAAAAAATGGACAGAAGAAATCTTTTATGCGACGGAACGTGGGTTCGCTCGCGTGAGAATTTTCAACAAAAGCGTTTCCATTCATTCCCTCATTTCCATTTTGGCCTTTCAGAGCGACTCATTTATTTTCCACGGGGGTTGCGAGCCCGATACGGCGAAGGGGATGAAAGGCGATCGTGGCGAGCAACGTGTAAAATCAAACAAAAACCAGAGACCGACTTTCGAAGCCGAGAACAAACGGGTTAAAAGCAATTCGTGCGCGGTTTTAGTTGAAAGTTAACGAGCCTATTATCCGCGAGCTGTTCTGCTTTCTTAGCGTGTTGCCAATTTTTTCAGCATAAAGGATTAAACGATGGGAACAAATTCTGGCTTTTATTCGAAAGCCGATCATTGGAATTCCTCTTCTTTCGCGGGAGAAATTAAGAGATTTTCCTGAGTATAAAAACGAAGCACCAATTAAGTAAAAAGCCATAAACTAAAGGATTTCGAGCTTTTCTCCGGATTCATGGGACTAGTTCAATTAGCGGTGGAAAAAACGTTTAAGAGATTCCGAGTCCGCTTAAACAAAGTTAGTTGGCGTGCGAAACTCATTTACATAAAAATAAAAGCTGACATGGCCGTCTTTCCCTTTTTTACGCATATTAACCGAATATAAATGCGCCATATTGTCTAAAAAGATGGACGGAAGGATGGAAACACATCTTGTGGAAATTCCCCTTTCCTCCTTTCCACGGAATGAATCATAGTAGAAATTCTCTCAAAGCAGAACATCTCAACTTCTAAAAAATGGGAAACGACAACCCTGCAAAATGGCGCGAGCTAATCGAAAAATCAAAAATAAAAAATTTTTAAAAGGACCATTAATTTAATGAAATGAAACAAAACAAAATGGATTGTGGAAATAAAAAATTAATTTAAACTATTATTACATTCAATAAATTATTATTGTGTGGTGATGAAGGGTTAGAGGTCAATTGTGGGGGAAATCGTTTTTCGGCCCTGAAGAAAGTTATATTCAAAGGGTGAAACTCAAAATTGTAAAATTTAACTATTTTACCACCTCAGCAACGAATATTTTTCCAGAACATACAGTAGCTCTCAAAAGTATTTTGACAGTACAAAATTTTATACTTATTTAATTGAAGATTTAATTACGTTTGTGTATTATTTTAGGACTGTATTATTTAGTTATCAATACTATTAATAATATATTTGTAACATTAAAATAACAAAATATACAAAACATAACATTTTTTTTAGTATTCTACTTTTTCCTTAATACTATTACATAGTCTTCTGTCTTTTATTAGTAAGTATAATTATAGTATAATTCTAAAGATAAACTCTTTGTTTCTACTGTTATTTAATTAATATTAAATTAATATGTGGGGACTGTTGTAAAGAATTTTAATAAAACTCTATACGTAACTCTTAAGGGTGGAAAACTAAAAATTTTGTATTGTCAAAATACTTTTGAGCGCTACTGTAAATGAAAAGTACTGAATGCGACATGTTGGTTTTCTTTCTCTATGACTTTCTCAAAGAAAATGGAACGAAGAAGTGGGAGACATACGTGAAGTGTGTCCATATTTATAATCCACTTCCTCTACATGAAAAAAGCGAAATGGAGGTTAAATTAACTTTGAGAAAATGCCGAAAACAAAATCTCTACGGAGGTTTAGAATTTGAGGATTTGAAATTTTTTTAAATTTAACTTTCCTTTTTCCCATTTTGGTTTACGTGTGCTAAGGAAAAAAGAGATTTGAACGCGATTAGATCGATCGGATTTGAAATTTTATTTTCCTCTTTTAGAGGTGTTTTTATGCATTTGTTTATGTCGGAGGCTATCAAAGAAATAAATTCGAAGGGGTCGTGTCGAGTAATGAAACCGAAGGCTCCCGTCATTCGTTTGCGGGACAGAAATCAACATGTCGCCCGGAATAACAGTTTGCAGGAATCTTACGAGCAGATGGTTCGCTCCGGGGCAGGAAAATGTCGCGAAAAGGTGGTGTCGAACATCGGGGGAATGTCAAACAGTGAGACCAAACTCGTTCACGAAAAGACATCGCAATATGCAAAAATCCGCGACAAAATTTACTATCGACGGAGTTGAAATAAAAAATATGAAATTAAATGTAGAGTTTCTGGTTTGGATTTGAAGTCTGTGTCACGTGTGCGTCATGTTACTTCCATTTTGTATTTGACATTCATTTCACTTCCCTTCGAATATCAAAGAAACAATGTAAAATTCAGTATTAGTTTTTCAATATGTACACTTTATTGAGGAATTTTAGTGACATTTTCCTCAAAATATTATATAAATATTCAGGAAAAGGAAGTTTCTAATAAATAAAAAAAAAGAAAAGTTTTGAAGTTACAATCTTTTATATTAAAAACGCAATAAAATGTAAAAAAATAATACAAAGTAAGTGCACATATTAATGTATTTGCCCAAAATAAATTAAGATAAAAAAGATTTTGTATAAATAAAAGGTGGCTGAGTGTTTTATTTAACACACTTTGTAGTGCTCTGTATATTTTTATGCACTCAGCCATCTTTTATTTAAATAAAATCTTTTTTTATTAATTTAGTGTGCAAACACATTAATATGTACACATTTTATTTTTTACCTTTTACTGCGTTTTTAATATAAAAGATTGTAACTTAAAAACTTTTTTTCTTTTATTTATATATTATTTATTTTTATATTAGACAAGACTAAAAAGTTAACCCGCCATTTATATAATTTAAAAAAAAAAAGAACCGCCAAAATATTGTGACGTCACATTTATTCATACCCCGAAATTTGTCATTGTAAGAAGAATTCCAAAATAACTGTTAGAAGATCTTAATTGTATACGATTTTACTTTGTCGATTCGGTCTTCTTAACAAAATGCAATTAGGACACAAACCCCGTCTTCTTACGTTAAAATTCAGCCACCAAATCTGCCGTCACAAAAATAATATTAAATGACAGCTGTCCTTATGAATTGCTCTATATTCAACTCATCTTCTTATTTTCAAAAAATAAAATGACGGATGCCACCATAAACTACTGCTTATTTGGTTGTTCTTCTTATGTTATTTTTATGGCACATACCCGCCCGCCCGGTAGGAGTTAAATAAAAGATTGAATTGATAATAAAGCTTTCTTTTAACGTTCTAAAGCAAAATATTATGTTTAAATCCGAAATTTTAAATAATTTCACAATTATGTGAGAAAACTTAATGGAAGTAATGCACAAATAAAACAAAAATGCCCGAAGAAGTTTAAGATAAACTCTACCGTCACTCAACGTCCAAAATAATGTAATTATAATCAGCGTCAATTAAAAAATACTTTTCCCTTATGTGAGCAAACATTTAAAAGAGAGACATTCTTGTGTAAAATTCTCTCTCTCCGGAATATTTCCAAGGCCCTTTTCGCGCTTCCAGAAACCGGCAAAGGCTGCAGTAATACAGAAAAATGTCGCGAGTTGATGGAAAGTGTGAAAATTTAATGAAGCGTGTTTGCTTTTCATAGGTGGCAGAAACCTTTTTGATGTCGGGCGGCGAGGAATTTCCTCGGCTCGCGCAACCCTTTCAAATAAACAGTCTGTCATTTAGTGAAAACTTTTTAAGAGGGGGATTAACCGGAATAAAATACGTAATACGAAAAGTTTTTAAGCTTTAAGTTATGAGTTAAGTATGAAGTTCCGGAGAAAATTAAGTCAACACTTCCCCTAATTCCCTTTTTTCTTTCGCTTCCCTTATTTTTTTACTTTAATCAACCCTAACTTCCCTGTTTTGTTTGTCTTTTCTTCATTTGTTCAACATCCATGTCTGTTTTATTGTCTTCCGTTCGTCGTTGGAAAATGTTATCACTTTTTCATATTTTACACGTGTTTTTACCCAAAAGACTTTAATGGCTAAATTAATCTTTTCATAATTAAATTTTTTCTTTTCGTTGAAATGAAAGTGTGCCATTACTACAATATATATCTCCATAATGGAGATAAAATCGATTCAAATACAGTAAAAAGAAGCGTAACCAATCAAAGAATAAGATTTTATTCTGTCATAACCCATTGAAAAACTCCTGAAAAATGGCGAAGAGTTTTTATCAATCAGAAAATCATTCGGGAATTTGATTTTACCCTTTACAATAAAAGCTGAGTTTTTTTCCGAATGCTTTTACGTATTTGCGTTTAATTAATATAAATTATAAAACTTTATTCCGATAATTTTGCGAGTTTTCTAAAAGGAAAATAAGGAATAACGAGTTCTTAAGTTCTGATAATTCTTCGACGAATTTTTTAAAAACATTTTAATGAGTATTTTTATTATTAAACGGTTTCATTCAATTTGGTTTTCGTGTCTGTCTATTGGTCTGTCTGTCTGTCTGTCTGTCTTTCTGTCATTCCTTCTTTCTTTCTGTCTGTCTTTCTGTATGTCTGTTTGTCTTTCCTTCTTATTGTCTATCTGTCTTTCCTTCTTACTGTCTGTCTGTCTGTCTGTCTGTCTGCGAAGACCGAGAAAACTTTGAAGCTAAATTTGACCCGTTTCTATCGGACCGATTTCTTTCAAATTTTGCACTCACTTTCGTTTTGGTGTGCAATTCAAATTTCTGCAATTACTTTATAAAAAAAAAGCTCAGGTAAAAATAAAAAAATTTCCAAACTCTAATTAATTGCTCAACTTCTGTACAATTTTTCTACTGTATAACACCCCACGGTTTTATAGACAAAAAATTGGTCTTTTTCTTTGTCACCCATGCATTTATTTATACTCTTACATCAGAAATTATTTATTTAATTTTTAGTGAAATTGAAATAAAACCGTTTTATTTTAAAAAAATATTAAAAAGTTTTTTTAAACGTTTGCTTTCTTAAGTGCAAAAGAAACACAAGTTATCCTATTTTAGAAGTGATTTGTTTTTTAAATTTTCCTTTATGTCTTTGCTGAATGTCCTCAAAAGTCGTCAGAAAACTCTTCTCAATGTTTTTAAGTGAATGAACCGATTGACAATTCTTTTCTTATTCCGCCTCAGTCAAAAGTTTTAAATGGTACATTTGAAATCCCGTATAAATTTTTGGTTTATTTACCTTATGCGTTTCTGCTGATGCCTCATCGTGATGGTTGTGGTGGTGATGATGAAGGTGATGGTGATGATGCATGAGATTAGAGGCCATGTTCTTCTCATTTCATCATTTTTTTTTTATTTTCTCATCTGCATTTACACTTTTTTAAATTCACTGTCGTTTCACGTCATTATTTCTCACTGTTAAATTACAGAGTTTTGCTTTTTTTCCCCGACATAATGCGGTGACGATTATTTGCTTAATGCTTTTATCAACTCGGTTTAATTTATAGGTTTTTATTATTATTGTTTTTAAGGCTTTAGGTTTCTGACTGTCTATCTGATGGAAAAATTCGCTGCCCTCATAATTTTTCCGATCGGATTGTTATTCATTCAATAATAAAAATTTTACGGCGGTCAATAAAACCGTGTAATTTGCTACCTAATGCTTATTTTTTTGGAGGGGTTTTCGAAAAAAGCAGAGGTTTCACTATACACATCAAATAAATGCTTTTCGTATCGGTATAAAAGTATTTGACTTATTCAAACGCTGAAAGTCAGAGCCAAAAAAAAGGTTATTATATAAAAATGGAAGTGAAGAGTCTGAAATTCATAAAAACTACTAATTCGCATTCCCGAGAGCTGAACTATAATAATAATGTCACAATCCGGAGTTTATTTCCCTTTTTTTCAAAATTCCATTACTTTTTTGCCTCCCCTCCCCCCTCCCCCCGTCGGTTTCTTTCATGTTTTGTTATCTTTCATTCTTAAAGAAACTGTATTTCATTGCGGATTAACCAATTCAAGCGAATGAAGAAAGAAGATGGAAAATTCACTTCATTTCATCCACTTACGATTAATTAAAGAATAAATTTTGAACAATTCATTCTGTACCCAAAAATGGAGTTATGTAAAAAAAGGGAAAATTTTGGTCTGAACTTCCACCGCCTGGTGGAAATCCCAAAAACGCTGCAAATTCACCTCTTTCTATTAATAGTTTTGAGTGTTCGCAAACGTCCACTTTCGCTGTTTCAGCAGTTTTTATATATTAAGTGTTCGATGCTGCCGAAGTGCAGCCGCCCACAGTCAAAGCCTAAGCCAAAAGTGTTTTTTGCGAAATTCCTTTCCTCCATTCAAAATAAATTTATTTCTCCCATTAATCGAATATCGATAAAATCTCTCGTAAACGAGTGAACAACTTTGATGAGTCCTATTGAATCTATCGTTGTCATTTTTTTGATTGATGGCATAACTCTGTTAAGGTTTTTGCCGTAACTTATGCTCCCAAATCTCTCTCTCTCTCTCTCTCTCTCTCTTTCTCACTTCTCTCCCGATGGGAAAAATGGAAAAGTTGTGAATGATAAGCTCAAGTACAGTTCCCGTGGAAAATTCGAGTGCTTTTGAAAGGTTTTATGGAGAGAGAGAGAGAGACAAAAGTGAGCCTCTTGAAATCTTCTCTGGATTTGAGATGATTAATTTTAAAATGCCCCACCACAAAAAAGGAAGTGACAACTTTCAAGAAAAGAAAACTTTAAATCGACTCTTTTACTTCTGATGGAATGAGTCAATGGTTTTCCGTTCGAATCCATCAGAATATTCACATAACCCTTTCTGGGTTTTCCCATCATTCCCATTCAGTACAGTGGAGAAAGACAGTTATGAATGAATTAGGAACAAGTGTTCGTGTCAGCAGCATCTGTCCTATCTGTTCGCCCTTTATGATAATTAACCCCCTCAAGGTGACCTCCTTCCTCTCAAACTTGGCTACACAAACAAATTTTATGCATTCTAAAACTGCATTTGCCCTAAAAATCTAAACTTTAATCACCATTTTGTATGCAACATGGCTTCGCGCCGTTGACGGACACTATCAATCAATTCATTCGCTGTAAAATCAATTAATAGGATTCTTTCCTTTGAATTTTTTAAACCGAATTCACAGAGAATTTCATTTTAATTGGCATTTTCAAAGGAAAGTGGGTTTCGGGTCGGTCAGCGATGTCTGTGGCGGTGGTGAAACCCTTTTAGGCGAAAACAAACTCCGATCGACCTTTTTAAGTAAATCTCATCGTAAAAGGAAACGATTATTATTGATCTAAAGTGGTTCTTAACACATTTTCGAAATTTATATTCTCTGGGACATTTGTGAAAAAAATCCCACAAAGAGTTTTAATTATTTCATCTCGGGTTCAATTCTCATTCGGTTTCACTGAAACTGACACGTTTTTCCGCGAATTGCGACTTTAATTATCACTGTGACGTCACTCAATAAAGACAACGACACCACATTTGAGTTACATAAATTCTCGATTAAGATTTTATTAACATCTTTTTTGGGGGGGGGAGAAATGATTCAGTTTTTTCAATGACCGTTTAAATTTTATTGTGCGTGAAAAATTATATGCGCGTTAAAAGGTGAAATTGCATTGTTTTCGCACTAAAATTGATGTTTTTTTACAAATAAAAGCATTAATAACAAATAATTAGGTGATGTGAGTGCACGGGGCGCATTTCAACTACACAACTTCACATTAACTGCACCCTTTCCCGAAAATGCATCCACTTGACCGCATATATATATTAGTGAGCGAAGGATAACGGTGGCCATAACACCGAGTGTTAGTCGAATAACGACTGAGCCAAAACTGGAAAAGCAAGAGCTGAGGCACAGAAAGTAATAAAACTGCAAGTGCTCATCTATATTTTCTTAAGTGAATCACAAAATCCCCGACGCTTACTCATTTTAAGTTGAAATTTACTTTGGGCTCATTTATTTTATGTTCTATTTTATATAAATAACTCCACTTGTCATGGCGGAATGACATAAGGTAAACCCCGAGCAGTTAGCCGATATCACTAAAGCCATTAATCGATACGCATAATGCAAATTAAGAAAAGGATGAAATGAACAAAGGGGAACGAGCCGACGTCAGCGCTGCACCTGAAGGTATTCACCGAAAGATATATCGACTTAATCGAGATTAATCTCAATGTAATGTTAATAACCGGAATTGCCGTACTCATTCCTCCACTCCCATTTCTGAAGGAGTACGAGGCAGGAGGGGATTCCCTGGCAGTGCTGTACCACCACTTTGTCTCCCCGAAGCCTGCGCCGACGTCTCTTCCCTCAATAATGGCTTTTCAACTTAGATTGATCCTCCAAAAATAACAATTTCTATGACAATATGTAGAAACTGAATAACTTAATTCACTGCGACTTTTTGAGCGGAAGGGTTAACAATGTCAGGCATTTTCCTAAACGAATAAAACCTAAATGGTTTCCGTTAATAAACAGTGAAAGCATAAATGATTTCACGTCATATTAAAAAAAACCTAAATAAACTTATTAATAATATTTCAGCAGAGAATTTTCAAATTCAAAGGACGCAGGTGACAAAAAGGCATTGCTTATCGATGAGAGGCATTTTTATTAGGATTTGCTACAGTTAACCGCTGAAAATTCATTTAAAGACAAATAATATTTTTAATGTCATTTTGATGAGTTTTTTACGGAATCAGTAAAAATGTCATAGATTTGAGCAAAACGTTATGAGAAAATTCAATCGGCGTAAAATAATGTTTTTCATAATGAAGTGAAGGTATTTAAATTAAGGAGGTTGTCGACCGCTGTCTTAATTAAAAGTGGTAAAGGTCTGAGGTTGAAGGGATAAGTGATAGGGTAAAGGAACAGAGAGAGGGGCGTAAACCATAATTTGTTCTCATCCCAATTTAACGCTTATGTTTTGGTTTGCATTGTGAAAGTCTGTCTGTAAAAGACTTTTTAAGCATTTCAATGTAAATCAAAGCGGAAAACGATTGCATGCATTGTGACCGGTGCAGCGCCTATGTAAGCAGATAGACATGTCAGAAAAGCGTTCGATGTGCTTAAATATTTAAGCTTAATTAAAATATTTATAATTATAAAAACCTAACGGATGCTTTTCTTCTCTCGGTCCAGCAGAAGAGATGATTATATTACAATACGAGCCGGTTTGTTTACCTACCATATTTGCGAAACTTCCGAAGGTTAAAAAAACGCGGGGAAATAATTGCCACAAAATATACATCAATTTGAGGACGAATCACTGTCTCTGATTCCGGTTCACTCATTCTACAGCAGCACCGGTCCTCTTTTATTGAGTTTGGCTGCGGGGAAAACCGCGGAAATTCCCTCGAACGGCGACTCTTCCGAAGAAAAGGCCCGAAGAGTGAAAAAATACCGGGAGGCGACTCCCATTGCGACGAATTCCCTTTGCGGGACACAGCCGAGCACGAGTGGCGGCACGGCAGACGCTCCTCTCTTCGCTCCCAACTGCGCATGCGCAGGAGGGCCTTTCGCCGACCAGCCTTCTTCAATGAATTATTCTGGAATTTTGTTTAGATGCTCATCTGACATGAAAATAAATTAGTTCCTGCATTATTCAATATCCTCACATGACAATACGCGGGGGAGTTCCTATGGAAGAGAAAAAATTCAACAGAGGAGGAATGGGGTGGAAAATCTTTTCAAATCAAAGTATAACATGTGGGCGTTTGATAACGGTTGGTTGGAACTCTTTATCTGCGGAAACTAAGACCGTTTCGGTGGCTCAATGAGTGGAAATAATGAGAGAATTGGAATCGTAACGAATTGGGTAAAATGTTGAAAGAGCAAAAAATTCATTTTAAAGTAAACCCGAATGAATAATTAGCGAAGTTTTTCACGAGTATAAAATTAAATTATGAATTGCAATTAGTTGAGTCCGTCAATCAGATATCAGAAAATCCCCAACGACCGCTCATTCCCAAAGGTTTATGATGTCGACAGTACAGACTTTATGGGAATTATATTACTGCAATCAAAGGAGATTCTTTTTAGGAAAAGCGCGGGAAACAGTTTTCAATCGCGGAGGCATTGCTTTGCGGTGGCGATTCTCCCAAAAGCGAAAAACTCAATTAAAAAATGAGGAACGTTTTTAATAAAAGCAAAAACAAACGAAAATTTCAGGGAAATCCATTCGGAAGGTTGAAAAAGCCATTTATCTTAAACCATTTAATGAAATTTTTTTGGGGGGTGGGTGAGGGGGGGGGGTTGCGGCTTTGATTACAAAATGTCAGTTTGAGCTTCGGGCAGGTGAAAAAACTGTCTTCGGGGAGTCGTAAACCCGACAGAATTCCAAAATTTCATTTTTTAAATGTAAATTTTAAGCATCTTCTTTGCTCACATTTGCGCGTGACTTCTTTATTAGACCTTCACAACCGCTGACACGGGAATGAAAAGCTTTGAAACATCATGTCAGCATCTGTTTCCCGCATTCTTCAAAAGATGTCGCTCTTATAGCCCACCCTTACTTGAAGCTCTCCTCCCCAACGTCAGCTTTCTTCATTAATTTATCGCCCTTTAAATGAATAGCGGTGCAAAGAAAAAATATTTTTTTCCTGCGACGACTGCGCATTTTGAATTTAAATCCGCCAAAATTTTCGTTTTCTCAGTCCGACTCGAAATTTAAAGGGGAACTTTCCACGATTTCAGACATATTTTGCTTACCTAAAGAAAATCCTATAAATTGCGTAAAATTTGTGGAAACTATTTGGAATCGGTGTGGCGCAATGGCTCTTCCGTTCCTAATTTCCTCTGCGTTTGTCTGAATTCTCCCGTCCCGAATGACAATTGATTGATGTAACTGTGCAAAATTTACATCAAAAGTTCCAGAGGAGAATGGAGGAAAAACTTAAGAGAAATTAATCATAAAAAGCGGGCTTTAATCTCTCTGGAAAAAATTCCATAAAGCGATTCAAAGAAATACTTCCTTCGGGCGGGGACTAAAACGAATTGCTTTTTTAGGCATTTTCCACCCTTCTCATTTTACATTTATTTTTCCTTCCGCCTAAACTTCGGCTAAAATGCGTCTTTTCATTAGTTCAATCAATTTATTCCGGGAGGCAAAATCATTCACATGAAATTACGAGACTTTCCTTGCGTGGACATATCTAAGATTGTTATTTTAATAATTGATGAAATTTTCATGAAAAGTCCGGGAAAAACTGCACTTTCTTGGATATACAACGATAGTTTTTCACTCATTTTAACCCTTTGCGGTGGTATTAAATTTGGACATGGGTATCTATTGGGAGGAATTAATTTCCTTAGAAAGAGCAGAGATACATAAAACAACATTTAGTAATTCTTTTGAGAATTTTTAGATATATCTTAGATATCTTTTAGATATCTCGGTATATCTTTATTCAATACAGGCATCTAATGATATGTTTTTGTATAAAAATTATGTTTTATAACTCTCCATAACATGTAGGACTGGTGACAACTTTTGTTTAGTTAGTATTTCGTTGTCTCCAATCGATGGAGAAAAGTTCATTAGGCATTGAGGTTCCCTCAGGAAAAAGATAAACTGATACAGGAATGCATACAGTATAAGATTCTTATAGTTCCTTGCTGTGGTGGCTGAGAGTAGACATACGACCGCTAAGGGTTAAAATGGCGTTTCAAAGTGGGAAATGAAAAAAATCAGTGGAAAATTACACACTCGAAAAAAAATCCTTTTCGAAACCACCCACAGTATGTCATCGCTGAACGAGTGAAATTTTAAAAAGGCCAAATTTTAATTCAGAGCTCGAAAATTTCTAAATAATTCCAAACATGTGACTGCGATTTATTGCATTTATGCGAACACTCATTGACACAATTTATCAAAAAATGGAATGGCGGGACATTTAACATCGAATTAACATTTCATAAAATTTATACTTCATCAAATCACGTCCCTTTTTAAGCATATAAATTATACCGAAAGATTTATTACGAAAACAACCATAATTATGATGGGAAACACGGTAATTCTCTTCCGTCATACAGTTAAATTATTTATCGCTCAATCTTATATAATTTAATAATTCGGTCGAAAAACGCAATTCTAAATTTAAATGTCATTGTTTGATTTGCGATTCTTTACGACTGAGGGCGAAATTTTTGCAAAAACAAGCAAAAATGAAAACCCCGTTCACACCAGTGAGAAAATGACTGGATTGCAAAGCAGAAGACACTTTAAATAAGGCAAGACTCCACTAGCGCTTAGTAGTGTGTTTTGGCCATTTTTCATTTGGGTTTTTAGAGGTTTAGTATGGAAGCTTTTAGAGTGAATAATGGAAGAGGCAAATCCCCGTGGAAACGGAATAAATAAATTCGCCGATTAAATGATGGGATCGATACTGGACTGCCATCTATTAGCGTTGAGAGCCGAATGAAACAATCGGGGGAAAGCGCGCATCTGCTGTAACCAACGGTCGAAGACCGTTGTAAAGGGATTAGGGGAGACTCTCGCGAAGGGAGTTTCGCTGTGAACGCTTTTCTCCCTGAGAAATAACGTTCGCGACTCCGAATGTTCCTCCAAGAAAACGTTAATCGAATGTGTTGAATTTCCACTTTTCCGGTTTGCCCCATTTTAAGGCGTTCACATGAAAAGGTCACGCAGGAAGAAGACAAAGAAGAGAAGAGTGGCGGTTAAGTTTACAACGCAGTTACAAGATGGGGTGTCTCTTGACGCTGTATTTTCTCCCAACATTTATTTTCATGCGGAATTTTCATTATCTTAGTCTCGGGGCTGAGTTTTATAAATTTTTCTCGGCAATTTATTCCTGATGATGATGGCAGCCGTAGTGCTTATAATAAATTCTTTAAAATAACAGAATAATTTTAATAGGATTGCTTTTGCATGATTTATTCAGTCATTTGCGTTCTTGTAATTCCAATGCTTTTAGTTATTTTATGCGACGCTAAAATAAACTTTACGGGAAATGTTAACATGGCCGAATTTATGGGTTCCCCGAGGCGGAACCTGAGGTGCGAGCTTCCAGGCACTGAATTTTCGAAGCCGAAACCGGCGAAACAGTGGAGCTTTCATTTCCTCCTCGAGCGTTTCTTTTATTTTCAATAAGCAAAAAGGGTGAATTCGTGAAAAGAAACTCAAAACTGGAAAAGAATAAGCTCTAAAGTAAGGCCATTTTTCATTTGATAATCGTCACTTATCGCATAAAGCATTCCTTCTTTTGCCCTTATAATCAAATCAGCTTTTTCATCATCTTCACAATTTTCATAATTTTTTTTTTTGCGTTTTATAATGCGTCAGTTAAATGAAATCCGCAGCGGTTGGCTGATATCCACTCTGGACGAGCTTTCACGAACCTGTTGCAGACGATTGCATGCAACGGCTGTCTTAATTAATTTTGGAAATAAAACTCACCAAAGGAGTCTTTAAAACTTTTTATTTGGCTTTCATACATCACTCTTTTGTACCTGCGACGTTATTTCTCTCTTAGATCGCTGAAAGGGTCATTAAACATAATGAAAAGCGACACAACCTCCCTTTTTTATTTGCCAAAACACAAAATTTCCTATCCAAATCAGGTCCGCTTATCTCTCCAAAAGGAAATCAAAGCAAAGAATGCTTATAAGCATTTTTATAGTTTTTCTTTTCGCGGAAGAATAGAAAGTTAAAAGCCATAAAAAATTCCCCACTAAAGACTGTAGAGGCGCTTAAGGTGGCGGCGTAAATCCCGGACAAACAGGAAGATTAAAGGTTAAGAGCTTAGAGGTTTCCTCGCTTTCCTTGTGATTCTTGAAAGGGCACAATGAAAGGCATCAGCCAGGAATTTCCTAACAGAGTCAACAACCTACGATCTGACGCCTTTCCGAAGGTTCAATCCGAAGCCTTCTTCGGTGAAAGGCTTTTGCAGGATTCAGTCTGTTTTTCATTCTTCTGAGGAAATTTTCTTAATCATTGAAAAACTTAATGAATTCATTTTAACGGCTTCTTTCAATAATTCACACGCTCGATGGGTTTCTTTCATAGATTTCTTATTTCAAAACAATTACGTATTTTGCCTTTTTTGAAGTTTTTCGAATTAAACCTAAATTACTCAGTCGGGATTTGCGTATTTTTCAGATGAAGCATTTCCTTTTGATTTGTATTCGATCCATTTCTATTTCTCAGGACAAAACAAGACGATCACTGGAGAGAGACCTTACTTTTAAAGAGACCTTACTTTTAAGTCAAAAGAAACCCTGAGGGTTTTTGCAAGGCGAACTTAATAAACGGAAATCATTTCCAAAGGTTTCTCTCATAGATCTACTCGTCACTGCCTTCTTAATTAAAATTTAGCCCCCCTTAAAGAGCCTGTGGTTTTTCACAACATCTACATTAACTTCATTAAGAACCGTTTCCACCCCCGAAAAGCTCATCCAAATCCAACGGTTTGATATATTCGAAGAGAAGTCGCTTAAAAAGCTCAAAATGTATTCATTACCCTAAAAAAAGTTCTTCAAAGAGCCCAAAAATGTCAACATAGGGCTACGCCATATTTAATTTTAACGTAATTCGGTCACGTTTACTTCGTTTTCATTGAAGCAGCCATTTAATTTTGCTAAAAATTCCAGGAGAATTTTTCCTTTTTCCAAAAGAAATTACTTAAAAAGTCGGTCAGAAAATACCGTACAATTAATTCCCTTTTGATTTCTCACCGGGGAAATGGGGAAACAGAAAACCCTTTCGGAGACCCGCAATTAATTAAGTGAATGATGGCAGAGTAAAGAGAATACATTAAAGTGTTTTTCATTTTTAAAGAAATAAAAAAAAAAAGATAAATCAAATGGGATATATCAGACAAAAATCAAAGTATGGGCGGTGGCTGATGACCACTAATAATTGCGAATAAGAAGTGCCATTAATTGCTATAATAAAGCAGTGAAATTTATTATAGTCGCTTATCTGAGGATAAAAGCTCCATATCCGCGTATGTCTTTTAGCTGAACTTTGCTGACTCTTTCATTCAGGTCTATAAAGAAAAAGCGTTACTGCTTTCAGTGATAATCGCCCACGGATTTTTCATGAAATCTTAGCTTGGATAGTTCTCATTGCTCCCACCGTTTAAAGTTAGCCTAACATTTTTCTGTAACCCCAATTGAAAAAAAAATAAATAGAAAATTGACGCATGACCAATAACGTCAGACCCGTCAGCCAGTTAATAATAATCGCCTCGTTGGCTTGTCAAAATGGCAGAAAATTTTTATTACTGGTTTTTATTTTCTTTCTTTTCCCGTCTCCCTTTCTCATTCAAAGATATTGACTTAGGCTGGAAAAAGGAATCTTGCATTACATTTCAGCGCAACCCTTATTTCCGCGCTGGGAAATTTTAAACGTTTTAAAATAAAATACAACCCCGAGAGAGATACAAGAAAATTAATCATTGCATTCGTTCCTTCCCGGCTCGAAAATTTATTCGCGTTTCTTAAGCCGTCACCAAGATAAAAGCACAGACGCAAAACTGAATTTTTGTGTTTCACCAAAACTTATAAGTATTCCTTTGTCTGACTTTCACCGGAAGGGGAAACGGAGAAAAAATCTTGACTTTCCTGTAATCACTTTCTCCGGTGAATGTTTTTTTTTTTTAAATAAAGACTCCGTCAAAAGTTTTTTTTTCTGTTACAGAAACTTTGGATTAAGCTCACTGTTCCGACTCGAAACCAAAGCTCAAAACAAATAAAATTGCCCGAGTGATAAATGGCAGGAGTCATCCCAAGTCGGAATAAAATATTATCGCAAGAGAAATCACTAAAGAACAAATAAAAAGTGCAGTGCTCTCTTTAGCACTAAAATTAGCTATAAGAATCCGTCCATCCGGCATTGGATTTACTGAAGAATGGGATGATAAAAAAAAGGACAAAGACGAACGAATAAAATATTCCGTATTGGCAGCGTTTCCGGAGTGTTTTTCAGGGGAATGTCCTCTTGATGGGGTACAGTCATGAAAAAGACGTACAAAAACGAATAAAAAAAAATACAACCTTCCTGGCAAAAGTATATTATGATGACGAATCTTATCAAACTTCTTTCTATTGTTGAACCCATTCCTCCCAATGTTTGTACAAATTCATGCCTCAATAACAGAGCAGGCTAATACTTCATTTTTTATTGAGTATCTAATTAAATAAATCCAAAATAATTTGAGTGAATTCCCCCCGTTGATGCACGCGGATCGATTCCAACAAAATACAATCATTTAAACCCCATTCGTCAGCTGTGAGCCTAAGAAGCCTCTGCTTTCGGAGGAAATTTGAAAAAAATTCCCACAAGAATACTCCATTAGCTCCTTAATGACTGGAGAGAAGTCGTGCGGGGGATCACATGAAATTAAAAAACTTGGCGTTTCATTTTCCATTCTCCCGTTTCTTTAATGAGGAATTACTTTTTTAGATTTCCTTCGGGAATTTACTCACGACCATCTGCCACTCTACCGCGAGCTCCTTCGATCTTTCTGAAGTTTTTCGAGCAACAATCAAAGAAATCGTTCGAATGTTTCTATCAGACTAATTTAATTATTGGGCTGAAGAAGGGATTTGTTAGTAATGGCAGAAGCTTAATTGAGGAAACTCTTCTCGCCAAAGTCTGAAGTGTTAAGGCTCATGAGTGAGGGTTTAATTAGAACATCATCGATAGCAGTGATGCCTCACCTTTGATAATATGGGGGCCAAACTTGAGTTTGGTGTAATTTCGCGGGCCACAACATAAAAATAGTCTATTCGCCGAAAGATGAGAAAGAATTTAATAATAATAATATAATAATATATTTTCTCTATTTCGCATAAAAGCATTAGAGGGTAAATTATACAATTACACTGAGACACTGTTACAAAATACAACCCAAAATATATAATTTACAAATTTCTGAGGAAATCATACACATTTTTTATCGGTTAAAAATAGTGTTGTAATTTTACACAATTTTAATACTAAAATGTTTTATGTTAAAACGTGTAAAAATGAAATTAATAACTTGAAAGTAAAAAAATAAACGTCATAGAAATTAAATAACGCACGGGCCACATGCAACACCTTCACGGGCCGTAGGTTGGCCATCACTGATCTATAGCATCTTAATTTAGAAAAGAATGCCTGTCGAAGTCCTAACCTCATCAAAGACAAAGTGACAATAAAAAAGACTTCCATCGAAAAATGAGTATAATTTTGAGTTGGCAACGCCTCTCGCGCAGCGTAAAACATCAAAAAGCGTGATTTTAATATAACCTCTGCCACCATTATTCCCTTAAATGGCAGAAAAAGAAAATGGATTTTGTGTAAATGCGAAAAGCTTGAGGGAAACTCACCTGAAAACTTTTAGAAGATCTCAGACCTTTCTAGAAAGCTAACGACTTCCTTAATTTTTCCATGCCTCCTCCATTTATCTATTTTCAGATCCATCAAATTGGTAGAAAGGAAGAATTTTGAAAAAATCGATTTGTTCAATTACGAAGGGGGGGGGGGGGGAGAGGGGCAACGATGCCAAGAGAGCCGGCAACCATCCGGGCATGAGGGATTATCTTCCGTTTCATTTCAAATTTCGAATTTGAGACCTCCGGCATTTCCACTTTTGACCTTTTTTCTAGCCTCTTGATCAGGTAAATTTATTTTCTAATTTCCTGAGCTAAATTTCCTGATGAAAAGTCTTCGGGGAAGAGTTAGGATAGGCGAGAACGTTTAGCATTATATCAACTAAGAAAGTAAATAACTTTTCTCGAAAAAAAAAAAAACCAGGTAAAGCCTTTGTTTACACAGTTTTCCTCGAGTGGTTTTTATTTTAGAAAAGGAGCTTTTCGTTTTTTGTTATTCTCTTGTTAATTTTAAAGGATTTTCCAAAGTTTTAAACCTTTGGAAATGTTAAAACTTTTCTTAATAGCGAAAACGAAGTATGATAGGGACTTAGGAGAAACAAATAGGTAAATATAAAACACCGGGAAAATCTTCCCTTCGAGCAGCCATTTTCTTCCCCAAGTAACCAACTAATTAGTAATTGATTGTTCCCCCAGGCGGTGCAGGTTAAAGGAAAACATGCCCCGAGTTTCTCCCTTTTCCCGCTTCCTTTTGACTAAACCAAAAACACTCAACAGTACTTTTAATAATGAATCATCGGTTTTCACGGAATTTTCCCAACTTTTCCAATGTCCCAATGGCTCAGATTATGCCAATGGAAATGCTTTTAAGAATTTCGTCAAATAACTGATTTGGCGTCTGAGTTTATATATGTTACAGGCAAAGTGTGAAATTCAGGCATTCTATAGAATAACAAGTATCGTTTACAGAAACCTTTATTGATAGTTATTTAAATGAATTACATATTTAAATCAATTAATAGATAATTATTTAAACGTATTTTAAAGCGGAAGGAATATGAAATAAAGCATCAGATGTTCACGCAGACAGAAGAACTGAAATTGTAATCACACTTAGAATTGTACTGTTCTTTCGAACAAAAAGAAATGATATTTTGGCACTTTGCTCTTCCATATTCATATTTGAGAAATTTGTCAGCAATTAGGAATTACATACTTTGCTGACGGGAACTCTGCTTTCTACAGAATCCCGGATTTCACACTTTGCCTGTAACATATATAAAAAAAGAACTGAAGAGTAACAACCGTAACCACCGGTGGTTGAACGACCCTTTCTCGGGCAACACTTTTCTCATGAAAAAAAAATTAAAACAAAAGAAATTTCTTCGTTGTTTCCGCAAAACATTTTTTTTCTTTTCCTATTTTTCTCTCTCTCGCGTCAGTCTGTTTCGTCGCCGCAAAAATATTATTTTAATTAACTTCCGGAGGAGAGCGATTTTAATCAGTTCTGCAGTGGATTTTCTCCATAAGAACAAAAATCACACTCGTATTTTTAATGCAATACTCTGACAAAGAAAAAACATTGTACGCTCGTTTTGGATTTTTTTGTAAATTTTGTGAAATTGGTTTTCTTTGCTTAACCGGGATTTAAAGCCTTATGGGAACAAAATTTCCCATAAGGTTCGGTTCAAAGATAAAAATCAAGTTGATATGGAGGAAATAATCTCGTTCATTTTGGAAACCGACCACGAGTTTTTCATTCCACCTAAAAGAAATTCTCTCTGCGTGAGTTCGACCTGACACTCCTGAAGATGAAATTGAATAAGAAGGCCGAAAGACTCGCAGAAGAAACTTTGTATCAACAGGAGTATTTAATTCACGTTGTTGTTTGCGACCCATCATATCGCAAGCATTTCAAATCCGTCCCCAATGATGTTGCTGTCAGTTCATATCTGATCACATTATTGATTCCACTGTTTCTCAACGAATTTATATGCCGAACAGAAAGCCCCTTTGTGTCATGGTGGAACTCTTGTTTAATAACCGAACGGTGGAAAAGATAAGTTTGTTTTTGAGAAAACGCGAAGAAATTTTGACTTCGCCTAGATACAATCAGAGGGCTTAGTTCAGTCAAGCTGTATTTTTCAAAATAAAAACAATAAAAGGAAATGGATGGTTCAAACAGAGAGAGAGAGAGAGTTTTATTATTGCGGATTTGATCAATCTACTTGAGAGTCGGGATGTTAAAAGACAAAAAACCTTAGATAGAAATTTGTAAATTATCTTAGTTTAAATATAAATTGAAGACCTTATATTTTAACGAGCAATATATTGTTATTTCCTCTCTATCCATCCACGTCTGTTCGCTGTCGAAATACGCTTCGAGGCACTGAATAAGATGAAGAGCGATTAAATCCGCCCTACGTTTAAATATTGAATTTTCGCTATTTTTTTATTTTTTATTTTTTTTCGTATACGCTTTTTACTAAATTAAATTAAATTTCTATACGACGTGGATATTTTTATCTCAAAGAGTTAAAAAAGGAAGGGAAATTCCCAAACGTCGGAATTCAAGTCATGAACGTGAGCGAGGAAAACTCAAGAAATTTCACGGAAGGGTACGTAACTCTGGTATTTAAGGAGAATTCTCCAAAACCTAAAAAAAAGATTTACCGAATTTGAAATTTTAATTCCTGCAGAATTCCCTGATCCAAAAAAAGGATATGAAAGACACAACGGTACCAATGAGCGTTGAACGCTTCCAATGGGAGTGCAAAAAAGCCACGAAAAAATGCAGTTGTGCACTGCGATTGGGAGAAAAAGAAAAGGAAAAGGAAGTGGAGTTGGAGAAAAGTTATCGTCACTTAACAAAATAAAAGGTGACGGGGCAAAGAAAGGAAAGTTCAGAGGTTAGAGTTCAGTCTCTGTTGGCTATGTTTTTTAAAGAAATTCGAGTCGTTTGTTCGGAATTAAAATTTACTCGTCATGACCCCATTCTACTGGAAATTTGCCGATCAGAAAATCTCTAAAATTTTAATGGTTTGTTTATTGCTCTTCAACTGGGTCACATTTTCAGACAGGATGGAAGCATTGTTTTGCAAGGAAAAAAAAAGATAATGAAAAAACAGAGAAAGGTCTTTTTGCAAAAACAATCTGCACGATACACTGACAGGGGGATGAAAAGCATTTAGGGGAGCGGAAGGCATTCAGGAAGTAATTCGAGGTGAGCAATAGTTGCAATAACAGAAACGGAAACAAGAACCATCTGATATGGAGGTAAAAGAAAGCAATATTTTATCTCCCATCAAAAGAATACGGGAAAAATGAAAGAAAAATGGCGGTACGTAAGAAAAGATGGTTTTTAAAGCAACAGAATGACAACAAAAGAAGCAAGAGGAGCCGGAAACGGAAATGTGAGGGATGGTCGGCAGGAAGAAATAACGGAATAACGAGCCTGAATAAAGCCTGGGCAACGACTGGAAAAAAAGGTGTTTAAATACAAAATCAGTGAAGAAAAAAGATATGTGAGGGACACTTTTAATAGCCTTTTCGGTTCAATGTTAAAATTTTCAAGTGTGGAAGACAGAATAAGACCAAGGAAAGACCAAGGATTATTTTAAAACTTTTTTCTTTTGACTTTATGAATCCCTGTTGGATTTATTATACTTGGTGTGTGGAAATTAATGTTGACATAATGTAATGTCAAAAGCGAGGGACATACTATCGTATGAGTGGTCAACCTTTTAACCTCGAAGTGAATATTTATACATCACTTACGCGGAGAAATTCAAAATTCAACTATTTGAAATTTCATAAAATAGGAAAAGAACGCTAATCCTTGAAACTGTCTAAAAACACCCATGATAAAAAGTAGGAGAGAACACATGAGATTGAAGATGAAAAAGGAAACAGAGAGAAATGGAAACTTCCCAGCATTCGTAATGCTATCCAAAACCGAGAATTTTTCAAAGTTGTCAAACAATTGGAAAAGGGGAAAAAGCAATTGTCACGTTCGTCCTTGTTAGTCCGCTTTCTGTATTTCCTCTCAAAGAATACCCTTCAAAGAATCAATTTTTTACAGGAAAATAAAGCATTTTACTTTCGATCAGATGTTTGGTTATATCCGTTCAATTCCAAAGAAAAAGTGAAAAGTGCGATGAAGGTTTACACCATTTTTGTGAAAGGTTTTTTCAGAAACGCCTTCTGTTGAATTTTCTACAAGGGATGTACAATAGGGGAAAAGCTCCCACTGACCCTTAATAGTTCCTCTGCTTGTTTCGAGGCCCCCTTCAAACCGAAAAAATAAAAAAGATGAATAAGATGTTAATTTTTACTTCTTTGAAATTTGACTGACGCAGCCATTTGCGAGTAAATGAAAAATTTGGAAGAGGAATGCGGCCATAACTCACTCGCGCCGTAAATTTAATTTGGTTCGTTTCGCGTTTTCCATCCCTTCCGAATCTAATTTCTTGATCATTCTGTTTATCTTTTAAACTGCTTAGATTAAGCAGCCCTACTTTAGTATTTTTTATTCATGTCACTTAGTATTTTATTCATTGCTTCTTTGCATTCTTCTTTTCCCTGCGTTGCCAGTTCTCGAGTCTGTAGTCCCTTTTGCTTTTGCTCTACTTTTGTTGATTTATCAGAGGACTTTTTTGTATTTTTTCCTTTTCTTGTATTATTTTATCTTTTCCGAATCTCATTCATATTTTCTATTCCTTTTGCGTTATTACTTGTAATCTGTGCGCCCAATTTATATTTGTATTTCAAGGCGAATTAATAGTTCAATAATCCGTTTAACCCAAATGGATTAAACCAGTGATGTCCAACCTACGGCCCTTGGGCCATAACCTGCCCGTGAAGGTGTTACATGTGGCCCGGTCTTTTATTCTTATATTCACATACGTATTTGGTGATTTTAGTCCATTTTAATTTTTAAATAAGTGATTATGACTGTACGCTAATATTAGAATAACTTCAATTTGAAATTCTTTCTTACCTTTCGGCAAAATTTGAAATTTACGCTTGCGCTTAAAGACACGTTGGGTTTCCATTCTTTATTAGATTCTGTCATAGAAGTCAAAAGGACTGCATGCATAAAATGAAAAGAAGAAAAGGAAAAAATGAGAGGGAAGAGAAAAATAGAAAAAGGAAAATGAGAAGAAATAGTAAAAACTAATTTAAAAAATCCATATTTAATTACGTTGTGGCCCGCGAAATTACACCAAACTCAACTTTGGCCCCATATTATCAAAGATTGGCCATCACTGGATTAAACAAATCAAAAGGAAATTGTTGCCAATAAAATTCTTTGATTTGTTGAAAGCAGTTAAACCGCGAAATTCGATCAAAATTGGTGGCGTCACCGCACATTGCATCCAACATAAAAAAACAAATAACTTTTCGTTTACACCCTAATGTATAGCTGAGCTGCACGTAAACACAGTAACGTATTTCTGTCTCAGCAAAAATTATTTTCCAATTTTATTCAATTTAAAAAACGTATATCTGCCAATACTTTGAGCTGCCATTGGAATTGGAAAAACAACGACAGCAAACACCGCAGACTCGCTAAGAATAGCATAATCCCGCCCCAGACACATCCCATCTCGTCCCAAACATCGATATATCGAGAATCGATGTCTGCTTGGGGAACTTGGAAGGAAGAAAGCCTTTAAAAGGCCTTCTCGTCTTTCTCGAGTCAAATAAGAGGAATCAGTTTTTTGTAAAAACAATTTCACGTTGAAGCGAGGAAAATCGCTTAGTCCGGAATTTATCCCGTGAAATTCAATCAAGTGGATGCAGGGCCCACCTCTCATAGAATGCAAGTAAACACTGTCTGACTTGAAGTTCTTTCACGCATTTTATCTCCTGGATAATATTTCATAAAAAACAAAGGAAGAAGGGAGAGAAAAAGTCGAGGATGTCTGCTATCAATCTTCTCTGGTTATTGATTTCTTGCCTTCAGAAAGTCAATAAACAGTTCATCCCCGAAAATTCTTCCTTTCATTAAACTTTCACAATATAAGTTAAAAAGGGTATATAAATTACAAATCAAATAAAAAATTGCTTTTATCTTTCCGCCTCAGACAACTCTGGGGGCTCTTTCTCAAATGTCCAAACTTTTACTCTCACTTCGAAATTTAGCCCCATTCGGAGCTCTAATTTTACAAAAAAAATACAGCTGGTCCCACTTCCTGAATTTATGACTTATAAATGAGGATTGCCCGTTATCACCGTCACAGTTTCACTCTCGAGAAACCGTACTTTCGGTGCTAAAAATTTAAATCTCGAGCAACTACGTTAAAACTGGTTTTTCTCACTTACACAGATTCACCTGCATTGTTTCAAAATAATCCTAAATGTCTTTAGTGAGCTTTAAACAATTGAAGAGAGCCAATAATCTCGCATACAATTGGCAAATCGTCGGAACTAATCGCCAGCAAAGTTCCCATTAGAATTCCCAACGAATGAAAAATGGAAACACTAAAGACCGACTCTGACTAGTTCTCTGAAACCCCTTCACCAACCAATTAAGCAGTAATTTAGTTTCCAAATTAGATTGGTAGAGGGACATTTGCCTAATAGTGGTGAGAAGCAGATTTGTTTGGCTGAACCTCTTCAACGAAGAGGATTAAACGGGACGATGTTTTAATAACTGTCGAGAAGAAAAGCTCAC
Source organism: Brueelia nebulosa (assembly GCA_028293925.1). Lineage (NCBI taxonomy): Eukaryota > Metazoa > Arthropoda > Insecta > Psocodea > Philopteridae > Brueelia > Brueelia nebulosa. The sequence goes on along the minus strand of JAQIBA010000057.1, from coordinate 65,322 downwards.
GAATGTAACTCACCCTGTTCGGATCCTGGCAAGTGATAAAAATCAATCCAACGGAACTTCTTCTGCCCAGAAGAGACCTACAACCGATGGAGCTGCTCCTACGTCCTCCTGCACGGCCACCTGGACCCCGAAGTGCCCCGTGGGGCATCGGAGGAGGCCGAAGAGTGCATTTCTCAATTCTGATATCCGTTGCGGCCACTGAAAAAAATGCACCATTATAAGAAAGGGTTAAAGCTCTTTATTCAGCGTACGATTTTAAATAGTCATACCCTGAAAATTCAAGCTCAAGGAAAATTTTATAATTGTATAAGATTTTCATTTGGCTTTTCATTAAGAATTCGGCTGTTTGTTTTGAATTCCTCCAGAAAGACATTTACATCTTTAACACCTTATTAATACTATCATTGGCACAGAATTTTTCCATTTCTATTTGAATTACTAATTGAAACTTAATTAATTTTTTAATAATTAATGGAAAATTTCAGTTATCTCATATTTTAGCTTTCTGGGTGTGAATCACGCCAAACTTATTTTCTTCGTGATGCCTCGCGGAAATGAAATTGAAACCTCATAAAATCAGAAAGCTCTTAGAAGACACTTCAGAGGAGTTGAATAACAAAGGGAACGAACGTTATGCCTTATAACTCGAAAGAAAACGATTACAATGAGACGAAACATCCGAAACTCATATCTGCTTTTCTGAAGAGTATAAAATGTTTTTCTTCAGAAGAGCGGAAGAAATATGGTTGAGAGAACTCATCGAAAATATCGAAGAAAAAAGAACCATCAGAGGCTTAGCCAGAGTAAATATGGTCGATTTTTATTCGGTAATTTTTTTCTCATACTGCATTAATGAAAAAATTTGTCAATGGATAAATAAATAAGTCAAACTGCGGTTAAAAAAGGACCTGAAAAAGCTTTTAGGTGTGATGATTTTGATTGGCATTTACAAATCCAACAATGAAGAAGTCAATCCGGTCCCAGATCAAAAGCGATGCCAGGCCTACTCTCAATCATATTTTGTCACGAAATCAGTTCCAAATCCTATTATGCATTTTTAAATTTGATGACGTTGAAAAAATAGGTCTTCATATATATAACGGAGGCTATTGAAGAAATTTTACGAGAAATAAAATACTCAGAGAACGTGACCTGTGATATTTTCACAAATATTGCATCATATCGATACACAGAATCATAATTGGCGCACAATAAAGAGTTTGCAGTGGGAGTAAAAGAAGCCTGAGTATGAATCAAATCCTGAATAACAAAACCAAAATTTCTACCGTACTAAAAAATTTCGAGGATCAAAATCCACCACTTCTACTGCTTCCATTTTCAGATGCTCTCTTTGCCTTGAATTAAAACTAAAAAGATCAATTTGTGCCGCTGTCATTGCAGGCTGATAATTTGCAGCAAATTGTTATGGGTTTAAGGAAAAAATGTAAATGAAGAAAAAATTGTAAAAAGGCGCTTTTTTTTTCTAAAGAAAGTGCTTTTTGCTTTTATGTCATTTTATGGCTGAATAGTTAATTATTTTTAAATTTTTTACACTACATGAACACTCTAACTCTTCTTTCATTCTAAAAGCTAAGAATCTAAAAGTAAAATTTTAAAAAGTGATGCAAAATAAAACGAAGGTCAACATGGCGCCAACGGCCGTTTGTGGGGGTTTGAAAACCATTGACAAATGTATTTTATTTTTTGAAACAATTAAATTTTTTAATTCCACTAACAACAGTCTTTGTTTAATTTCGATGAGAAATATTTCAATCTAATGGATTAATTTTAATTAGAAATTTTAGTGATCATTCTTAAAAAGTTTCCCAATAAAAGAAAAAACGATTTACCAAAAAGGATTGCCTCTTTTACATATCGGAAATCCTATCGTATATGCTGTAACTAAAAACGAGAGAACCCTACTTTGAAGAATACACAACATTATTTATTATTAATCTGAGCAATAAAACTTTTTTATCGAAGAAGATAAAAAAAAAACAATAAAAAACTTCATACCTTGGCTATAACATGTTAATAGCTCTCTTAATCATACAGACTGCAAGGAAATCCGCAGTTCTTATTACTTATAAAAAAAATTGATTTTAGGTTTAGAGCTTTAATTTATGTATGCACCCTCGTATTCTTGCGAAAAATGAAGGCAGTTTGAAACGCCTTCAGCACTTTTCATTCCCCACATGTTGTTTCCCATGGCTCTTGTTTTCTTTCATCATAAAATTATTTTGTTTTAATCAGAAAATTTGTGTTCGGTAAATAAAGTCAACAGCAAGACTTAGTTCGTAAAATGTAAAAAAAAAGTTTCCTCAGAGTGAATTATGGAGTCGTCATAAATAAAGTGCTTTATGCTTTTTTCGCCCTCTTATACTTCAACGTCCCCAAAACGTCCCTTCAACCGTCACTTCACATCAACCGACATTTATCAACGGTCACTTTTCTCTCCTTCCACGAAAGATTAGTGCCGCTAAATGTCGCCTAGATGTCGTATTTAGCTTATGCGCTCCTGTACTTAGCTTATGCTCGAACGCGTTAACTTAAAATTTGTCAACTAAATGCAACATTTGTTCGAAGGCCCCGAAAAAAACGGAAATTTGATAAAACGTGAGGACTATGTTTCACTTACGGGGATTAACTTTAATTTATTAAAAAATCCTTATTTTATGACACAGGAACATCACGTGAGGCCCAGAAGTGAAAATGATTTTTGAAGAGTCAGTTTGAGTGATACATTATTTGATTTTATTTGTAAGTCAAGACCAATTCTAGTAGCATTTAGTCATTAAAATGATTGAATTTTTGAAAAACGTCAGAAGATAATTGGTCGAGTGCTTTTGGGAGGTACAAATTTCTATGTTTCCCAATAGAATCCACTTCAACGGTCTAATTCTAGTTTCAACCAGTTCATTTTTTCGCTCCTCAGTTCCTAAAATTCTCGTTAACTTTTCTTGTCACTGCAGAATTCATTTGCATAAATAACAGAATTAAACTTTTAAAATTACCTCTTACTTTACCGAACAACGGTATTTCTTAAGATGGATAAGGCTGCACAAACTTGTAATCAACCTTTGATAAGCCTCTGATTTGAATTGTAAATTACATTTTTCTCTTTTTTCAAAAATCTGAAAAGTTCAATTTTCGACATTCAGTTTTGAAAAAAAAAGGCGGAAGAAATCCTTCGGAGAAAGAATAGACAAAAAGACTTGCACACATAAAAAGTTTGTTTTTTACACAATTAAGAGTTACGGTGGTTTAAAAGAAAAGTCTCTAACAGCTTTTTGCAGTCACCATAAATTTCCAAAAGGCTTTTTCTAACCAAGATAGGATTTCTAGTGAAATTCAGTGTTTCCGACACGAACTTCAGAATAAATCATCTGTGCGAGAAATTTCCTGCTAAATGAAAAAAAATATTGCTGCATATCAGAAATGGGGTAGTACATGACTACACCATAAGCTACAGTTCTCAGGAAATAAATGTACTGTTGTCTGTAGTGGGAAAATTCCTTTTTTTTTGCTTCGTAACAACAGATTGTCAAAGCTCATATATTAGAGCTTTGAAAGCACCGTCGAAATATGGAATCATCAAATGAAAGGAAGAAGTCATAACCGGAGGGTTAAACATTTCCACATGAAATACTAATCAGACGTAATTTGTTCCTTGATGTATGGAAAGCACTGCCTTCTCGAAAGTTGTATTTACAGAGTGTACACCCAACGTAAGGTTTGACTTTGGTTTTAAGAAAACCCTTTTTCCTTTAGACCTTTATGCGTAGAGTTTAGAAATACCTGCGCCATTATTTGAAGGAGTTCTTCAAATAAATTCTGTTAAAAATTATTGCAAAACCTAATAAGTTTTGTTTATTCTCAGTACAAAAGAAATGGGGGCGCCCTATTCAGACTCACAGGCGGCGACTTTGGGTCTTCTGTCGGTTCCTCCATTTCTTTTTTATTGGCAGTTTTTTACTCCCTTTAATTGTTTGATTTTTTCGAACGAAAGAAGGGAGGAACGCAGCAAGACTACTGTAAATTTTAAGGAATTTCCCGCAAAGTTTTTCTTGAACTCAAACAGTTTTTACGGAAATGTCAAAGTCAAATGTTACTTAATTAATCAAAGATTTTTTTATGACTTTATGCAAATAATTAATAATGTAAAAATTTTTTACGAAAGAGCGCTTTCATTTTGAAGTTTGGAGGCAATTATTTCCGACAGTTTGCACAAAACCACAGTGAATATTGCTTCGCCATTTAAAATTGATATAGGCTTAATATTTCCAAACGAGTGACTCAATCTTTCTTCGCCCCTTTTTCCATTTTTAATGATTCACAGTCAAATGATCGGTTTGCTTTTCGTTCCCGGCAAATGATGTCTGTACGATTGTTAAAGTCAAATTTAATAGAACGGTCAGAGGACGTCAATTAATTCAGAGTATGTTTTAATAATAGATCACATCACGAAGTGGATGTGATCGACAAGGAATGGAAAAATTATTAGAAGAAAAGCGACCGCGCCCACGATTTCAACGCCAATGAAATTCCTCCATTGTGGAAATTTCCTCGGAAAATCTCAAAAGCTATTTTTTTGATGAAATTTGGCCTTTTGTGATAAATAAAACTAACCCCCGGAGAAGCATCTTGTTTGACTTTTGAAAAAATTGACACCTCCGCGTAAATCTAAGACGCCATACTTTGCCACCCACTTTTTCCTTTGAAAATGAATTCTTGTTGAAGTAATGGCCAACATTCTTTCCCTGTTTACGTGATCGGTCCTAATTTTGATTAAAAGGAGGTGTTTGCCCGGGGAAGCATCTCTCGGATGAATCCATCGCTTTTATTTGCGGAAAATCATTAGCAGTTCACGAGAGTGAGCATTAACTGAGGAAATTCTCAAAGGAAAAGAGTTTTAACGTCCAAAAGATTCCGAGCCTCGCTCCCGTGTTCCAAGTGAATGGAATATTTTTTTTTTTATAAAACACGGTTTTGTTGAGTTTGCTTCTTAAGTGAAAAAACTTATTTCTTAAATTGAGGGAATACAAATGATAGAACAGAACATATTTTCTTCCCTCGGGAAAACCCTCTTCGAGTTTTATCGGCTTCGAAACACGAGCGAGACATAACTTTATTTTCCGGAGAGAACCTCCATATCCAGTACCTGTCGGGGGTGTCTTGTTCGTATTTTCCCGATCCCAAAGATCACGCTTTCATTAATACAGATAAACCCTTAAAAAAAGAACCGAAATTCACGTTGTTGTGAAAACTTTTCATCCCCATTATCGTCATTTCACTGGGTCGCCAATGGCGATGTGTTTTAAGGGAAAAAAGGCTGAAATTTTAAAAGTGTGAAATCTCAAACGTAAAAAATCCCCGTTTTATGAGCCCATATACAAAATTAATGAGGGTCGTTTTACGTCAATTCAACGAGGATCTTGCGATGCCGGTCGTTCTTCCGGAAATTCAAAAATTTGCCTTAGTCCCGACCATTTCGGACAACTGTGCCAAAAGGAGATGGAAACGATTTCCCGCCTCCAGCTTTATTCGTTAATTGTTGCTTTGACGGTCTCCCCATGTCGAGAAATGGTGTTTGGATTTTAATAAAGAAAAGCAAACGGGCGAAGAAAGGTGAGAACACGTGTTTTCCTCAATCTGACATCCACAATTTTCTTCTCGTATTTTCGGGACAAAGCTTTGAATTTTTTACAAACGGAACTTTAGAAATCTTCAAATGAGATCCGGGATTAAACGATCGACGGGGATTTCTGCTTCGAAACGACTTTCTCAGTTGTTTTCGAACGTAATTTGTTGTTGAACGGTTTTGCTATTTATTCGAACGTGACATGCTTTGAGAAGTTGCGACAAGAGTATAAGGCTTATGAAGTGTGATTACAAGGCGTTATTAATTCACGTATAATAATCATTAAATTTGGTGTGAATTTGATACTGAAATAAGTACTGAGTTTAATAAATACAAATTTATATATGAATAATGCTTGCAATCATTGCGTATCCACCGCTCTTTTTTTTATAAAAAAAAATTTATTAAAAATAACAGCCTAATTTAAAAAATACCCGGTTATTATGGTTTAATTTATGGGCGAACAATGTATCACTTTCTGTATAAATATAAATCCCAAAACACTTAAGTACTTTCTTTAATAAATTTTTATTTTTGTGTTTGCTTATATACCAAATTACAGATTTATTCCAAAAGTGGTCTTATATTTATATTTATATACTGGTCTTATATTAAACTGGTCTTAATTCCAAATAATCTCTTTAAAGAAATTTTTATGAAACGGTTTTATTTAACTTGGTTTTCGTGTCTGTCTGTATGTATGTTTGTCTGTCTATCTGTCTGTCTGTTTGTTTGCTATCTGTCTGTCTGTTTGTCTGTCTGCAAAGACCGAGAATCAAAACTTTGAAGCGAAATTTGACCCGTTTTCCTCTGACCGATCTCTTTCAAATTTTGCACACAATTTCGTTTTGGTGTACATTTCAAATTTCTGCAATTATTTTTTAAATTAGTGCTCAGGTAAAAATAAAAAAATAAAAAAAAGTGCACTGGAAATAAAACCGTTTAACTTAAAAAATATTTAAAAAAATTTTTTTTATTTAAATATTAGATAATGCTAAGACTAAAAATAATACATAATATATAACATTCTCGTCTTCAAATTATTTTACTCTGACCACAACGGTGAGTAATATTTGAATTCGACTTTAAAAGTACAAATTCATTGAAAGAGAGTTGCATAAATTATAAGAATGGATAAATCCACACGAAAACCCATTATGTCAAAATACGGAGCAACCCCAATCAATTAATCTCATGCGGTTACTTCTTGGCACCCCTCCGATTCTTTAGAAAGCTGCAAAAGCTCCAACAGCGGATTAGGTTCCGCTCTCTTTACGCGAAACGAGTTTAAACCGACAGCAACGTTTTCTGACTTTATTTAACCCTTTCCCAGACAAACGCTAAATATAAGAATTGTGAAGGCCGCAGAGAGAACTGTTTTCGCGCAGCCATGTAAGGTTATTCTCGTAAATGCGAATGAGAGGAAAGCTTTTATGTTTACTTAAAGATTTTCCCTTCGTTAAGTCAGCACACTTTAACTTTATTTTCAGCAAATTCCCTCAGCGTGCGGTCAAAAATTTTGTAACAGATACAAACCATTGGCCGATAAACAAAAGGTTTATACAAAAAAAATGTATTTAATGCTCACATAAAATGTGGTTTGAGTAAAATGGGAGCTGTTTATGCTTTTATTTATTGAGCGGTCTCATTAAATATTCTTCTGCTTTCTTTTTTTATGAAAGAAAAAACCGGAAAGAAGGGGAGCGCTTTTTTTGGTTAAATATTTTGATATTCGCTTTCATTAGTGCGATAAAGGCCGAAGGGGAAAAACATAATAAATCATTAATTACGAGAAATGTTTAACTTAGCCCGGGAACAAAAAGAAGGAATGAAAAGTGAAAAAAAGGAACAGAATAAGAACAAAAGATAAGCTTTGAGTATTTGGAGGGGTAAGGGAGACCAGAAAAATAGAGAATAAAAAAAACCCTTCTTTCCGGCTATTTTTTAGAACAGAATCTTCCGGAGAATTCGACTAAAATTATGCGAGGACGAAGACTAAAAATTTCTAAAGGCCATCTAAAAACGGGCCGCGTTTCGATGACTTTGGTCATAATTTACAAGTCTTGTGCCGCTTATCTCTTTCCACAATAAATAAATATTTGAAAAAGTTCTAAACCCTCCTCCTCATCGTTATCCTTCTAAATTTGGGTCCACCAATAAATTTTAGGCTTTTCTCAGCAAATTTGAAGGCTTCGTTTTTGGTAATACTTCCTCAAACATCGCCCTTTTGGGAAACCCTTTCCCTCATTTCATGTTTGGTCTTCCGTCAATAACAATTACTCGTTGATTCGAACCGAAGGGAAAAACCTCATCTTCTGCTATAGTTTGCATTGGCACTGAACGATCTAAAAATGCTGCGGAGGAAATGAGATGAAAATGGCCGCAGAAAAAAGGTAAATTAAACCATTCGTTACTTAAAAAATGCCCGGGCATTTCAACAATCTGCAGGAATTTGAAGAGAATGTTATCATCCGTATTTTAATGACCACGAGTGAAATGAGTTCATAAAATGAACCCTTCTTCACATCGTAAAATTATTTTAAGTAATGCAAATGAAGCGATTACTCAAGAATTAGAGCTGAAACGATAGCTCGCTGAATCTGAACAATTATTCACTGGCTTTCTATTACCTACAGAAAAATTATCAATGAGTTATAACGACTTATAACGCAATAAAAATCTCTGATATTATTAAAACGATAAGAAAAAGTCGGTGTAAAAGATAAAGTTTATAAACAAAGGTGTTTTTTGTTTGACAGAAACCGCCGCCTTTAGCAGATGAAACTGAAACGCCGAAACAGAACCCAGATGCAATTCCTGACAGAATCAAAATGAGTAAAAAATTTTATGCATAATAAAACAAGAGGAGAAATTCAGGTGGGACCGGAAACTCAACAGCTGTATCTGAAACTTTGCTGTGGGATTTCCCGAAGATAAACGAAAGGAAAAGCCTTTTGAGAATGCCGTCCCGGGCATAATATAATTCTTTTATCCAGCAAACGTTGGGTGAAAAAATGGCGGAACGCAAATTTCCTTCTTTGATTTCATCCAGTCGACTAAATTTATAACAAACACGTTTCCACAAAAACAGACATCAAAAGGAAAAGTTTCAAAGAAACCGTTTCTGCACATTTGCTTTAATTCATAAAATTATATAAGAGAGAGATGATAATTAAAAGGACCTGCCGAAATTTATTTCTCTCCTCGTTTATGAGAGAGCACTGAAGAAATGGAAAGACAAAAGATGTTAGCGAGATAAAGGGAAAGAGTAAAAGTCAGACATTTTCAAAAATGCCCCGGGAAACAGTATTATAGGCGTGACTTGAAAGTAAACGATGATTGCTTCGGTTTAACTCATACTAATCATTATTCGAATTTCCACGGTCGGAGCTTTGCTGGAGGTGAAACACTTCTCTGGAAACCTTTCAGAAATCAATGCCAAAAAAATAAAAAAAACAAAAGCCACGATAGAATGGCAAAAGGGCTAATTAGCCTAAAAGCGTTGCGGTTTTTATTAATAACCAAAAATCTCATGAGTTTATCGGATTCCTTTTCCTCTCTTCAGTTTTCATTAATTTCCTCGTTGGAGAAATAATTGAAAATAGAAAATTGTTTCAACACAACGAGATGTGTTATAGCGGAGGCAGCGATCGCCAAATGGCCCTGGAAAACAAATTCATTCAAAGGTTACGCAAAGGACAATGCAACAGTTTTAAAAAGCCAAAGGTTTTCTTCAAACCCGGTAAAGAAAAATGGCGGTTAAAAGAAAATATGTGTTTTTAGTTATTTTGAGTTTTCACAGCGTTTACGCTATGATGCACTCGCGTAATCAATTCCTGTCAATTTTTGGCAGCACTTTTCAGAGCAATTGTCTCTAAGCTAAGTTTCTTTATCTCCTTCCATTTTTCTGGCACCCTTCAGATTTTTATGCTTTTGCAATTTTTAATCTTCACTCGGAGGAAGGGCTGCTGGATTATGTCATGACTCGTGATTTTTATTTTTATGGTTTCGCATAAATTTTAACGCTTTTACTTGTTTTTTCTCCCCCAGAAGTTCTGTTTCCAGTGACAAAAAATAAAATCTTTTTACGTGTTTTGAATTAATAATTAATTCAATCGTATCTTAGAACTCATGGCAAATAATTAATGGAAATTAAACCTTTTCTGTTTCACTATTGTTTATTGTTATTTTTTTATGAATGGTCGCTTTTTTGGCGCGCAATATTCGTCTGCTATCCAACAGGTTTTTATACTTTGCCGTAAATAAGATTTCTACAGTAAAAACATTTCTATAAGCCTTTCGTTAGAACTTTTTTTCTGGTTCCGCGTTTACCCGTGAGATCGCGCTGTGTCCGCCCCATAAGATCAAAAGCTAAACATAAATGAATTATTTAACGGTTGCGTCCATTACTATTATCTGAGAATGGCAGGAAAATTCAACACGTCCGTTCCAACGGATTTTAAAAAAGTGAAAAGTCTGCAACATCATGACGGGTAAAAAAAAAATTTATATCCATATTTATATTTTTTTTTTAATTTTAATTCAATTCCGTTTAGAAAATCTATCATACATTTTGAAATGTTCTTATGAGTTTTCCCGTTAAATTTTCCAGATTAATGATAATCCGAGTTGATTGATTAAACTCTAAGATGGAAAACTCTAGGAAAAATTCTCCAACCTCCCCCAACTCGTTCTTAATTTAGAAACTTTTTAACGTTCTTGATGCTGGCTTGAAAATGGCTTTTTATGGTGAGTAATCCCCCCTTTATACTTCTCTATCAGATCCCGCACTTTGTTCGTTAATGGTTGGATATTATAAAATCCTCAAAGTTTGACTTAAAAGGCTGTTGAAACGCACAAAATCACTTAGAGGGGTCTCTCTCTCTCTTCTCGTGTGACAGACGTGAATTTTTGGCCAATTATTCGAGGATAGTATAATACAAGCGGAAGCCTCATTTACCTCAGTATTTTTTCATAAGCATTCTTCATTTTTTTAACGGTCGAGTGACAGGGATTTGCAAACAAACATGCAAAATTGTTCCGACCCCATTTCATCCAATAAACTATCGATGGCTGATCATTACATATGGAAAAGTAATTAAATTCTCGGATGAAATTACGTTCAGTGAAATATTATTAAATAAAGTTCGATTTCTCAGTGGCGTAGTTCGTAATTTAATGTAACTACTAATTACAACCGCTGAATTGTTAACTGAATTAATAACCCAATAAGAAGGGGTTATTTATTAGATTCCATTTGTACCATTCTGACCTATTTTCTTCCCCTAAGGATTTCGCCGATTCAAAGTTCAAAGTTCATAAACAAACTATTCTTCAGGATTCGGTTCCCTTTTTTAATTGAATATAATCATTAAAATAAGCAAAAGCAGAGCAGATGAAAGGATTCCCACACTGGTATTTTCACGTGGGGAATTCTGACAAATTATGTATTTGCGGTGTGCAAATTTCACAGAAGAAAATGTCACAGTATAATTTTGCTCTGCTCTGCAAACCGCAAATAATCCAATTCGATTACACGTCTAATCCTTTTTTTTATGTAATTTTTAACAGTCCACAAGGGAGTGTTCGCGAAGAGAAAAAATGGAATCCTGATGAAAAAACCAAATTAAGAAGAAACCAAGCAAAGTCGAGAAAACTCAAAAAAACGTAAATTAGCCGAAAGAAAAGTTGCAAAGTTCGCATTTCCACTTTTCCCTCCGGGAAAGATGCGACATCGGAAAAAAAGTGAAATTAAGACTTTTTCCAGAAAAAGAAGACGGTAGTCGTGTTTTTATGAAAGTTTCGCCGTCCACGATTTTTAATTGGAACGCTCATGTCGAAGCCTTGGAAATTTGCAAAATTTGCACTCTGTCAGTGGAACAATTTCGAACGAGGCTCCGCCACCATAACTTTACAAATGGAGGATTATTTATTTACGAGAGAAATGCACACGACAACCTAATCTTTTTCGACTTTAATTCCAAATTGCACAACAAATAATGTCACTTCAAAATCAACACCTTCATCGCCTTGCGGCCTTCTCCATGGCCGTCTTCGGCCTATTCGTCTTCTTCAGGGGCGTCAACCTGGGCGAGTACAGAGTGCTGGAGGACGGCTCTTTGATGGACACCGTGGACCGCAGTCTGGTCTCCTTCAAAAACTCAAAGACTGTATTCACCCTGAGGGCAGGTTTCGACATTTACCGGTCCATCTGCTACGGGATCACCAGTTTCTTCCTCATGTTGGATCTCCTTTTTAACTCCGGCTACCTGACTCTGCCTGCCCTGGTGCTGGCCGGGGGCGAAATAGTGAGTGACTTCAGTGATTTCTGCCTGGCGATCGTCCTCATCGGCCTCAACATCGGGGTGTACCAGGCGGCCGCCTACGGGCTCACCTACTTGACTTTGCTCATGGTCGAAGTTGCCATTTGGCTGGGAACATGTAAATTTCACGAGTATTGTCGGATGTACAAAATCGAGAGCAAGATCCTGACAAAAAAACAGGAAGACTTCAACGGAGAGAAAACGAAAGTAAGCTAACCAAAATGTCGGGGAAAAATTATAGTGAAGTTGAAACTTCTCTTTCAATTAGCATTTAGACCGTAACTTAACTAAATAGAGAAGATGTTGTTTCGAGAAAGAATTCGAATTAATCATGGCTCGACTCGATATTTTTATATATTGTTGAACATTTTGCACAACACAAAGGATTTTTCTCTTTGTTTTCCTGAAAGGTCGTCCATCACCCAAAAAATCTGTCGGGGAATTTTTCTTTGCATTTTGAATCACCGCCCATTTTAATTTCAAATATTTTGCCATCCTTTTATTTTATAAAATAAAAGCACCAACAGAACTCACCTAAGGTGCGATTGTTTAACAATTGGAAAAAATGAAAAGTGAAAGCTTTTCCATGATGAGTTTCAAAAAAAAAACCAAAGATAGTTATAGAAAACCCGAACACTACAAATGAAAAAGCGAGGGAGACAATGAAAAAGAATAAAAAATCTGAAAAAAAACTCATTGGCAGGTGATCGGTCTGTCACAAACATCCTGGACCATTCTTCTCAACAACGAGGCTCAAGAACAAGATGAAACGAAAACAGTCAGCCCCAGAACACCACCGAAGACCACATTAAACGCTCCATGTGAAACCGCAAGTCGAATCAAAGAGACCAACTGAAAGAAAGGTCAAATTCACAATGAAATATCAGTGCCCGAAGAGACCTTTTCGAAAATAAGGAAGAGCATTTCGAAAACAAAAACGGCCATGTCTTTAATGAACCGGCTTTGAAATCGGGGAATTGCTGCTATTAAAAAATGGTCGGTCGCTTTGATCTTCGCCGCCTAAAATCTGCCCGAACGATACACTTTGCACAGTCCCATGAAAATCCGTGGCAATTTTAATTTTTTCGCACTTCCACTGCGGTTTAATTTTGAATGTTAGTATACCATGACGATTTGCGGTCTCTGCGGGCGGCAGAGAAGTTAATTACTGAAATACTTTGATATTAAAAGAGAAAAATTGGAATGTTAATGTCAGCAAAAGCAAAGGGACCACTGCTTTGTTTCGCGAAGCATAAAAACTCCATACAGAACTCTTTTTTTAAAGATCACAAATATGGCCAAGAAAACATTTTTACGTCGCCAAAGGTAAAATAAGGCAAATCCCTTTTTATTCAGTTTGTTTCTTCCTTCGGGAACACCAAATAATTCCCTCCGCGAGTATAAGTCAGTCCGAATAAGAACCCAATCGACAGCGAGGGTTTTTCACATTTCAACTAAACTATATGATAATTTTATTCAAAGAACATGCGTCAATGGCGAGCCTTCCGCCTCGGCAAAACAAAAACGATTCAATTGTGTAAATTCAAGTGGGATTTTGCCAGAAGCCCACCGGTTTTGGGATTCGGCCCTAAGGAGAATTATTCGTAGGTGTCCTTCTGTTGTGCACATTGTACCGATCATCTTTTGTAAATATTTTATTAACCTTTGTGAGCGTATTTTTATTTACATCGCGTTTTGTTTATGGGAAAACGTTTTCCGCAATTATTTTTCTCAAAGAAAATTGGCAAAAGTTTTTCCAAATATTTTTTAACGGATTTATTTGTTTTTTTTTTTCGTTAGCACTTTTTTAAAACGAAATATAATAATTTTAAAGACTCATTTCATTTTCAATACTGATGATCGCCACCATCGAAACGATTCAGAGTGCTTTTATTTATTTATTTTGAGTTATTATCAAAATAAAAATCCAAAATGAATTCTCAGTATTTTGAGTTGCAGTCTTTAATTCTCAAATTTAAGGGTTTGCAGTCAATTTTCTCGATGGGATTATTTTCTTGAGATTCCATCACTTCCGAATAAAGGCTTAAATAATTGGTACTCAACCTTTTTCTTACTGAGGGAAAAATTCTGTTGATAACATCGCGACTGGGCCATGCAAGCAGAAAAAAAAGATACTGACAATTTATATTCATTATAAATCATTATGAACTGCACCTTATTTGATTCTTATTATTTTTGTGAGGTATCCTTCACAAATTTTCACTCGGGGCCACTCGGGAGGGCTCGATGGGCCAAATTTGAGTCTTAGGTGGGTCACAGGTTGAGTATCAAGGGCTTAAATCATTTGTTTAACCCGTTAAGCGGATATGCCGTATATATATACGCCGAATCTCTTGTACACTGTAGCGGCTATGACGTTTATATACAGATAATAATTTTTCTTGATTTATTTAATAATATACGTTCGATTTTCTGGTAATAGAGGGAGGGTAAGAGCATTGCAAGATTCAAAATAAGATACATAAAGTGTCGTTCATTTTTTCTCTACTCTTCAGTGTGTATACATTACCTTTGTACTTTTAGAAGCTGTAATAAACATAACCTAAAATAATATAAACATAACATATAATGGAAATGATGTTAAAAAAATTATTCAATGGAAATGACGTGTATATAGGGATAATGATTTTTCCCGGTTTATTTAATAAGTAAGACGATTATATACTGGTAATAAAGGGAGAGTAAGAGCATTGCAAGATTCAACTTGTTTACCCACAGTGCTCTTTACGAGGTAGATACATAAGGATACATAAAGTGCCATTCATTTTTTCACTATTCTTCAAAGTGTATAAATTACTTTCCTACTTTTATTTCAATATTTTATAAACTGTAATAAATATAACCTAAAATAATATATACGTAAAGTATAAAAAAATTATACAATGGATAATACGTATATATATACGCCAGCTGCTGCAAATATTAATACGTTGCCACTACAGGAACCACTACTCGCAACGTACCGAGCCGCTTAAAAGGGTTAACAAATGGAAAAAATGGCGACACTGTGAATTCAGACAGCACAACGGTTGCAGGAGACTATAAAGAGAATTGAAAGCCGAAATACATACGGAGCTGTGGGGGGAAAAAAGCGAAGAAATGAAGAAATTTTAATTTAATTAAAATCTTTATTGCCGTAAAAATTAAAAATCCCGGTGCGTCAGGGGTATTCGCTTTGTCAACATAAAAACCTAAGAAATTCCTACGATTCTTCTCTGCTAATGACATTCGGGAGTTGTTTCAGTAAAAAAAAAAAACTGAGCTTTTACTTCGAGCAACCTCTGAATTTTCCATTTTTTCTAATCCCTGCACCCTCAGCGGCCGAGATAAGAAAACAGATTTCAATCTGCCAACTTCAGTGACATCTCTTCAGATGTCAGATATCAGAGGTCATGAAAATTTCACATCTCGCCCCTCTCAGACACGTCAAATTAAGCAATTTGCAGCACGCGCAACCCGAACCCACCCTTCCAAAGAAAAATGGCGGCCGCAGGTCGTTAAGGGGTTCGCCCTGCAGAATTCGGCGTGATTCCTTCACCAATTCTCGTCGGAATGTGATATTTCCGAATTGGAAATTCTTTCTAAAGAGTGCCAATTTGAGTTCAACTCGCTTCGAAAACACCAACACCAGTTTAGTCCTTTTTAATTCGTGTTAGAACAGTTTTTAGTCCCTTTTAAATAAATTTCCAAAGACCTATTACTTTTTTAACTTTTTTAATTATCTCGGAAAGGAAAACTGCTTTAGTTTTTATGTTCGTCTCGAAACTCCTTTCATTTTTTGGTTTTAATATATAATTAACCCTAATTTTCAATTATAAGCTTAGAATTTTTAATTGAATCTCGATTTTTTTTTCTTTTACGGACAAATTTTAATTTTTTTTTACGTATGCGGAATCAGTTGCTGAACTTTTTACGAAACTACAGAGAATGGGATTTTATTCTCCGTTTAGGAACTTCCACTTAATTAGAGTTTTTCCCCCAGAGCATTTTCATTGTCCTTTTGATGGCCGATTAACAAAGCTTACAACTCATTTTCCGTCTCTTCGCAATCGATGAGCCGTCACATAGTCAAACTCATGAAATTCTTTCAGTTACGACGAATCTGAAACATCGATTAAAGGAACGGAATGAGGAAGTGAAAAGAAAAAAATGAAAAACACAGTGGAATAGAAAACAAAGAAAACCGATGGTCGTTCAGGATAAGCAAAAAAAATCAGCAGAAACCTTCGCAATGATAAATACACTTTTCAGGAAAATGGGGCAACTTTAATTTGGGTTCCTCAGATCCGCTGAAAAAGAAACTTATTTTAAAAATTTTCAACGAAATAAAATACATTTGAAATCATTTACAGTGGAAAAGGTTCACTTTGAAATTTCCGATTATTTTCTAAACTATCAGAAAAAAAAAGAATAGTGAAACGTTGATTTTTTTTACCGCCGTGGTTTTTGCAGCTCTCCTGTTTTTCTCTCTCCCTTTTTCAAAACCTCTCTCTCTCCCTGTTTTTTTCTTTGCATTTCTCAGAGCTTCCATTTCCTCTGAACCGGCCACAGAAAGCGTCCCTTTTCCCATTTCACGCTCTCCTTTACGATTTTTATTCCCTCGCTTTACTTTTACGGGGTCGTTTAATAAAACATATTTTATCAGAGCTGAAAATCAGTTTTCGGCCGGATTTGTTTTCGGTTGGGAAACGCACCCGGGCAATTTCTTCGTTCTTCAACCATGAAATGGAAACCGGATGTGAATATTCTGTAGGAAACCCTGCCGGGAGAAACCTGTGCCCTCGAAAGGTTTCCAAAATGGAAAAAGGTAATCCCAATCTCATCTTCGCCCTCGAAATGATTGCACCAATTTAGTGGGCTTTTGTTTTATTTTATTTCATGTATTTTCTCGCTCCGTTTCCATTTATTCAGGAGGACTCTGAGCTAGAAAAAGGGTTTCCTCTGGTTCCGGGGGGAGGGGGGGGGGGAAGAGATTAAACCGCGGAGAGATTCATTTCCCTAAAAATTGTCCATTGTGCTTCTGACGTTTGGAATCAGTCTTAATAAAGGCGGTGCTTATTGTTGCCACGGCCCGGACGTGTTCAAATTGAATTCTTTCACCGGAAGCTCTGTTCAACCAGCAAAAGCCGGACTAACACGCTTTTCATTAAAGGCGAACATGAAAATTACGTTAAAGCTGTCACTCGAAGAGAGCCATCGGCAGAACTAAACTGAGTTGTGAAATGACGTGAAGGGCTTGGACGTGACATTGTGTAGGTGTGGAAACCCTTGGGAATCTCCTCGTTAATTAGATGAGGGAGGGCACTCGCAGGCTGGCTCAGAAGGGGTGGTTCCTCGCAGACAAAAATTGCCAAGGACGTGGGGGGGAGAAAAGAAGTGCGAAAGGTTTCCACGGTTTATTTACAATTGAAACGACGCGGACTAATGCTCACTGAAAGAAGTCTATTAAATTTATTTATTCTTTTCTCACAAGTACGCTTCTCCTGTTTTCTGCTTTCCCCCCTTTATTTTCGAAATTGTTAAATAAACACTTAAAGAAAAAACAAATTTTAAATGTTTATTGTTTTTCTCTCGGAAAGAGACAGAATAATAGGGCAGAAGAAAGTTCGAAATGGGGAGAAGAGGTGGAGGTGGAGATAAACACTTCCTACGGGAGAGAAGCTTTATGCCCTCTGAAAATAGAAAAATATATTTTTTTGTGTGAGAGGGCATTTTCTATTCAAATTAAAAACACGAGAAAAGCCATCACCTGTGAAGGAGCAGTAAATTAAAAGTATTTTCTTTTGAAACAACCCTCACAGTTTTTTTTTTTTTATAAAAACAAAGCGCGAAGAGGTTCCGGGAATAAATTCTAAAACAAAGCAGCATTTTCAGCAAAAATCCTGTTGAACTTGTAAATTTCGAGACGATCTGCGACCTTTCGTTTTTTTCCGGCATTCGTCCGCAATCCTATGTCTTTCACTTTTTTTTACATTAATGTCGTTCTTTCCTTTTTTTCTATTTCACTCACGCTCTTCGCCCCCTGACGGCAACCATAACCCGTGTCTCTCCTCTTCTATTTGAGAATTCTAAAAGACGGTTTTTCAAAAAAAAAAAGTGGAAGATTACTCTTATAAGATGATCATATGATGGATTTCCCTTCTGCAGTACCGAAATAAATTAATGAAAAAATGCAAATCGAACCCATCTAAAATTAATAACACAAATTTGATTATCTCAACTGTTTCCATTGAAAAAGTCTGCCATGAAGAGCTTCAAAGCCGTAAACCCATTTTCATTTTCTTTTTATAGTAATATTATATTCTTGAAAAAAATTATTTTTTTCATGTCAATTTGAACCTGCATTGATTTTGAGTGATTTCTCACTTGTTTCGTTCTCAAACAAATTTAAATTCTTATTTATTTACGATGTATGTATTTTTTTCTGTTTCCATTTCACTCTCTGTCACTTAAATCAAAGGAAGATGAAATATTTTTTTTTTTTTTGGAAAATAAACCCCCCAAAAGCAAACACCCCTTTGACCCGAAATTTATTTTTACAATCTTCGCAGTGAAATTCAGTTCCAAATTCAAGCAACAAATCTCCGAAAATGGTTTTCTCACTCATTGTGCTGATTGATTTTCTCAAAAGAGAGCTTTCACACACATCCCCATGTGAAATGACCCGGAATTCGCAGACTTAGGCAATTTTCCCCCCTTCATCCCCCTCCGTGAAAGCATCCCCAACACACTTTATCTCTGCCGAGTACCGAATACCCTCACATTCGAAAACACGCGAATGTTGCCTGGAACACTAATCGAATTTTCGAAAAGCTCCGTTCGTGAGAAATTAAATTGAAAAACGAATTCGAGAGCGTTTCTCTCGTTGTAACTTGTTTTAATAACCACGTATAAATCAGATGGAATCGAAAGAAAGTTTTAAATTCGTATTTCTGCTGGTCAATCATTAGTACAAAAAAAAAAACAGCAAAACACACTCACCTTATTTGCGATACATCACAATTCGCTGAGTGATTTCTTTTAAATTCCCGAACCGACACACATTTCCCGAAGCCAAACCCAAACTGACCATGACGGGACAATGGAAAATTCAGCAAAGAACTGCGTTCATCGAATGAGGGAGGAAACCGTGGGGAAGACACTTAGGATGCCATGCCTTGTTTCGGTCGGAGTTCCCGAGAGCGACTGAAATGGCTTATCGACTCCACGGGCAACAGTGCTCTTGATTACGAAGTGCGGCAGGATTTCTTTACTATCATTCTATTATCCTCCTCTCCTCTCGAAGGTGGTGAAAGTAGATTCTTCCAGTAGATGTCCTTTCATTCATTCTTTCGCATTCACAACGGCCGACCATTCATTCCGTATCTTTCGCCACATTAATGGACTTTTGTTGTGTTTCTCGAGAAAAAAACACTGGTTGCTGATGACAACTCGTCTGCACGAAAACAATAATTTATAGAATATACATATAATATAATATAATATAATATAATATATTACTCCATTTTGCCCACATTAGGCGTTAGAGTTAATGACTACAATTCAATTTTCCTAATGAGTGACCCATCAGTAGTCTTCAACTATACTTTTCCTTTTTTTAAATTATTAGAATATAAACATATAAAGTTTTCAATTCTGTGAGACATTAAACCTAATTAATTATAAATAAATAAAATAAATAACATATATACCACGAGGTTAAAAGAGTTAAAATGGTAAACATGGTAAAATATTAAAGTTAGTATAATAAAATTATGCTAATTATAATCTGAAAAAAATAATTTGATCACTTCAAAGGAATATTTAAAATAATTAAAACATAAAAAACAATGAAATAAATTAAAAATAACAGATTATGAACTTAATCCGGAAAAACTATTTCCAGATAAAGATTTTAATCTTTTTCCTTCCGAAGATGAGATCAATAAAAACTGAACGGATTAGGAATGAAAAACACCTTTTTCCTCAAAAAAAAAAAAAAAACAGTCAGTCATCAGCAGCTTTTTCCAAAGCTCAGCAATTTTATTTTAATTTTTAAAACTGACTTTTTCCTTTGATCAATTTTCATTCTATTCTATTGTATCAAAATAATTATTACCATTACTTTAACAGATTTATTACAGTTCACATAAAATACAAAAACGAATTATTATAGGTAATTCATAAAGCATTTAGTTATTAAAAATTTTTAATTAGTTTTTAAAAGTAATTACGCAAAGTAATAAAGGTAATTAAATACAAACTGGGTAATGAAAATAATAAATAAAGTAATTAATTATTATTATTATACAAGCGATTTTTTATAAAAATTATTTATAACATAATTACTTAAAGTAGCTATTTTGACTAATTCAGAACTTTAGTTATGATTTCAATTCACGTATTCATAAATTCAATTATTAATTTACAATATGAATTGAGTTCTTTCGTTCGTTTAAGAATCAATGCAGAGCTTATAAAATTTTTCCAATAAAAATATAACGGGTGCAATTTTTCCACATCTCTTTTTTGATTACTTTTATTAAATCCCATGGGATTTCCACTTCCTTTTTATGTCGTTTTCATATCTTTCACATTTTGCTTCCAAAGGTTCTCAGTGCTTTGGTATCAGAGAGTTAATTTTTTTTTTTTTAGTTTTCCCATTTCATTTACTCCCACTGGACTTAACTCAGATGATATATTTTTAAGTAGAAAAATTATTATATCAGGAGGATAATTTTTAAGCTTTTATTCCGACTATTTCAAAAGAACGAAGTAAGCAATATTAATAAGCATATGTTTAACTGAATTATGTATCACTGAGAAAGCGAAATTTGTTCAGCCACTGTTCGACCACTGACTAAATTAATTGCTTTTTGCAAAAGTGAAGCACTTCCATCGGTCAACTGCGGTTTCTTTTTCTGCCAAACGTTCAACGAATGTCCCTTTTTGTAGGACTTCATTAGCAGAAGCTCTAAAATTTATTTTTCGGATTCTTTTTCATCTGATCGTGAACCGTGTAACGTAGAGAAAAAAGGAGGATATGAAAAGGTTTTACGAAGACTGGAATGACGTACGCAGGTGGTGTTTATTGTCATCTGAAGGACGAAAAAAGGACAAAATGTCGAAAAGACCGGTTTACGAAATGTCGAAAATTCTTTTCCCTATTGTGAATTAACCAACAAAAAATTCAGAATACTTAGCATTTATTATTCAGATTTATTTTACCCCCCCTTCGCTTTTCGTAGAAAAACTGCCCAAAAATTTTCCTCTACTTGTTTATGTATTCAAAAGGAACAAAGAGAAAAATGTGCTTAAATTTGAAAATTCATCGAGAGGGCGGTGGGTCACAAAGGATTACCAGGAATCTGAGTTTTTTTAGAAGTTTTCCAAAAATTTCATGGTTTTGATCTTATTTTCAACAGACAAATCTAGAAAACTGATTATAATTCAACGGAATAGTGGAATTAAAGGGATTAGCAAGCATTTAAAATTATCTTTCGAAAAGGCTTATTAATATTGAAAAATTTTACGGGAAATTGTTTTCGTTCATTTTGATGGAATTATTTGAAGCCTCCCTTCAGTTTAGATCAAATTTCTCTTCGAGAATAAAACGTTGGAGATTTTTTTTTTTTTTTCATCTGAGACGAAAAACGGAGTACTTAAAAATCGTTTAATGTTTCAATAACTCTGCTATTATCCCAAGATTAATTTATCTTCCCTGATTCTTTGATTTTCTCAGAAGAGTTTCCATATTAAAAGCTTTTACTTTCTAAAATTCAACTTTAATGAAAAATCTCACTGACCCTAAGTAACCAAATAACAATTTGCTCTTTCATTCACAATGATCTCTTTCGGGTTACTTTTTAGGTGCCGATGGCATTTAATTAAAATCTTTGAAAATTTGCCTTCACTTGGAAATAATTAACATTGGGGTTTTCATAAAGTTTTCATTGTTTTGACTTGGGAACTTCTCAGCCCTGTCAACAAATTCAGAGAATTTTAATTAAATACTGTTAAATGAGACTAAAAGTGAGGGTAACAGTTACAGTGGAAGTTTAATAAGATGCAACTCCGTAATCCCCTTTCCACTACAAATTGCAATTTATTAAATTTTACTCTCACATCCGTCCATTCGTGAATGGAGCTGAAAAGATGGCGACAGCATTTACCTGATAGATCAAAAAGATTTCAAATCAGTGTCTGTTAACAAGGGAAATGAATGGAAAGACCAATGAAAAAAGATCAGCTTTTAATATTTTAAATTTACGAAAAATACGAGTGGCTTCATAACATTTCCATTTGAAAAATTCATGAATATTCCGAACAGCGCATTGTAATTAGCATCCCTGGAAACCCCATTTAAGACTACCATGTGGATGTCACCTTGATTTTTGATAAAAATAAAACTTTTCCTATTTTATACTTTTCCATGTTTTACATATTTCTATACTTAATTAACATCTAAGGTTATTTAATTAAAGTAAAGGCTAAAGAAGTAAAAACCTGGGAAAGTTACGCCTTAGAATCAATGCAGCCAAGACTCGTTTCCGAAATTCGTCGATAGATGGCAGTGATCTTAGAAAAAAAATCAATAGATGGCAGCACTCCATCTTCAGTGCGTCATCGCTTGAATCTTAACGTTTATTCTTGACATCATAAAAACCGTTACAGGACGCTGAGTTTATTTGTTTAAATGCAAATATTTTAAGAATATTTTTGTTGTGAATGTATTTTTCATAATAGGTGTAAAGATGAAGCCGTCGTAAGTAAAAATTTGTATTTTTAAGGAAATGGTTTAAGTTTTTTATTTAGATAAAAGCTTTGAAACGTTTGAAAATAAAATTGAATTGGTTTAATGCAAAAATGAATTTATATCTTCATGTAAATGAGAAAATATAAGTTGTAGCGCATTTACAATAGCTTAAATTTAAATAGAACCCATTTTCAATAAGGGTAAAGTCGTTGAGTCACCATTATTTTGCTTTGTAGACGGTCAAAGCAACTTCGAAAAACTCCAGGCAAATGTAGATCTGGATCGTTAAGAGAAGAACCAGTTGAGGTTTACTGCAGAATCAAACCCATTCCCAACAGCCTCACAAGTTGCCTTAAAGTCGTTTCACCCACAACAGTGCAGTTATCAGCCCCTGAAGGAGCTGCCAGGGCTGGAGCAAATATTAAGGAAGTCCAGTACACATTTAGACAAGTTTTTGATGAAAGCATTTCACAAAAAGAAATATTTGATACAGTTGCTTTGCCTCTAGTTACCAACCTAATTCAAGGGAGAAATGGTTTGCTTTTTACATATGGAGTCACAGGTTAACATCTACTTTTTTAAAAAAAAAATTCTTGTATAAATAAAATAAATAATGTCACTGAAATATTTGTTTAGGCAGTGGAAAGACTTTTACAATGAATGGTGATCCTCATAATGGAGGAATAATGCCAAGGTGCATAGATGTGATATTCAACACAATATCTAATTATCAGGCCAAAAAATATATTTTTAAAGCAGATAAAATGAACGGTTTTGAAATACAAGATGAAGCTGATGCCATGTTGTGTTGCCAAAATGATTTTGGGTATTTTAATCAAGGAGCTAGAAGTATTCCTAAAACTCCAAGGAGGTTAGTATTTGAAGTATGTTAACATATGTTGGTATGTGTGGAATGAATCTGTAATATTTGAGGAATGCAGAATTTCTATTTATTTATTTTTAAATTAAAAACAAAACTGGAATCCAAGAGCTTTTTGAATTTTAGGAAAGAAGGAATAGGGGAAGGTGATGTACTGCAGGGTAGAATTCCTGATAATACTAAAGTTGATACTTTGGATGAGGAAAACATGTTTGCAGTATTTGTCACCTACACAGAAATATACAATAATAATGTTCACGACTTGTTGGATGATTCTGTTGAAGATCTTATAACAAGAAAGTAGGTACCTTTTGTTATTGGTTTTGATTTAGTATTTCACTAGAATCAGTTTAGTCATTTCAGAGATACATATAGTGATGAATTAATTATTTAGACAATAAAATATCATTTTACTTTCAGATTACAAAATAAGGTTATTAGGGAAGATGGCAACAGGAACATGTATGTTCATGGGGTAACAGAAATTGAAGTGAAATGTCCTGAAGAAGCTTTTGAAGTATTTTATAAAGGGCAGAGGAGGAAAAGAATGGCTCACACCAATTTGAATGAGGAGTCAAGTAGAAGTCATTCTATTTTTACCATTCGTCTTGTACAGGTTGGCTTAATTAACATAAACTCACTTCATCAAAGAAATATTGTTAAAATTAATTACTCCTATCATTACACTAATTAACAGATCCAAAGGTTTTCAGAATATATTTTTTATTCAAAATAATTCCTATGAATTACCATTTCAGGCACCAACAGAAGCGCTCAGTGATCAATTAATGATGAAAAAGTTTATCACAATAAGTCAGCTATCTCTGGTTGACTTAGCAGGAAGTGAAAGAACTAACAGAACTAAAAATACTGGTCAAAGACTTCGCGAAGCAGGTTCGTAAAAAAAAGCATTTCTATTTTCTTTATCAATACAGTTCAAATATTAGAATTATTTTCATAATTTTAGGAAACATAAATAATTCACTAATGTCCTTAAGAACTTGCCTTGAGATACTGAGGGAAAATCAACAAAATGGCACCAATAAAATAGTGCCTTATAGAGACTCGAAATTGACTCACTTATTTAAGAATTATTTCGACGGGGAAGGACAAGTCCGCATGATTGTTTGCGTTAATCCAAAAGCCGACGACTACGATGAAACGGTGGTAAGTTTTGAATTGCATTTTTTTCTCAGCTTCCTTAGAACTTCATCTCTTCAAGATTATCAAACACTTAAAAAGGAACTCAATTGAAATTTTTATGGTTTGAAATTCAAAACCATACGAGTCTTATCCGCATAGTTTGCATTCAGATCACTCAAGATTAATATTTTCAGCACGTTCTCAAATTTGCCGAAATGACCCAAGAAGTTCAAGTCCTGAGACCTGTGGTGTCAAAACAAGATCTATGTGTCACTCCTGGAAGGCGCAGGTTCAATCAGTACATAAAGAAAACATTAGAAGAAGTGAACGCCAATATAGAAATGAAAGAATTCGAATTTAACGATGGTGCTATTGCCGTTACGGAAGAAGTTTCCACTTTCCCGTCTTTGTTTTTGATGAGCCCAGACGACGAGGACACACTCAAAAACCTCAAATTATATCTGCAGCAAAGGCTGGTGGCCAGAACAAATGCATTGGAGAAGTTTAATTCGCGTAAGAAGTTTGATTTTAAGTGAAGTGGGTGTGGGGGAAATGTTTGAACACTTCCTCAATTGTTTTTGCAGTGTATCAGACATTGCGGCAAGGGCTGGTAAAAAGAGAAGGCGAATATATCGTTCTAAAACAAGAGAATGTTGGCGTGAAAGGAACGTTGGATCAGGAAAGGAAAAAGGTCAGGGGAAAGTTCATCTCAGTGTAACTTCGGCCAATGAATGTATTAATGTAAAAGCTTATGATAATTTTTAGGTGGCGAATTTGGAAAGTCAGATGGGTTATTGTCAAAGTGAGCGAAATGAGCTGATTAAGAAAATAGAGGAAAGAGATCAACTAATAAGAGAACTTCAACAAAAAGTGGAGGATCAAAACATGCTCATTAGTCAAAAAACAATGGACAAAGAAAAAGTGAAAGAGAAATGCGTGAGCAAAATAGCAGCGGCCAAGGAAAAGTTAGCGCGCGAAATGAAAATGAAATTGAGCAAGGAAAGAGACGAATATGAGGTAAGTGCAGGTTTAAGTTTTTTGATCCACCCAAAAATGTCTCAATTCTTTTTTGAAAAATATTTCCAGACCAAAATGAAAGATCAGCAAGAAAAGTTCAGATTAATTCGGGAATTTTTGGACGAGGCTACCCCCAAAATAACTTCTCGACTTGCGACGAGCAAAGTGGAAAATACCGTCCCGACGACTCCTCTCTCTGCCGTCAACACGCACGGAACGTTGTACATGCCACCAAATATAACCTCCTCGCACCACGGTCACACCAGTAAGAGGGTAAGTCGTCTGCTAAAACGGGTAGGAAGTGTGGAATTCCATTCTATTGAACTTTCCAGGGAGTCGCCGTGAGCAACCCCAGACACAGAAGGTCGCGGTCTGTTGGTTGTGGAGGAGAAGTCTGGCTGGATCATAAGCCAGCCAATGCCGTCGAATTGAACACCATTTTCCAACCCAACATGAAGAAGAGGAAATCCGTCACAAAACTAACAGACATGAAGGACATCGTCAACTCAAAGACATCGAAATATTGCCTGACGACACAAGAGCAAGACACGGACGGAGAATTGGAAACGAAACTGTATAAGGTAAGAATCCTCAACACTGTATATAACAAACAGTTGTCAACGTATTGAAATTATTTAGGGAGATGTTATACCAACGACCGGAGGTGGAGCTCAGATAATTCTGAACGACGTGGAACTCCTAAAGCAAGTGTCCCCCACATCGGAGGTGACCTCCAGGAAACGGAGTCTCATCGAGGGAAGCAATGACGTTACTGAATCCCGTTGCGCAGTTTCCATAGAAGGACACAGCAAACGGACGAAAACCTAAGATGCCTCTGCACCTGTGAACCGCTCTTATAAACTTATTATATTTGTATAAATTATTCATTGGCATCGAATTACGACGCCTGTTTCAAATAAATTTTCAATCCTTTTCACGCGGCTTCTCATTCCCTTCATTTTTGGAATCTTCGAATTCAACGAATTATCTGAACGTTAATTTCGGATTATTAAATCTGCCATTGATGCCGATCGTTGATAATGAGACAACCGATGAGAATTCCAGTTCAGATAAGGGGGAGTCAGTTAAGGTATAAGTAAAATTGAAAATTTACAAAACTTTAAATAAAACTATAATAAAATGAAATTCATGTTTAATTACACCTATCTTTTATATGACCAACAATAGAAGGAAATTACAGAATTCTAAGAAGGAAAAAAAAAAGACATCGAGAGAATGGGAAAAGAAATTTTTTAGGACAAAGTAAATGACGCTAAGCAAAATCAGTTAACTTACCATTAATAAATATACACTCAATATTTTTTCAGTTTCAATATCTTTAAATTTACAGAAAGTTATTTTAAGACTTAAAATGACTTTTAAAAAATTTAATAAATTTTGCTTTAACGTTGAAAACATTAAAAGACACCGTTACGGGTTTTATGTTTTCAAAAAACTCCATTTGGTGACTTCCAAAGGAAAGACGTATACAACAAACATTGCCGAAGTAACGTTTCTAAAACCGATTTTAAAATTTAATTTTTTTACATTATATAAAAAAAAGCAATTTGCTGCGAATTCCAAGTGCGTGTCTGCCTCAACCGAAGACTGAAACCAAACTAACAAAATTCAGAAATTGTTTTCCCACTGAAAAATTTCATCTTTAACGGAAAAAATCCGACTTGAAAGTGAAACTTACATAAAATTTTATGTATTATGAGGAAGATAAGTGTCAGTACACACTTAGAAAAGCAGCTTCACTATGAACGTGAACACAAAATAATTTTTTAGGTGTCCGAAAACCCACAAAATATTTTTCACTTTCTTCAATTAGTTTTAAAAAACAAAGCAATTAATTTTGAAACTGCGTTAAAACGTAAGGCGAATAATCAGCGATAAATGAATACTCAAAATTGCACAAATTTTGGACCCGACAGCTCTTTCGTTAAGTTTTTAACCTTTTTAAAAAGCTTTAATCATTCAGTACATTTCACTTTAATAACACGTAGCAAATTAAAACTTTTATTTTACGTTTTATTATTCCTATTATTAATGTTAGTCAATAATTAAATTAATTACCGCGTCAGTACCCTGGTAACTGTATTATGAACAGTATAAAAACCTCCACCAAAACTTATTCCGATGACAGTAAATTTCGACTCAATTTTAATTAAGAATCCAAAACTAAAGTATCAAATAAAAATTGGTCGAATTTCAAGATTTAAAATAAGAAAGACTCAGTGAAATAAACGGGTTTTTGAGGTAATTTGCATAACTTCAAGAAAGGGTTACTCTCTATCGTTTAAATCAAAGCGACAATAAAAAATTTTCAGAAGTTATAATAATCTGATTCACGTTTTTGAATGAATGAAAGACTTTCGGTTAATTAGACATTAATGAAAATGATACTAATTAACCAATTTAATTATTGATTTGCAATTTTTATCAAATGACTGCAATGAGAATGAGTTAAAATTAAAATTTTTCCAGCATTTTCCAACAGTGAGGGAATTATCAGCAGCATTTATTTTATTTCATTTTAAAATCACATAGAAAAGATAAAATTTATGTTTTCTGAAAAAAAAAAACTGAGCTTTCTTTCACCTTAGAATCCCTTACATCCATTACATCTCAAAATATAATCGAACATAAAAAAAGGAAATCTCTGAAAAGGTACATTTCACATTCTCATCTCATGCATTCTTACATTAAAAGCAACGATTTTTTTTTTTTTGACTTTTCCAAAGGAAAGGTTTTTCAAGGTTCTCAGTCAACACAAGATATTTTTCAATGGGTAATGAAGGAATTATTAAAAAAGCTACATTGGCTGTGAGTTTTGCTGTTTTTGCTTTCCAGTAGAGTTTCAGTCTACTAATTGTTCCCGCCCGAAGAACTGTCTAATCTCGCGCGTTTCCTCACTCCATTTTCCTCTGTTGACTCCACATTGCTCAGGTCCCTTTTCTTCAGTGCTTGCTGTGAAAAATTAATCAAACACATCACAAACAACTCATCAAACAGTTTCATTTCCCCAGTCAATTACTATTTATAAATATACTCCCATAGGTTGTGCATTAAAAATTCTGTAAAACAACTAACACAATCACTCCTTTTCATTTTACATAATATCCACAAACTGAATGACCATTAAACTTCAAAAAAATGTGGATTGTCTTTGCAAAAAAACATATTTTATTGTATCACTTAACCTATTTTGAATTCAACAAAAATTTCAAAAATTTCATTCTCGACAAAATTAAATAAACTTTATTAAATAAATTTTAATATATAAAATCTTTGAAAATTATACAAAGAATATTTAAACATAAAATATATAATGTAGAAATAAGTGAAGGGGTAATCTTCATTTTATGGAAATCAAAGAGAAAAATTTTCACTTACTTTCTTTTCCCATTGCTGATGTAAATACCTCAAAAGAATATTTGTTTTTTCCGTTACTATAACTGAAAAATAATAAGTTTTTTGTCAGTAAAATATGGATTATTTTTAAGAGAGCAGATTTTCACATTGCATATGAGTGCATGTTTGCTAATCCAAAAAATGTTGGCATTTAGCATAAGTTTTAGAGAAACAAGGAATGAACAGTCTTCAAACAAGTGGCAATTAAATTCAGCTAATAACCTTGTTCTGAAGGGAAGTCCTTTGTTGGCAGATAAATAGAAGGCCTCTTTGTGCTAATCTTACTTCCATTATCATTGTGGTACCTTGTGAAATTATCTTCATTATAAGATGGTAAACCTTTTAGAAATTCTGCGACAGACTGAAACAAAAGTAAACTTTTATTTTACAAAAATTTTTTTTATGAAAAATCATTCACAACTTTATTTCAAAATTATTTCATATTTTTGAGCTCACTTTGAAGATCATCTAACTTTGAACTATTCAAAAACAACTGCTTTTGTTACATATTAAATAAATGCATATTTTAAAGGTTTTTTTCTCAAGAGTTAAAATCTAAAAGTTAACTTAATCTAAAAACACTTTCCATTAATCCAAAGATACATTATATTGCTACAAGAGTATACTTTTCTTATAACTCTGCAAGCCAGATTAATCCAAAAATTAGGAGAAGTGACCTTAATCGTTCTAAATTTAGTATTTCAATAAAATGTTTATCTGTTTAAATTCAAACTGCAAAATAATCCCGGTTTGTAATTAATAATAAAAATCGGTACAACGGTAAAAGACCATAACTGAGGTGTGTTAAGAAAAGAGATATATTCAGAAAGAAATTCTTAATTAGCACGCCCTCGGAGAGACAATAAAATCGAAGGTTAATCTTTGACCACCCTTACGAAATTTGAAGTAGAATTTACAAGGCAATAATAGGTCTTACACCCAATTTAAGTCTTTATTAATTTTACTGCTTAAATAATAATTGAAATTAGTAATAAGTATGCAAAAAATTTTACTCACCATTTCTGTAATATTACCAATTTTGGAAAATAAATGTGCTTTTATTTTACCTTAACGACTACTCTTTTTAAAGAAAATGTCACTATTTCAACTTTAAACTTCTGTAAACAAATTTCTACTGCCACGTTTTTTTAAAATCGAACTATATCCTCTTTTTAATTCACTTGAAAAACACTTTTCCCCCCAACAGTTTTTATTATAAATTAATGAATTACAATAAAAATAAAGCAGCTACATGTTATAATCATCTGGGAAAATTTTTCACCCGTTTAAAAGCTATTATTTAATCACATTAATAATATACTCTGCGTATTGGAAAACTTCTGCTTGTTTACAAGACCTGTTAGATCGGTATATCCGAGATTTTTATTTTTTATTCTTAATGAGGCGAATTCTGAATCATAAATATGTTAATTGGACTTTCTGCCGTTATAAGAGTACCACAAAAGTATTTTCTTACTTTTAAAACTTTACTTTTCTTTTCCTTGCAGTAAACTTTGCATTAAAGACAGTGGTTTTCAATATTTTTATACCTTGCTTCTTTTTTGTAAAAAAAAAATCACGGCCCTAAATTTTTGAAATAATCCAATTTCATGAATATTCAATGGTTGAAATCTATAGAATAATAGGGTGTAGTTAATTCTTGGTGTATTTTCTTAATTATTCATTAATATGAACTTTTTTTCAGGAAAAATGGCCTCTTCAAATTTTTTCCGCAATTCAACCCACAGGAAAAGCTCACTTAGGCAATTATTTAGGCGCTCTAAAAAGATGGGTTGATTTACAAAATTGTGAAAATTATAACATTATATATGCATTAGCTGATCTGCATTCAATCACCATACCAAAGGTGTTTAAAATTTATTTTGAAAAATCTTTTATAACATTTCCAGCATGTATACATAAAAAAAACTATATTATTAAATTAGAAGTTTGAGACAGATTTACTTTTAGATTTAAATAAATTCAATAAAACTTGAAAAAAATTATAAATTGAGCAATTTCAAGAGAAGCTAATAATCAAATAAATTCATGTTGATTTTTGTTTCAGGAGCCCAAAGAACTCCAAAGTAATATACTTTCAATGACTGCAACTCTATTAGCTTGTGGCATTGACACCAATAAAGCTATCTTATTTCAGCAATCCAAAGTAGGTGAAATCCCCTGAAAATTTTTAATTAAATTCATTGCTTTCTTCAAATTTCTCACATTGTAGGTGACACAACATGCAGAGTTTTGTTGGATTTTAGGAACCATGACCACCATGGCAAGACTTAGTCATTTACCTCAATTCAAAGAAAAATGTGAATTAGTAAAAGATGTACCTGTAGGATTGTTTTTGTATCCTGTACTCCAAGCATCTGACATCATGATTTATAGGTGCCTTAATTTTTTTGTTTATATCACTGTCAAGTGGAAAATACCAATATTTACCTTTTAATTCATATTTATTTAAGAAAGCACTTTAAACAAAAATTTCTTTTATTAAACAAATTTAACCTGTAATAATAAAATGAAATTCCAACATTTCAGAACCACTCATGTGCCTGTGGGAGAAGATCAAGTACAGCAAATTGAATTGGCTCAACATTTAGTAAAAATATTTAATAATCGTTTTGGAGCTACATTTCCAACACCCGATGTAATAATTGGTAATGTTTGAGTGTTAAATGGAAATGAGACATAAAATGTGTGAGCAGTTTTACATTGTAATTTTAATTCCAGATCCAGTTTCTGCAAGGATCAAAAGTTTGGCAGATCCAAAAAAGAAAATGTCAAAGAGTGATCCAAAGGAAACAGGTACAATCAGTCTCATGGATGAACCTGATATGATATTAAAAAAATGTAAAAAAGCAGTTACAGATTTTACATCAAAGTAAGTTCTTTGACTAAGGATGGTTAACATTTCATGATGATGAGCTGACAAAATTACCAATTGCTTACAGGGTGACTTATGAACCAGAAGAGCGTCCTGGAGTTTCCAATTTAATTTTAATACATTCTGGAATCACTGGAAAAACTCCACAAGAAATAGTCACAGAAAATGCAAATTTAGACACTGGAGAATATAAATTAGTTATGGCAGAGGTTGTGATTGAACATTTGACCCCAATAAGAAAGAAAATAATTGAATATCTAAATGCAAAAGAATACTTAGTAAATGAATTACAAAAGGGTGCTGAAAGGGCTCAGGAAATAGCTGAGACAACTATGAAAGAAGTCAGGGAGAAAATGGGATTTGATATCATGAAAGGAAGAATAGCTGAAAAATTGAAGGGTGAAGTAAATTCTTAGTAAACAAATAAACCTCTTAAAGTTCTGTTAATGTGAACAGAAACATTAGTAAGAAATTTTACTTTTACTTGAGAATTCTTTATTAATTAATTTTCAAAATATGAAGAGCCTCACTTGGTTTAAAGCATTTATATATTCAGTAAAGTATTTATGGCAAGCAGTGCATGAAAACATGCAGATAATAAAATGCATTTGAAGGAAACAATGAGGCCTTAGAAATAGAGATGCAAAATGACTTGAGCTATCTGTTAAATAATTGGCAGTTTTTTTATACATACAGAAATAACATATGCACCTTTAAAAAGTGCCAACAGAGAAGAAAATAAAAACAAAAGAACTTGTTTTAAAACTTAATTTAATTTTTTGTATAAAAATTCACAATAAATTTCTATATAAAATTATTTCTGACTATTTAAACTTATTGAGTTTTTAGTGTTCAAAATTCTGGAACAGTTTTGGAGATAAAAAACTCAATATTTGCAGATGGACAACCCAATAAAATCATTCAGTCTGCAATGTAATTTTTTCTCTACTCACTGTTCTGAGTCTGTCTCTAACATTATCTATCTTTCATATTTACAACTATCTTTCCTCTGAGATGTCCTGACTGAACATGTTGATAAGCTGCAGGTAATTCATTAAATGAATAAGTTTTCTGAATGACTGGAAGAATCTAAAAAAAAAGAATTTCAAGAATAAACATTCATTATCTCTTTTAAGAAGAAGTCAGCATACCTTGCCCTTAGACACATCTTCTGTTATTTCCTTTAAGGCAGTCTCAAGAGGGAGGAAGAATCCCCATCTTACAGTGGACCATTTGGGGATGACTCCAGTCCCAATATTGACCATCAAAAGATCTGCTGCATTTTTCATGACTCCACCTAACATTCCATATTCATCAAAATTTTTCACCATTGGTGACTTCAATGTGATATATTTAGAAAACTTATAGTCTTTGAGAAGCTGTGAATACTGTGATGCATTTTCATGTCCAATACCAGCACAATCAAGAATGATATCATACCTAAAAATGAAAAGCCCTCTAATTACTGTATTTAATACCAAAATTAAAAAACATTTAGAAAATTAGTCTCCTTTATAAAGATAAAACTTTTTTGAATTTGTTGTAAAATTGTCTTACTTAAATTTTTTAATTGTTTCAAAGAAATTATCTTCCTTATAACTGACTACATCAATAACTCCCAGAGATTCCAGTAATGGGACAGCATCTGTACTGCAAGTGGCAACAACATGTGCCCCCCAAGAGGTGAGCATTTGAACAGCCATGGTTCCAACTCCTCCTGAGCCTCCAAGCACAAGCACTGTCTTTCCTCTGGCAGGGACCACTGCCAGATCACCTGAGATCTTCAATGAAGACCAAGCAGTAACAGCTGCATACAACATGGATCCTGCTTCTATCATTGAAATATTCTTTGGTTTCTTCTTAATCTAAAAAAATACAAAAACCTAAAAAATCTAAAAACTTTAAATAGTTTTCTAAGTTTGGAATCCAAAAGCTACTCACACAATTTTTTGACACTAAAACTTGTTCTGCATGACATCCCTGTTCATCAACAGGAACTACACCCCAAACTTCATCACCAATAGAAAACTCATCCTTAATCCCAAGTCCTTTTTGAATAATAACCCCAGAAAAGTCTCTGCCAAGTGTTAAAGGAAATTCCAAAATACTTTCCAAAGAGCAACTTTTAGTTTGTCTCATAAAATTTAACAAAGTACAACCATAGCCATCTGAAATGGAAAATCAAACCATTATTAAAGCAAAGTGTGAATATGTGGACCTCAATTATAAGGGCTCTAACAAAAATGGATTTTGAATTTGCTTTTTTATAAATCTACAGAGACACCAAAATACCTACTCATCATGGCTATGTCAATCGGATTTACAGAAGATGCTGCTACTTGTACCACTATTTCATTCGGGCTTCTGATAAAAGGATGTCTGGAATCCGTTAACTGTAACTCATCCAGTCCTCCATAAGAATGCACTTGCCAGGACTTAATTTTCCCATTATTATTTTCTTTTGCATGGCCAGAAGTTGACAGTGCAAGTCT
The DNA here is from genome assembly GCA_028293925.1 of Brueelia nebulosa. Taxonomy (NCBI): domain Eukaryota; kingdom Metazoa; phylum Arthropoda; class Insecta; order Psocodea; family Philopteridae; genus Brueelia; species Brueelia nebulosa. Next base: position 30,757 of record JAQIBA010000057.1, on the reverse strand, counting down.
CTGGTGCAGATCAAACTTTATTTTTGTGCGAAATAAAATCTTTTGTAGTGACATTTGTAGTTACATTGATATTAATAAGAATTAAAAAACCGGCTGAGAATTGCATTTGTAAACAATCATGGATAAATAATACATAAATGACAGTTAATGTACTTATGCATCATAAGAATCATTAAGTACTTAACAACGATTAGTCTCCTTAGTATTTTTCTTGATATTAGAAAATAATATTTAAATATTTTTTAACTCTTTATATCCAGTCCAGAAAAACATTTATATTTTCTTTCTCTATGACTTTAGAAAAAAGCGCGAAAAATTTAACTTCCAAAGAACACATTTTAATATTTAAAAATTTTAACTACAGTATTATTAATTAAAGGGGGAAAACAATTTAAAACCCATAATTTAATTTACACACTCAGATTTTTTTTTAATCTGAAAGAGCTTCGATACCAAATTTTAATTTCGATTAAAAATTTTGTTTTTTTTTTCTAGAAAACCTACTCCTCGATCTGGATGTTGGGAAAATCACAATAAACTTTATTAAAAAAATATAAATTTATTCTTTCTACATATAATTGTTGTATTTATAAAAGTTCATTCACAAGTTTTTCGAGAACTTCATGCGAATTCAAATAACTTCTCGAGTTGATGAATCTTATTTAGTGATGAGGTGGAAACTTCTTTAGAAAATCAGTAAATTTTGATGACTTCGCCAATTTCATTATCATTCCACTCTCCCACTTTTTGAACGTTAAAGGGACTCTCCGCCCAATTCCACTTTGGTATTGGTATAAACCAATCAGGGCCGTAATTGGCCCTTATGTATGCTTCTGTCTCGCAAGGAATCCTCACCTTCAAATCTAAGAACTCAGTCCAACATAATGAGAACTTTGGAAACGTATATCTGAAAAACAATAGTTGTAATCAATAAAAAAATTTATTTTCTTAATCTAATTCAAATCACTTTAAATTTCACTATAAAAGTTAATAAATTTATTTCTACAAATATAAAGTTTCAAAATTACAAGTTTTATTTTTTATATTATTTAAATTGATATTTTTAAAATCAAATTTCGCCTAAAAAAGAAGGTTTAAAGCAGAATAAAAAAATTACTTGTATTTATAGGCACCGTAGGAAGTTTCATTTCTTCGGAATAACTGATGTCCTCCATTCCAATAGTTATTTTTACCGTCGTAAAAAAAGAAAATGTCCAATTTTATCTGATTTTGAGTGAAAGACAACTCGAATCCGTCGTCTATTCTCCCAAATTTATGTTTGAGTTTTAAATGTGCTGCTTTAAAACTGCTGATTATTTCCTCTTTGTAATCTTTTCTAAAAATTCCAATATCGACATCACCGGTGTATGGAATCACATCGCACTGTCTGTAATAACCTGAAAATGACAATCGACAATACTTCGGTGCGCTCTTAAAAATTTTCACACTATATTATGAATCCTTATTTTTCAACTTTAACATTTTTCTTTGGTGAATTTTGCAAGTTTTTATTTTTTGGTGTATTCCTAAAATTTTTGGTGGCAACTGCAAATTAATTACTAAGCACATGCAAGTAATATCAAAGGCAAAAAACATCAATACATAGATAAAAAAGCATTTTACAGATATTTTTAAAGATTTATTTGCATTCACTTTGTCATTGCAGAACATTAAAATGCTTGCAAAAGACAGATTTAGGCATTCTAAAGAGAATCTAAGATTATTTATGAACTGTATAAAAATTCAAAAGCAATTGTGATACCTGAAATTCCCTTGAAATGTTGCTACCTTCCATTATTGGGTTAGTCAGAGGCCAAATCCTTAAAATGACATAGAAATTCAACTGCAAAATTGAACAAGTGCTTTTGGAAAAGTGGTGGTGTGCAACAAAAAACAATTATTACTTACATTTATAAATTCTGCCAAACTAACTTTGAAAGGTTAATGCAAAATCTACTGATTAGTTAGGACATGCTCTTCAAATACATCTCTCCTGGGGTTTCTTACCCAATAATGTCCCACTGCTTATCCAAAATGGCACTTTAAGTTGATCTAAAACAGTTTTGGCTATTGACAAAAGTTTTCTGGCTTTGTGAATAAATCTTAGAGCTCTTGGAGTTGTGTCTTTACCATAAGTTCTGTAAAACTTATCAGCCAGTTCATAATTGCACTCAATAAAGCGAGTGGAGTCTTTCAAAAAAGAGGGAATATCATTTGGAATATTCAGTACATTATCATCTATAACTGTGGATCTAAAAGTGAACTTGTCAAAGGCACCTTCCTCACTTAACACCAGATTACTTTTATTGGCTGTCAGACCAAGATTGGCAAATTTTGATTTGTACTGAGCATCCTGGTAAAAAGATCCATGCCACCAAAAGTCACCCTGAAAGATAAACTTTGTTAATGCTGTGCTGTATTATTGTACCATTTTATATGGGCTCAATTTACTGATAAAATGCATTTGGAACCCACCCTGAAAATAATGCTCTCAACATAAATTTATTTATTTTAAGCCCCAAAATATTTATTTAAAACTGACTGTAAGTGTATTTGTTTATTAACAAGGCAGAGTAAACTAATATAATTTATTTTTTACCTCTCTTTCATGCAGTAACACAATTTCAACAATAACAGCTCCTCCTCCTTTTTGTAATACAAACCCCAATGGTAAATTTGCATGATAAGTTGAAAACTTCCTTGGTTTTGAGCTGATTATGCTTTCAACCCAAAATCCAATTTCCCAGGCCCTTAAAATAGGCAAAAGTACATGTTCCTAAAATAAAATTAAATTACTAAAGATGAAACCAAAAGAAAACCAATTAAATGGTAGCATATATGGCTCAAAATTCTTACTTCTAGAGAAGTATTTGTGGGGCACAATAAAGCAAAAGTGATGGGCTGATATTTTCTGCTTTTGCAAAAGACACACATTTGATCAGATGTCAAATTTCTTATTTCCAAATCATGATATATTTGAAGCATTTTCTTATCAATGAGAAACAACCTTTCTTCTAAAATGGGAGCCTTAATAAAAAGGCTCTTTAAGTGGGAATTTGTTTCTACGTTTTGAAAGTAACTGAAAAACTCTCCCCCCAACGATTTCAAAATAAATACTTCGAAAATAAAACACCATAAAACTGTGCCCCCAAATAGTAAGAAAATTAAGACTCTCCACTTCATCTTATTTCCGTCTGCATTTTCGTATAAAGTCCTTTAATGCCCTACAGCTCCAGGAATATTCTTCGAAAATCATTTGTATTTTCCTATACAATTTTATACATAGGAAGACTTACTACCCCCAAAATTTTCTGCCATAGCGACTTTTTAGATTACCGCCCACAATATTCTCCTGCCACGTCTAAATTATGGTTCTTATATTAGAATGCAAAATAAATTTAAAATTATAAATGGTAGAGTAGGATTAATCTTTAGGAAATCACAAGATCTTTCTATTCAAAACGCCAAATTGATGTCTTTATGTACACTCCATAAATTTCTTTTCTTTTTCAAATAAGGATCTAACGAATCCCCAACCATTCAAAAATTATAACGAATTTTCTAAAGAACGAAATTACTGACATTAGGATATATAAAATCTGTAGGATTATCAAATTTATTTTGCCCTATGCAAAAGAATTTGATATGCAGGTAAAGGTAGAAATGAAAACTAAATAAACACTTTGAAGTTAAGAGTTTAATTTAACTCTTTCCATTTTTTCTCCAAATCTTCTTGAAGAATTTTAACGGTTTCATTTTCTGAAACATTTTCGCATAATTTTCTAAGCATAAAATAAAGGGGCAAAGGATTGGGCGAACTTATTCTGATTTTTTCAAAATTTTCCGTCTCATTTTTAAGGCTTCTCAGCAATTCTAAGTCCTTGTTAATTTCATCCTGTACGTTGTTTTCATTTTCCATTTCCAAACTTTCCCGATCCGCTGAAACTGTCTGTTCCTTCACAATATCGCCTTCGAGTTCTTCTTTCGGAATTATTTTTAAATTCTCGCCTTCCTCTATCCCATTTTCCAAATTCCTCAAATTTTTGACTGGTTTATGAGTTTCACACTCCAAAAAATCATTTTCAACGTTATCTTCTCCTTTGAATACATCAGACTTTGGTGAATGTGAATTTGTCATATTATTCACAGATCCATCGGTGCTCTGTCCATTTGTCAATGTTTTTCTAGATAATTTGCTGCGGTTTTTCAGCAATCTTTTCTCACATATCTCAATTTCAATCAAATTCTTATAATAGGCGTAACTATCTGCATCTAAGAGATCATCTTTCAATTCATTCAAAATGTCTAAGTACTTTGCAATGTCGTCCTCTTTTTGATTATCATCGACATGTCTAATAATGGCCGCGCATAAAAAGGCTCTCATACTTTTTACTTTGGCTGACAAATGATTAGTTTTTAATGAAAAAAATTCGTTTTCAGTCAAGAAGCCTTGAGGAGAAAGCCAGGTGCAGAGCTGAAAAAGAAGCTGTGCTTCGACTGCTGAATTCCGCAGGTACCGATAGCACGTACTGAGAGCTTTTATCAGATGCGTCAACATTTCTTCAGGATCTTTGGAGCAAACAGCAAAACACAGTTCCTGCGTTACCACTGAAAGCACCTGAAATGAAAATAATCACATCGGAGCAGCATAATAATAGCGGTTACGAAGTTTCGGTATGTATTTACCTGACGCCTGTTTTTATAAAAGGAATATTTGTGAAAGAGTGACGGTAAGAAATTTGGATAAACCACATCTTCGGCATTGACGGACTCCCTCACATGAGACAGAATATCCTTTTTGAGTTCCAATTTCTTATTTTCCAACTGATGTATTGTGCGATAAATAGAGAAAAGCAAATCCAAATGCTGTAAAAAGAAAAGGAGTGATTTAATACTATATTCATGGATACCCGGATAAATAAAGGTTTATTTCCAATAAAATTAATCTTAATTACCTTTAAATTATTGTGATCGTTGCATATACGTTGAGCCAATTCAAAATTGTCTGTTTCAAAACACTTAAAAACTGCATTTGTTGCTTCTAAATGCTCTAACTCAGATCCACACTTTCTCGCAGCCAAAGCCGCAAGGCTTAAATATTCTGGCTGACTTTTCTTGCCACAAATCCTGGCAACTTCCAAATAATCTTCCAAATATATGTAACTGAAATTTCACATAAATTTATTCCGTGAAATATATTGTCATACATTAAGTATTGTATATTTGAGAGCAGATAAAAACGCATGCAATGAGACCGTCTTACCATTCGCAAGCTTTTATAAAAGATCCATTTTTAAAGAGCCACTGAGCATATTCCCCGATGATCGATTTGAGCACAGGATCCGATTCCGGCAAACGACTTCGGGCGATGCAAAGTGCTTCCAGGTAGAGATTGGCGTTCGTCAGCAGATGTATCGCCTCGTAAACCTTGTGGCAAGCAATTAAATAACTGGCCGCCTTTCGGTACATTTTCTTTTCGCACAAGGTTTTCGAGTAAGAGAGGCAAGCTTCTTGCCATACTCTCGGGGATATGATGGGGGCCAAAGACACGAGGAAGTCATTCAGTTGTCCGCTTTGGATCTTTTCTTCCAATACTTCTTTTATGTTCCCACACCATAAGGCCAATTCGTAGGACTCCGTGCGGTTGTTTGATTTTTTAAGAGCCTCTTCTACGAAAAAAAAATAAAGTAAAAAATGACGCACTTAAATAATAAATGTAACAAAACCAATATAAAACTAACCTTCGGCCAAAACCAGTTCTTTGATATCATTACCAAGAAACGGCAACGAATATTCTACTTCGCTGTTCGTCTTCTCATTGTTTTTTAGCAAAACATAACACCTTTTTATTGCGTCGTTAGTGTCTCCTTTCCACGATTTCGAAAACATTTTCACTTCTTTTGAAGTTTTGGTGCTCTCCACTGTTTCTGCCACAGCGAGAGTTTCACTTTCTTTTTCAGTTTCCCCCAATGTTTTTTCTTTGGCCGTGCACATCTGAATAATTTTTTCTTTTTTCTGCTTTTTCGTCTTGGCACACGACGAGGGACTTACTTTGGTCTGAGCGGACGCTTTCCAAACATGCAAGACATCGCTTCTGCACCCTGAAATTTCAAACGAAGTAATCAAAGATTCAATCAAATGTTTTGTCGATGAGTAAATACCTGTTAGGATGAAGTCGGGATCGATCGGACTGCACAGTGAAAATAATGGCATTCCGCTCCCGGTGAAATTCACGAGAGGAGTCTGTGAAACCACGTCCCAGATCTGAACGGAAAGATCGGCGCTGGTCGATATGAGGCGACCACTTATGTGCGGACTCCAGGAAACGGATGAAATGTGACCGTAGTGACCCTTCAATGTGGCCACCTGATCGACTTTCACTTCCTTTTCTTCCTTCTGACAGTTAAACACTCTAATTTCAAAACTATTATCCGTGGACCCCGACGTGAAGTATCCGTGAAAGGGAGACACACCTGAAAGAAATTAGAAATTTCAATAACTGTAAAATATTACAGTTTAAGTTTTTTGAAAACTCTCCCACCTGAGTCGAGAGAAGTTGAGCTCGGATGCCAAGCAATTCCCTCGATTAATTTTTTATACGCCTGCAGAGTGTAGACGATTTTAAAATGCACAGGCTCAATTAGACAAATACTGCCATCATCGTTCCCAACGGCCATGAGCGAATAATCCGGTTTCCAACAAACATCAGTTTGCTTTTTGCAAGGGAATGGAATGATCTCACTCAAATTAAGAGGATCTACAATTTGACGATGGAAGTTTAAAATTATTTACTCGATTTTGTTTTTTTTCATAAAACGCTTACCGGCACTCAGCTTTGATGGGCTGTACAGCGACAGAGTATTATCTCCGACAGCATAGAGATCGAATTCTGATTTAGAGGTGAGATCTTTGTCACTTTCCAAAGTAAATGGAAGGCCCCAAGACATGCTATAAATAGGTTGAGGATGACTGGGTTTGAACACATTTGGAAGTTTACTGGAATTGGTGTCTATTAATCCAACTCTCCCCTCTGAAGTTCCATATGCTAATAATCCATCTTTCAGTGGATGCCAAGCCAAAGACATGACTCTGTCTAAATTAATTTTTTAATTTTAAAATGGTTTTACAAAATTATATATTTTTGTAATGAAAGTTTTTAATGAGCAAATTTTGCTCTGGAACAATGTGTACCTTTTATTTTTTGCCAATATATTTGAATATCTCCATAATCAGTCAAATTCCAAAGTCTTATCATTCCATCTCCAACCCCTATTGCAATTTTATTGGGATCATGAGGAGAGACAACAGCACAATACGCAAAGCCATTTAGTGTATTGTAACTGCAAACTATTTCCAGTTTGGATCCCTTCCACTCACAGCCCACAAGTTTTCTGTCTTGGCCAGCAGTCCACAGCTGTAAAAAAACAGACAGGTCATACACATAACATTTTCATACAGGAAATAAATGAGTGTAAATTACCAGTGATGAATTCTCAGGTACAATGGCTTCCCATTTGAAATCTCTTTCATTTCCACTTTCAAATGTTTTGGTAACTTTAAAATTTAATTGATTTATAAATTTCAACTCAGATTTTATCTCTAAGTTTTCATACAATGAAATCTCAGGTTTAACTGGTGATGATGCTATAGCAAAGAGTCCCTTTGAATGAATATTGTGCCCCATTTTAATGAAATTTAATGATTGCTTATTGGATTTCAGTCCTTTATTCAAATCTTTTTCTAACACATATGATTTGATATCAAAATAAATGAGTTCTCCAAAATTTGATGATGAATATATTTTATATGGCTCAAACCAAAGGAGAGCTGCATAACTGAAAGTATTTCCTACTTTTCCACAATACTGACTGTCTTTTTTACTCAAGCAATGTGTTGGGAGCTGAAATTTAACTTCACATTTTCCATCACTTCCAGCTCTCCATATAAAAATTTCTTTATTTTGACAAGCAGATGCCAAGAGAAATTCCTCACAAATCTCATCTGCTCTGAAAACATTATAAGGGACTGGACACCAACTCAGAGAATGAATTCTATTGTCATGACCTCTGAGTTTGTACAATATATCTCCATTGCCTGTTAAGTTAATGATATGTATCTGACCAGTTTTTCCACCAACTGCAACAATTTTTTCACTGTATGGGCAGCAACTGATCACTGTTGTTCCCAGATTTTTTTGAAAGGAAAACTTTTTAGTGCTATTTGAAAGAACATCCCACAGCACCAATGAATTATTTTCTGCTGCTGATACAACATAACAAGGATTTGCTGAACTCCAATTTAAAGAAACTATTTTTCCAATATCATTCTTTTGCTCCTGTAAATAAAAAATTAAAAGTGGGAAGTTTACTTTTTGATGTCATACATTTTAATATCAGTAAATACTTCACTCACCCAATGAGATTTATGTCCTATGATTGCTGTCAAAGTGTCAATTTTCCACAATTTGACAAAACCATCTTCTGAACAACTGACTATTGTATTCTGAACAGATTCACAACAATTTGAAGGTGAAAATGCAACTGCAGTAATTCTAAAAAATCATAATATTCACAATTTTTGCAAAAACATGCTCTTATTTGAAAATCTTGCTTCAAATCATTTTTGTTTTTAATTCAATAGAAATCAGGAACTTACTTTTGAGTATGAGCATTTTGGATAATTGACATTTCAGGACTCTTATTCTGTGATGATTTTAAAATCACAATATTATTTTTCGATCCGTACGATACACTTCCATCCTCCCTAGCAGCAATTATATCCGGCAAAAACCAGCTTGGCGAAGGGGGGAAAATTGTTTCTTCCATTTCACAATTTATTCTTCAATTTCAATCAAAAAAATTAAGTTTTAAAGATAAAAGCAAACTTGTCATTACATTTAAATATTTCGCATGGTTTTCGACAAAATCAAAACCCTGTCACAACCTGCAAGCATAGGTTAAATTGTAAAAAGTATATTCTTTTTAAAGAAATAAAAACAAGTCTTTAATGTCAGTTCTGACAACTGACTCTGCTGGCAGATTCAGATTAAACTGGAACTTTTCATGTAATCAATTAACTTGTAGTAAATTAATAAAATTATTCCGAAGCAGAATAAACTTTAGAAATATTAATTTAAACGAACGGTATTCGTACTTGATTGAATTCGCACCATAGACGTCAACTTTCAATTTGATGTCAAATTTTTTATGGACTCTGAGACAGTTCATTTTATGGCGCGAAATTACAAGACAGCTACATAAACATATGTAGGTGGGAATTAAAAGGTTTTTTGTGTTTTATATCAATGATTTACTTCACAACTCATTTTGTGCATTGTGATAGCTTTTTGGTTTCAGTTTCGTATACATCACAAATATAGTCATCTTAAAACCGTTGTTCTTTGTAACGTAATTATCAAGTGTCAAAAAATGCAAAAAACTCCTGATAAATTGGAGAAAAAAAGTTTGGACAATGAAAAATCACCGGAAAAGGCGGTCATCTCTGCAGCAGAAGAAAATAAAAAAAATTCCACTCCTTTAAAAGAAACTGAAAAGCCAGAACATTTTGAATTCAGTACTCCAGAAAAAAACTCCAAAAGTCCAATATCAGTTCATGAGTCTCCAGATAACCAATTAAACAAATATAAAACTCCTCCTAAAAAAGAGGAATGTCATGGGAAATCCGAAACCATAGTTTCTTTCGATGGAGAAGATGAAATGATTTCGACCACCGAACAAGCCAGGCTTCTCATCGCAGCTAGCAAAACTCCTTCAAAATCAGTTAACAAAACACCAGCCAAGCAGAAGACTCCCAGTGCAAAAAGATCAATTGATAGTTCTCCAGGAACTCCAGGAAAATACAGGAGAGTAGAATTAATAACTCTGTCAAGTCCAAAAGCAAAGTTTATAAAGGAGTTGTAGTCATTAAGTTTTGTTTACACATGTTTAACATGTTTTGTAATTGTTTTGTAATTATAGGTAATCGATTTAGTATTTTTTAAATTCCCTCATTTGTGTTTTATTGCAGTGTGTGAAGCAATAAAAATTTTACTGTGTAACAGTGAGACTAACTTCATTTGTTGACCAATGCTTGAGTAATTATCAGACAAATAGTCTTTGTATAAAAATACACTTGTTACAGTTACTTTCTTTAAATAGAACTGTGTTTGAAGTTTTGAGATTGTCAAATCTTTTCCAAAAACTTTATTCCATTTGGGCTGTAAAACGAAAGGTTAATAGCAAAAATGGACAGCATCGTATGTGAAGATACAAGTTTACCATAAGAAAACTACATTTCCCAGGATTAACTGTAGAAGAGATATTAAGACATAATTTAAAAAAGCCAAATCCTTTAAGAGATTATAACTTTATATTATGAATGAGATGAAAGATGTTACAAATGAAATGTGTTGAGAAATCATTAAGTGTTCGTTAAGTTTATTTGTAGTCACTGTTCTTCTTAATCCAGTCGATGTAAGACGTGACACGGGTGAAACCAGCCGGGTAACCTTTCTCGCACCCTGCAGAGCTTCCAAAGGAAACAACACCGATTTGAGTGAATTTGGTACCGTGTTTGATGACAAGAGGACCACCGCTGTCGCCCTGAAACCCCAAATAATCAGTTACGATCACATTCGTGAAAGAAAGCAAAGTGAAAGTCATTTTGAAATTACATTGCATGTGCTTTTCTTCTGCGATCCATCCAAACAGAGAACGGTTGGAGCGATTCTAATTCCAAATCCGAATTTTCTTTGGCAGTCGGTGTTGGACATGACTTTCGACTCAACAACTCGAAGAACCGGACTGATGCCCTGAGCCCCATCATAGGCCAAACCCCAACCGCTGGCCTGGGCAGTCACTCCCACATACAATCCAGCATTCGGCTTTGTCAGTTCGATCAACTGAATGTGTTCTGCAAGGAATAAAATTATACTGCAAAATCCAGGATTTCATTTCGGTTTATTTCCCGTTAATACACTTACTGTTAAGGGGCGCAAGTTCTGGCAGTTCAATGAGAGCGATGTCATTCCTCAAAGTCAGTTTCTGGTACAGTTCGTGATTCTTGACTTTTTTACCGGTCATGGTCACTTGTTCGGGTTCCTTATCTCTGATTTTGTGGGCACCCATGACGACAGTGGGAGCTTTTGTTCTGTAAAAGATGATAATTAAGCGCTCGCCCGTGCTCTTGAGAATTTAGCCAGGGAAATAGATATGCTTACAAGACACCACAGTGAGCGGCTGTGAGAACAAAGCGTTTGGTAATCAAAGATCCTCCACAGAAGTGTCCATTGAGGAAAAGACCGATCTGGAAAGGGATCGAATGGGGAGTGGCTTCTCGTCCTCCGACGATTTTGGGCCTCCCTAAAACAAAAAAAAAGTATTTATACACGCCCCCAGATTTTAAGAAAGCATCACTCTGTATTTAGAAGGAAATACTCACTCCTCAGACCCGCTTCAATAGGAGTTTCGGCATAGTAGTCCTAAAAACAAAAAAAAAATATCAAAAAACCGTTACTACACAAATAACCGAAACATGTAAAATATTACCTCTGCCAAAGCTGCTGTGGCAGCAATTAAAAGAATAAAAACGGAAACTTTCATCATTAGAATTTTCCGCGAAGAATCAGTTCAATCAGACAAGTTTTTATAATAAATATCGTCTGTAAATCCTTGACTGATAAAAAATGTGGGTTTTTAATTAAAAACGTATTGGGAAAGTCACCTATTGTCTAAAGGAAAAATATATCGCTTCGATCTTAAAATTGGAGCAACGTCAAATGATAAAAAGATTTTTTCAACATTAATAATTAATATCAGATAATTATCCGTTATCTGGCGTTTGATTGTCCGATCTGTAGGGTTTATGGGTTTTGTTTCTCATTCTTAAAAGTAAAATATGCAACTTTAAAAAGGTGGTTTTTTTCGATTGGAAAAAACCGCTTTTCAGAGGAATGTACTCTAGTGCACCTCTTCAAATCCCAAATAATTCAAATTAATAATCGCAAATTATAAAACAGTCGAAATTACTCATCCCCTGCAGAATTATTCATAATTCTAATACAGAAGTTCGAAAGTTGGAAACTTTTAAATACACTATTCAAATAATTTTTTTTTGAGCCTCTTTCACTAGAATTATAAAACAATTATCGAAATATTATCTTATAACATACATTTGTAAAAAATTTCTTTAAAATTTGATCAAAGTTAGAGGATGAATTTTTAATTTAAAATAAAATCTCAGACATGTATTTTCATGTTTAAATACTAATAGGGATTGAAATTCATTTTCATATCAGGAAGGTCTTTTGCGAGTAAAGTAAGGATTACTATAATAAGAAATATAAAATCTGATAAAGTATAAATAAAATAAACTGAATACTGCTTTTATTTAGAAAAAAAAAAACAAAATAAATTCAAATCACTCGAAGTATTGAAAACACAGATGCCATTGAAGAAAATCAAAGTCCGTGAATGCTTTTGACTCCGGCCTCGAATTTTTCTTTTTCTTGTTCCCTACTTTCAAATGCATTCAAAGTCAACAATAAAACGTCTTTTTTATTTGAATCCAACTCTATGAAATCTCTCAGTATTTCGCGTTCCGTTTTACCGCTGCTCGATTGAGCTGATTTACAGCCCGGGTGAATCATATGGTAAAGTTGAATTAAATTGTAGGCGTCGTCAATTCTAAAACAGGTGAATTAATTAAGAACACTTAATTAGCAAATACTAATTTTGGGAAACCAAAGAATCTCACCTATTTTTTTTAATGTTATCGATGAGAAGATTGTCTATTTTTTTATGGGTAACTAAATAAAAAGCTAAAGAACCAAAATGCCTGGTTGAGTGCAATCTCTCAAAATGACTTCTTTCATTAATTGCTTCATAAGTAAGTTCAATAGTTTGATGATAGATTTTGTCATAAGGTTCAAACTGAGCACAAGCCCTATCCAATACAAATTCATAATCTTCTCTTTCTAAAACATTCTGAAAAAAAATTTGTTTATTACATTCTGCACTGGAAAAGTTAAAAATTGTTACACATTTCACATTTATATAAATATTCAAAATAATATAAAATATAATTCATTACCAAATAACAAAATTAATTATTTATTAATTACCTTTATATTTTCTGGTGTAAACATTTTAGGAACATGTATTTCCCTTCCTGGGATGGGGCAATAAATCTGATTCATTCTCATTCTTTCACTGTGGGATGCAGTTCTTAAAACCCCATTTGCTTCTCTAACAACAATGGCTCTTTCCTATAATAACATAATATTAGGGTAAAAATTTTAAGTTTAAAAATGAATTTTCATTTCTATTTTAAGTGGAAAGCCCACTTATTTTTATCACTTTTAGAAAGCAATAATTTTTTGAATATTAAGGCAATTAAGTTAATCTTTACTCACTTCATTATTGACATTCTCTGAGGTGTCTATAAAAACATGTTTAGAATGATGTTCATCATATCCATCTAATGAAGTATCATCATCAAGTATTTCAGCTTCAACTTCATGTATGTCTATGAGAGGTGGTATTTGTAAATAATATTTTGCTTTATTTTCATATTCCTTCATTAAATATTCTACTTCTTCAGTTGTCATAAGCTTATAAGTTGGAGCTGTTAGATGTTTTCCAGTAGCCTTTGGTTTAAATATTGTTTCTAATTTAGCATTAGTCATTTTATATAATAAATTTTGTACTTTTTCATCAAAAAATAGATGACTGTATACTTGTTTTGAAGCTGAATCTAAAAAGAATTTCTAGAATTAGAATCTATTGTAAATAAATAATTTCCCTTACTTATTTTAAATCTAAAATTCATTTACCCCTCACATTAAACTTTATAAAATATAACTATAAATCAATAAATGTATAATTTTAAAATTTTCTTGAATTAGGTGCCTAATTGTTAATAATTAAACGCATTGAACTATTTTCCGTATATTAATAAAACTGACAGTTAATCAAATTAGCGGTAAATTGGGCATAAAACAATTCTCTTTCGGTACAAAAATGTTCAGTTATGTAAAGGAAAAAACAAAACATTTCGTATCATCTTATGAAAATGAAACCCCCACCTGAGCTTTCAAAATTTCGGAAAACATTTTGAAAAGATCGACCCTTAAAGAAACGCTTTGCAGAGCGGAGAGTATTTATTGGAGTAAACATTATGCCTCTGACTTAGGCAAAACCAATTTCTTAGTGCCTCTAATTAAAAAATTGTAAAAAAATAGCTTTTAATGCTTTATTTCATTTTCAATCCGGCAAGTGCCATAGTGAAATAAGTAAATTATTCTAATTACACGAAAATCTAGCTGCACTGCCATAGAGTATTTAAAAGCAACCGTACGTTATTCACATAAACGTTCCGTGCAGTAAATGCACGTTTGCAAATTTTATGAAATGTTTTAAAAAATTCATTTAAATTTGAAAGAATGAAATAGGCGTGAAAACTTTAAAGATATTCAAATGCAAATTGAGTTCAATGTAGGAATAGTATACTATTTATGAGGTGTCCATAATATAATAAAATAATATAATATGCATCGAAACGAGGCACTAATCAAATGAGTTAAACGTTAAAACAAAATAGAAAAAATAAAAATGCATTGGGGGAATGAATGCAAAATTTAAAAAAGAGAATTAAAGATTTTAAATACCAGTCGTTAACCGCTGATATAAGTGCCTAGAAAAATAATATGAAATCTTCATATTTTACCCTTTTGTTTTTTATATTGAAATTTATTCTACACTCCAAAAAATTTTTACTTTTTTTCGTTGTTATTTCCCCTAAATTAATTCTCTCCATCAGATGTAGGTTTGCAAACAGGAATTGGAACACACGGCGCTCGAATACACTGAACCTTCTGGAGATGACAAACTGTCGTTGGGGGACATAAATGCGTGGAACACGGATTATTTTCCATCAGACATTTTCCTGGCTCTAAAAACATGAAGAACTTAAAGTCAGCCTAAATAATTTGATTTATTTTCTTAAGAAAAAACTTACTCGTACAGATTCCATCAAAGCAACAACCATCGCAACAATCAGCGCTTCGGTTACACTACAAAATTATTATTAATGAAAAAAAATTGCCCCGAAAAGAGGCATAAAATTAATTTTACAATACGTACGGAATTTGAAATCTCTGTGCAAACTGAAGCATTTAAGGAAGCAATATTTGATACCACGAAAGCAATGAAAAGCATCACTTCGATCATTCCAATTTTTTTCGAGTCCATGATGAGAAACGTCAGCACTGCTCTCGAATTCCTGAAAATTCCCAACGGTCACGACGGATTCTTCCAAAAGCCGAAGTTAAACCTACGCTTAATTCAATTACGAATGCCTTTAATGCATAAGAGTGCACTTAATCTGACTGTTATAATTTGTTTTCAGACATCGTAAAGAAAATGTCATCAAAAGCAGCTGGAATACTGTCGAAGGAATTAATTTTTAACTTACGAGGATGAGTTTCTAGAATCCGAGTCTTGGATGTTGCTGTGACCTTTCTGAGTGCAAACAATAATGTCAGGCGATTAAAGTTCGTAATTATGTCCGGTAACTGTCCAAGGACGAATTTAAAGGCAAAAGCCCCATCTCACATCTGACCGTAAGCATTCAGCGACAATTGCTGACCGAAAGAACTATTGAATTTCGAGGTTTAATATGTTTTCAGTTTTCTCCAAATATTAATTTGGGTTTATTCCGCTTTTTGTTAATATTTTACTGCAATTTTAGGGATATCATAAAGAAACTGTCCTACAGAACGTCAAACGGGAAAGGGTGAAGTGTTTTGAAAATGAAATTTAAGCAGTTTAAAATACTTTTCCATGGAGTCAGTGGAGTCTGCCATTGCATTTCTGACATTTACGGAAAGCTTTTGCACGCCTTCATTAATGATTTATGAAAACGCCTTCCTGCAGGATTTCAACTTAGGTTTTCAGAACAATTTGTCTTTTGCATTTCTCCCGGAAAAGGAAGTCACGAGCTTTTGCTCTCTCGTTCGAAGTCAAAGTAATAATTTATTATTTACAATTATAATAGTTAAATTTACATTTCCAATGTAATAATTTAATGTTTATATTTAACGCCCACCGGCAGATTATTACAACAATTTTCGTGCCTTTCTATCCGGTCGGGGAAAAAGGTGCGACCGCATTTCTTGCAAGGAACCAGAGAATCCTTGTGATTGGCCCAAATCGATTCAAAAGTGGCTTCGCAGTCCAAATCGCCCGAAGCTGAAACGGAAATTTCCACTGAGGAAAGGAAACCTGTCGCATTAGAGGGGGCTAACGATTTTTTCGCTTTTTGAATCCCATGAATTATTCATTATTTTATTGCGTGACATTATTCTTAAACAAAATTTTTTGACTTTTGTGATTTTTCAGGGAATTAATCAAATGGCGGTGTTAGTGGTGTATTTACAAAGGTGTTCGGTCCTTACCCGTGAACCGGAAATCAGGTCGCTTAGGTTCGGCTCTTCTTTCATCTCCAGAAGAGAGGACATTTTGACTTCTCCACTCTTCAATGCAACTCTTCTCGTGTTTCATTCGCGATTTCGGCGATAATTGCTTTCCGCATATATAACACCCCGTCACGAATTTCAAGGCTTCTTCAGCTGCAACGTAAACGTTTGATGCGTCTATTTCCATCCCCAAGGCAACTCCATTTTACTTTTTATATTAAAAGGAGACCTCACCTGACATTTTCTCCACGGTTTGGTTCGATGTGGGCTTTGCAGTTCTCTTCGCAATCTCATCCTTTGATTTCGCTGTGGACTGAGATGAGGTGAAAGGGCTTCGACTGCTCTTTGATTTATTCTTATTCGGAGTGTCCGGAGACGAAGAGTTGCACTTAATCGGCGATTTGCATTTGGACGAATTCTGAAGTTTCTTTTCATCGCAATCCGGAAATTCCTGACGCAATATTTTATTTATATAAAAATTAAAAGATTATCAGCTTTCGCTTATTTTATACCTGAGGAGATTTGTCCACTCTTTCGATGGCACAGGGACTTTTCTTTCCTTCCCCTTTTTTATTTCCGGAGTGTTCCTTCGAGCTCAGCGCCTCTTTGAACTGCTCCTCTTCTTTCTTTCCCTTTGATTTCTCTTGCAACGCTAATCTCGTCAGCATTTTTGGGTGGCTGTGAAACCTTTCGGGGTGTTCGGACCGACTGCAGGTTTTGCAAGGTTCTGGAATAATATTGTCAACTGTAGTGTTTGTCGTCTTTTCCCTTAGTTTATTGTCCGCCCCGCAGTTCGTTATCCGGTTGAGTGTTTTCAGCACTTTTCCGTGGTTTTTGCAGACGACGTCCAGCGCGTCTTCGTCCGGAGAACTGTCCCCTTTGGCCATTTTGAACCGAATGCGCGGTTTCGCTTTCGAAATCTGCTTCACTAATTTTCTTTTCGCCCTTAATTCTCTTTTGTTGCAGTCCGCCATCTGAGTCAAACACGGCTCTGCAAAATCAGTCTCTATTTGCTTTTTCGAGTACTGAACCGTCCTCACGCATTTGTTCAATTTCTTTTTAGTCTCCGTTTTGTTGATGAGTGAAATTCCGCAGAATTTCGATAGGGCCATGAGACCTTTTTTCGTGAAAGTTGTCATGTCTAACTTTTTGAGGAGTTTGATGTCCAGTATGAGAGGATGTTCGAGAGTGGCCGTTATCGGTCTCGTCTTATACTGTTTCGTGTGCCTTTTCGTCAAAATTTCTGAGCTTTTATGTGATGCTATCATGACCGCCATTGCTGAAAGTCGATAATTACGGTGAACTGAAAAAATACCAGCTATGATGCTTTGAAACCTTTCAACCGGAAGTGATAAAACGTCCCTATCGTCGTAATTGCTCACCTTTAGCGCGTTCGCCTGCCCAAAACTCTCCTTTATGCTTCAGATTATTTTTCATAAAATATTTAACACGGTTTGTTAGTCAACAGAACGAAACGATCATAAACTCTATGGGTTTCCAGAACTGAAAAAAGTTAAAAATAATTTCATAACATTACCGAAGAAAACACGAATTTTTTAAGGAAAGATATAAAGGAGAAGCTTTTAATTTTCCCTTATTTTTAGTATCGATAGTATCTTTAGTCTATTTTGGGAGTAAATAACGAGTTTTAATTTAAGAAGGAAAGATTAAAGGTCAGCTTTGGTTTTGAAATGAATGTATCGATTTTTTAAATGAAAAAATTATGGAAGGAAAATGCAAATTCAGTACAAAAATTCCCAAACTGACGTAGAACAAATTTTAATGGGACATTCTTATATTATTCCGATCGCAATAGTATATTATATTTGAATCGTTAGGGTGGAAAAGGGTTTCCAGTTGAAAATATCGCAGTCTTCTGCGAAAAAACAATTTGAGAATGTAAAGAGCCAAAAAGAACCAAAATGACGAGTGATAAACTGACGAAATTTCCCAATAAAAATTATAGGTCACTGGGGATGTTTTTTTCTATTAGGAAAAGGGCATTGCCCTCTCTGAAAAAACTTGGCCGTTTCTTCCGCGTTTTAATTTTCTTTATCCGGAAATCTCCCCATTTGTACGATAATGACTGCTACGGTCAATCATTTTTCCCGGTAAATCATACCGCGTTACTTTACCCCATTGAAAATTCGCCTATATTTTTCATTTACGTTTTTAAAAATCCTAAAGAAAACTTTTATTAGGAGAGGAATTCTCATTATCCATTCGGACATAAATAATCTACTCAAAGCGTACGTATAATATGTTGTCTCAAAAAATAAATAATCATAGATTATGTTTTATCTTTAAACAAAATAAATAAAGTTTTAGTTAAAAACACGTAGGCCTATATTTTTAGAAATCTTATTTTTCCTTTAATTCAAATTTTCTTAACCCTTTAAGCGGCTCGGTACGTTGCGAGTAGTGATTCCTGTAGTGGCCACGTATTTTGCAGCAGCTGGCGTATATATATGTATTATCCATTGTATAATTTTTTTATATGTTATGTTTATATTAGTTTAGGTTTATGATTATTTTAGATTATGTTTATTACAGCTTATAAAAGTACAAAGGTAATTTATACACATTGGAGAGTAGAGAAGAAATGAATGACACTTTATGTATCTTTATGTATCTTATTTTGAATCTTGCAATGCTCTTACCCTCCCTTTATTACCAGTATATAATCGTCATACTTATTAAATAAACCAAGAAAAATCATTTGACGTATATATACGGCATATCCGCTTAACGGTTTTTAAAATTCCGTTAATTTTTATTACTTCCTAATTTCGGGCGGAAGAAAAGATCTTTTTAAAACTGCGTCGATAGGAAAGCGTTTTTATTTTCAAGGACTAAAGCAGATTATTTCCAGTTTGATTTTCTGATAAAAAAAGGTGTTTTTGTTAATCGAAAATGCCACACACTGATTACTGGAATAAGGATGTCTAGTTTTTAAAAAATTGCTGTTTTCAGTTAAAATATTTTCTGCCTTTTGACTCTAAATTTGTGTAAAAATCATCAATGGAAAATAAAAATGTTATTTATATGATAATTTAGAGTGAGGAAAAGTGAAAAGCAAAATTTAAGGGCTTTAAGTAATTAAATGAGTCATAACGGCTAAATAAGGAAATTTATATGTTTGATTTGCGTTTTGATCGTCATAATGGTTTTTGTGATGAACGTTTAAGAGTTTGCAGTCGGTTCCCTATTCCTATTTCTAAATTGTTAGCTTTTTCAAACAAATTCGGACTACAATAAAACAAATAAATAAAACGGTTACTTTAATAATAAAGGTTGTAACGAGCTTCCATCCAAACCAATGACGCAGCCGATATAGTGAGATGAGATTTCAGCTGGATTTCCTTAAATAACGACAATTCTACTGATTTCCGGATTCAGGATACTTCAAACAGCACTTATTTAAAATTAAAAACGATTTTTACAATGAACCGATCACTGGATTCACACCGAATGCTTATTAACCAGACAGGTGTATTGATTGTGTGGGCACTGTAAGCCTAACTGTCTCCCAGCAGACGATTAACGGTTACCACGCAACACATGCATGAATTAAGCTTCTTTCGCACGTTTGTTTTACAGGGAGCTTTTCAACTGTCAGCAATTGTTTATTTTCACCTTCGAATTTTGAATGATTACATTCGAAAAGTGTGAAGAGGAGGAAATGACTTTCATCAGTATTATTATAATATATAAATAAAAAACATTCCTCATTACTGTTTAGTAATTATAAGAGATGATTGTCACCCTAATTTATCATCCCTTTTGATGAAATATTTTCTGTTAAAACCAAAGGATCTTTTGGTTTTTATTTTCCTGTATTTTTTTTACAGAGTTATCTGATGAAATCGGTTTGAAGGTTTGAGATTTTCAAAAAATTCCCGAAAGTTTAAATATTTATTTATTTGTTATTTGCGCCGCCCTGAGGGCATTACAACTAGACACCTATGTACATATCACTACATGCAAGTGAGAAATAACCTCCCATCGAGAATCGCTCATTTTTTCGCAAGTGGAGATGAATAAAATCCCTCATCGTAATATTCTTGTGGTGTTTTCTTTTTGAAGTTCGGATAATCGGGTTCATCAGGGTACGATCGCGAGCGAGCATGATGAATGTCTATTGAGCGATAGACAGTGAAATCCTGAAAAAAAAAATCACTTTTAAATCAGTAAGCCACCATTTGTTCGTTTTTTTATATGTTTTTTTATCTATGCAGTGGAATTAGGTAGGTTACAAAACGTTTTTTATCTGAAACAACGTTTGAAATTATGAAAACAATTTTGGAATAACTGAAAAATAATGCCAGCCGTTTTGTGGTCTTTAATCAGATGTTTCGTCTTTCAGCAAAATAAAAATCAAAATGGGTTTTTATTCTAAAACTCCCGGAAAAAAACCAAAACTTTGTCAGTATTTTAACGTACACATTTAAGATTTTAAGTCAAATAATCCGGGAAAACAAAATTCAAACTTATATTTAAACAAGTAAATAAGATGAAAAAACCTTTTTTCTTAATTAACCGATTAATTTTAAAAAGTTAATGAATTCGAGGGCGACTTGAGTTACTGCGTCTCAGTGGGCCCACATGCACTGGGAAGCTCAGGAGGTGGCGGTGGTGGTGGCGGTTCTGGAGGGGTTACTTTAACGCACAACACGGACGAGTAAAATCCGAGGTCACAATAATCCTGAGGAGTTCTCACGTAAAAGTTAGGGTAATTGGGGTCTTGAGGATACATTCTTCCTCGAGGCTTAAACATCTCAATGGAACGATAGATTGAGAAATCCTGAAAGAAAATTGGCGTTCGACATTTTTCTCTAGCTTTAACTCCTTGGTACTCAACCCTTTCATACTGAGGCCAAACTTCTGTTGATAAAAAAAGGTACTTCCAATATATATTCCTTATTTGATCCTTCTTATTTTTTTCACAAACCTATCCATCACAAATTTTCACTGCTGATCTCGGTTGGGACCACTCAGGAGGGCTCAGTGGGCCAAATTTTGGGCACAGGTTGAGTACCAAGGCTATAACTTAAGTGTCTTTATACTGTACACAAGTACCCAATAATTATCTATGACAGATAATTATATACATTAATAATAGACAGGTTTCGGTAGGAGGACAAGAAAATTTTAAGAAAAATCCTGGATTTAAATGACCAAATTATTGTGGTGTCAAGATGGCCATAAATGAAAAAAATAATTATAAATATTAATAATAAATCCTTTCCATTTCTTTTCAACTTCCATTTACCTACACTCTGTATCTTCTTAGGGATGCCACTTTTAATACATTCATTATACAATCACATATTCCTATAGAGAATTTAAATTCTGGTTCTGTCATATATGTATATATACTATACCCATATATTGTATTAAATGTGGCCATAAACTCCTTTAACTGATAGAATCAACAGTATATTTTAACACTGAATTACTGCATGAATTGCCTGAGTGAATTCACATTCATTAAGTGAAGAAATTAACGAAGAAAATGATTCTCCCTCATTCTGAATTTTGTAAATTCTTAAGAATGCAAAGGTAAATGTAATCTAAAATACTAACATTTGAATGATACTTCAGAATATATCCCAAAATATAAATGACAGCAACAGTCTTCATTGTTGCCCCTGTGAGGAGTCTGGTTAGATGAGCACCGTTCTTTCCCTGCAATGTTTTTAAATGTTAATTGAGAATAAAGACAATTTGTGGTTAATGGAATAAGGGCATTTTACCAGTGCGGGCGTCAGCACGGTTTCAAACTGTTTTGCTTGAAATTGCCAAATCCTTCGAAAAAAGTTATTTGTTGTTCTGTAGTATTCAGGCACAAATCTGGGTTCCTCGGGAGACAGAACTTGGTCTTTAAGCCACTGAGCTCGCCATCTTCGCTCTTCATCGGTCATTCCCTGAAGTCGATCTCGCGTTCGCGTCAGCCCCTCAATGATTGAGAAAGCTTTAACTCCTCCTGTGGGATTTTCTGGATTAGACATTTCAGAATACTTTATATTTTTACACTCACAGACGACGATGATTTCTCATGTCAGGGTGACAACATTGGTATGAAAAAATCCCTCTTGGTATATTGGACAAATATCTCAATGTTGGCAATGCTTAACTTTTTCGATTCGTATTTTGACTAATAACGGTTACTTCTAAACTTCAGTTATTTTATTTGCAAATCCAGTCGATATTATTCAGTTATTCACGTTTTGTCATTTTGACATATAAATAATAATAATTCCATTAATAAGCATTATAACTTTCGAAGTTCTTAGTGCGAAAATCACTTTAAAAATCGAAATTTATTTGAATTTTCAAATCGTGTTGTCTAAGATTTTATTGCTTGTTTCGAACAATTGGGTTCGCAATACCGGACGTTACGTAAAAAGCAAATTTATTAATTTTGACTCAACCTAATGGTTTTATTTGATACTTACCAGTCGATCGCCTATGTTTCCTTGAATTTTCAGTATAACATCAAAGATAATTTTCCCAAAAAGTCATTATGGGTGATAAATTATTTTTTTGTTATATTTTATCAAAAAATTTTACTGGGCTCTAATAGGCCTTTATTTCATACTTGAACTTTAATTTAAGCGTTGGTTTGACTGAAAGCTTTGCTTCAATCTCAAACTCCACTATTTTGTTAATTCACAAATTCAACTGGTTAAAGTAATTTTTTAAATTTTTTAATTCTTACTTTTCTCCTTTACTGAGTAATTTTTATTAACATTGAATTTAATAATTCTATTTGAGCTAAAAAGGAAAAAATAGGGAATGTGCACTTGACAAATAAAAAGTTTATGATACATTGGAATCATCCAAATATATATATGTATATATTCACATATGAACATACTGCATTAGGATAAAATAAAATAATCCTACTACACTGCCCAACTGATTTTTCCTTGTCGCTTCATTTTCCATTTTTTTAACCAATGGTCGGCCTGACGCACAAGAGTTCACACTGGCAACCACTGCATACTTTAACCGAGGCTGCGGTTCCTCCTCGCTTCCATGCACAGTTACCTCAAGTACTTGCTCCCAGGAGAAAGGCGTCCTTCGCAAATTAACTTCATTTCTTTTTATGTATTCGAATTTATTGTTTTTTCGATGATTAGATTTTCGATTTCTGCTTTTTGCATTTTGGACGGGTCCGGGCTGAAGGTCTGACTTTCGTGAACGACGACGCCTTCGCTCCACCACCAGATCAGTCGGTTTCGAAAGCAGAGCCTGAAAAAAAAATGTTGCTTATGAATTAATGATGTCGCCAATGCTTTCAAAAAATCCCCAAAATAAAAAATGAGGACAGTATTATTGGGCGATTAACTGAAACTTGAAAAGAGTTCACTACTCTTGTAGTCACTCTGGCTCCTACATCTGAATTAATCAATTATGAAAATTCTCATTGACTGAATGCCACTCTGTTTCCCCGCCATATTGTCAAGTTCCCTTCCCAAATGAAAGCCATACAATTAAATGCAAAAGCTCTTACTCAAAATCGGCGTACACTTCTTTGCGTTGGTTTTCATTCAGTGAGGTTTCGAACACTGAATCTCCCGAGTGAGAATTATGCACGTACAAATCTTTTCTCCTAGTGATATGACGGTTCCAGGGATCTGCAAATAAAAAAATGTCCCATCAAACATTTATGAGTATATAATACAAATAATTATGAATAAATTCTGTGTACGATTACTTATAAATGAATAAAGCATCTGTGATTACGGCTCATACCTTTGGTATCCCTAATAAAAACAATTCCACCGGCTTTAAAAAATCTTTTGGGCTCCAGAGGCATTCCCAAGCACTTGATCCCGGATTTGGTGGACTCCTTAGTCAACTTCTCCCATAAGCATTCGAACTGAGGCAATTGGTAATGGTCCTTCACTCGAATTGGAAACGTTTCTTTGCTCAAGGCCTTCGCGAACAGTTTGCACATTTTCAATCTGAAGCCAACGAACGAGAGTTAAAAATGCCAGAAAACTCCGTGCTCAGGATAACTGTAAAATATTCAGTAAAGATAGAAGCGGAGTGAATCGAAAGTGATTAGAGACCAACGGATTTCGAGCTTGGGAAATTTTTTCAACAGTCGGAGCCTACTAATATGTAATACCCGATAATTCAAAATGGCAAAATCCATAATGAACGTGAGATATGACAGGAAAGTTGCATACGTTACAATCAAACACAATAAATAAAAAGAAAACGTCCCACAGTTATAATTCAACTTGCCTCTCCTCGAAGGAAAGAAAGCTTATGTCTTCGCCTCCTAAGAGTATACCGTCTATAATATGGAAAGCGTACGTCTTCATTTGGCTTTTCCCTGAGCCAAAGTGCTCATAACAGATTTCACCGTACACCAAAGTTTTCGTAGGCAAATTCAAATTCTCGCATTTCGGATTCACCCATTTCCCGGACTCATACCTGCATTTGAAAAAATTTACTTTAAGCAATACTTGGAAATTTTTGATATTTCCTGGAAACTCTAAACTTATGCTTATATGTCTCAAGCAAATCTCTCCCTTCGGAGCACGAAATTATATGTAAAGTACAATTTTCAATTATATAAACAAAAAATAAAAAATAAAAATAAATTCACATGTAAAAAGGCTAAATTTGAAAAAAAGTTACTTGAGAATATTGTTTCGTCCGAGGCCCACATAGAATGCACAAGTGCTTTCCGACTCTGTGCTCACCACCGCCCCATACCAACTGTATATCGAAGTAATATTCTTTTTAAAATTGTCGAATGAATCTATTTTATTTTGTCTGTCATCTAAAATTAGAGAAAAATTTCTACATTAGGTCATCCATAGAAGATTAGGTTTGACGTCACTGTCCTCTTTATAATAATGAAACTAATGTATAGAAAGCAAGGAAAACTCACTGGTGGGGAATTTGGAAAGACGTTCGCTGCATTCAGATCGGTGGTCCCACTTTTTGGCATCCACCCTCGCCTCCTCAGGAATATCCCACTTCTTGAGACACAATTTCCTCCATTCCTGTTGCCTTTCATCTCTCAAGCTGGTGTTTTCGCAGTAGGCCGCGAGTTTTTTCAGTTGGAAGGCCTGTTTTCGACCCAATCTGAAATTCGAATTCGGTTGGACGCGAGTGTTTTGCAATTTCCACGAAAACAACAAAGCCTAACCGCATACTTATTATTTGAATCCGTTATGTACTGGTAAAATTTGGTGTCGCTCTTTAAAAAGCTAACCGGAACCAATTCCAAAATGTCTTTTTCGCTTTCATCTTCAAAGAGTGGAAGGCTATTGTTGAGTTGAAGGAGAAAATCGGCGATATCGGAAGAATCTTCCCTTTTCCACTTACAAACCAGATATCTGATAATGAAATTAATAAGTATTTATTTAATACGGAAAATTGCTCCTAATAAAAATGTTCAAGTTACTGACAGAGCATCATGATCATAAAATTCAGACTTCAGTATAAAATATACAAAGAAATTACAAATGTTTCAAACGCGCCAAATCTTTGCATTTTCCTTACTTCTTAATTCAGTTACACTTTCATATTAGATAAAATTTATAAAATAAATGTGAATTTAAATTAAGGCGAAATTTTTTTTCAAAAAATTGCACACGCAAACACTAATTTTTTTCTGTTTCATCCTAATATCTAATACATATGGATATATAATCTCCAATACTGTCTGGATCGGATATCGATAAGCGGACTTACAGCCGAACATAAGCCTAAGTAACTGAAAATATTATCCACTGTGGAAAACTCACCTTTCGGAATTGGCAGGTCGACTAGTGTTTGGCTTAATAATAGAAATCTGTCTAAAAGACCTATAAATTAGGTACAGCAACCCGACACTGAAGTCGGTAAACAAATCAAATAATTTCAGGACGAAATGTCCGCCCGTTCTAACGACGTGAAGAGCCACCAGACACTGGCAGAAGTACAATTTCTTGCAAATTAATTCTTGGTCGCTAAATTTCTCCTCCATTGGAACCCCCTGAAATCAATTATAGGCATATCGTCTCCTTGATAAACATTTAATAATTATTACAAAATAGTAAAAATTATTTTTACCCCGTCCGCCATCATAAAATGAACGCCCTTGTTATCTGTATATTTGTATATGTGTTCCTTGAGGCTAATTATATTTTCAGTTATATACACATTGCCATCTCCCCTGACGCCATAATAGGGCTCGAATGTTTCGGGAGGTCCTGCCGAGAACTTATCTAATCTAAAGGAGCAGAAAATAACCTTAAATTAAATTTTCTAATCAATAAGGACAATAAAACCATTTAAAAACACACCAAATTTTAACCCGCTTCACCACTGGGGTTTACGTACATAAATATATATTAAATACAATATGAGAAAAACTTTATTCGCCATTTACTAGTCCTTTCGCCACATTGACGTTGGACCGCAACATTACTCAAACTGCAGAGGGTAGCAATCCGCAAAATGTTATTATTATTAAACGGTTTTATCTGAGTTGTAAAGTGACAGCAGAATATATTTACAATGCGCTCATTCATCGGCCGAGATAAGGTTATCTCTTCAAGAATTCTAAGTTGACCAATTTTTTAGGCTTTTTGAATTTTCTTTATTTTTTTTTATTTTTACCTGAGCACCAATTTAAAAAATTTTTTCAGAAATTTGAATTGTCAGCCAAAACGAAAATGTGGGCAAAATTTGAAAAAAATCGGATTCTCGGTCTTTGCAGACAGACAGACATACACGAAAACCAAGTTAAATAAAACCGTTTAAAAAAACGGCAGTTATGATTCAACCAGATAAAATAATATAACAGTTTGTGATTAGTTACTTCACGGCTTCTAATCGTTAAAGTGATATAAATTAAAGCGAATTGCAATGTTGATAAATTTAATGCGTTAGTAGACGGAATTTGAGTTACTGTTGACAATTTACTAATGCATCTATTACTGTTTTAAGTTCCTGAAGCGAAAACTTACGTGAAGTCATTCATTTCGCGAAGGGTAAAGCCGAAGCCTTTGGCACGCCATTTTTTCCTGTAGAGGACATATTCGGAGAAACCTCCTGGCCCCGCACAAACGTCCGCAAAGTACAACAGTTCATTGGGCCCTACAACTTTTTTCTGAAATATTTCGTAAAAAATAAAAAAAGTCTGAATAACAACGTTAACCGTTATAAATGGAAAAGTAAAAATAAAAAACCCAAATTACTTGAAATCCAATTAAGAATCGCTCAAAAAATTGGAAAAGAGGGAAAGAATGAAAAAGAGATAAAGAGAAAGAATAATTTGATTAGGAATTATTTCACAAATACTCACTCCTTCGATTGTTTTCGGTTGGGTGAACATATACTCCAAAATGGCGTCTAAATTTGCCATTTTCATGGCAGCCCTATTTAAAAAAATTGCATTTGCGATTGTTTCAAATGCATTGGCTCTCTTCCGACCGTTATCTAGCTCTTTCCTACCGATTGCATCTAAAGCATTCTAAAAAAACATTCATTATTTTAGTTTTGACGTGATAATTCGAGTGATAAAAAAAAGACGAAGGCAAAACCTGGCCCTGGCCATCTTTTTAAGGAAGAAAAACTATCAAATTATTGATGCGTTTGAGGAAACTAAAAAAGGGTGACACAAAATTGTGAAGTGGTCTTTGGTCAAAATTTAGTGTGTTAAGAGCAAACAGTATGACTGAAAGAATTTGTAGATTTCTAAATTAATGTTCCAAGGAAGGAAAATTGTTTCCAGTTTTCTTGACTAAGACAAATGGTTTTAAAAAAGGACCAAATTGTTGAGGCAACATCAGAATTAATAAGAATCTCATAGTTGAATGAATAAAGTAAAATTTTGCCATTTAAAATATTCACACAGCACCATCTTATATACATTTATCATTTACAAACATTCCTTTGTTGACAGTGAGGAATTTTCCTACAAAATTTAGATGACCAAAACTTAGGAATGATGTTACAACAACTCCATGCAACAGCAGAATTCAGGGGGAGGCTTTTCTTAGGTTGAGTCATTGGTAAATTTTTTAAAAGATTGTAAGTAAAACTCTCTCTTTTCATAAAAAACTTACTCAGTGCCCCCAAATAAGTTTTTTTTTACTATTACTTCTTAATTAAATGATTCAGCTATTTCAGCCAATGGTTGTCTGATAAAAAATCAAGTAAAAAATATTTTGTTCACAGAAAAATTAACTGCTATAACACTTAAATAAACTTTTAATAGTTTTACCACCCGTCAATTCAATCCAGCATTGGGAATCACTAATTTGATTTTTAACTACCAAACTACATATAAATCCCTTATAATATATACATCCATTGCAAAGTTTTGCTACTCTATTTCATAATTTAAAAAAATAACAGTTTAAATATTTGCTATCATCATACAAAACTGTTGATGAAAGATTAACAGAAGTCTTGTTTATAAATTATGGCAAAAACTTCCTATCATGGTTAGATATACTGAATACAATCAATAGAGCTCCATAAGAAAGTTACAAGTGACTCCACCTTTTTTGTAACAGAATGTAAATTAAATTTCTCCTGATAATTCATTCAATTCAAACCAGACTAGGAATAATTTTTTTAAAATTCACCTAATTCATGAAAAAAAAAGATAACAACATACCTTTGATGCCAAGATGTCCCTCACCACACTAGCATCACAAAACTCAGAGTTTTCATCAATGCATTTTTTTGCGGGACCTTTTCTTATCCAATTTTCCAAATGTTCTATGTTCACAGTATCAGCATGATCATTATGCAACCAAGTGAACTCCTCATCTAATGAAAGCTCTTCCAAGCTGGGATCATATTTAGAAACTGCATCAATTAAATCAATGGATTCAAATCCAAAACCCCTTCTTCCCTTTTGCTTGGATGCTTCCACTGGCTCAACAATCCCATCTTGACGCTTCCCTAGACCTTTTCCTTCCTTGTATCCATGCTTGGTCTGCAAATATTCAGAAAAATTAGTAATTGTCCCCCAATTCATACCATACAAATTAAAACTCTTCTTTTGGGGTAGACAATTAGACATAAGAAAATTGCAGAAAGATACAATCTGCAATTAACTTCTGATTCAGTCTTGGGGGAAAAATAATTCAACAGCAAAGTTAATTACTTTTTTATGCTAAAAAAAGGTTTTTCACTAAAAACCTAGTAACTTAAAAATCTCACCTTCAGATGAAAAAATGCAACATTCCACAAAATCTTTAAATACAGATTTCACTGCAAAAACATTGAAACTGTCTTATGGCGAAATAGAAATATCTTCTTTAAAAAACCCCCAAATTATTATCCCCCAAATCTGTAAAAAGTTAATAAATGTTTACCATATATTTTTTTGCAAAGCTGTTTTTTGAAGATGATTCTTGAATTACTGATACTGAACTTTCTGTCTCCTTTCTCCCATCTGTAAATCAAAATGTTTATATAAATTACTAGGTACAAAAACCGGCCTATATAAAAATTTTTCATCAATCAAACTTATTTTCTCACCTCTATCCTCTTCATTTTGATTTAATCTGGGTATTTTTTTTCTTGGGGAATATTCAGAATCCCCCATTTCTTTTTCTTTGCCTTTTAAAACTCAATCTGAAAAAACGTATTTATTTTAATTCCGTTTGCATTTCCGGCGCTCACTTCACCAAGCAGTTACGGTTGGTATCCATGCTAAATATCTCGAGTTGGCAGCACTACTTGCGGGGGAGTTTGCTCAATGCCTTTACGTTTTTAAGGGGCTGAATGAAGTTCATTTTCTAGTTTCATATGATAAATCAAACAAATTTACTTTCCGCATTTGTCATAAATAAATATCTCAAGTAATACATTTTAGAATGCAATAACATTGTATGCTTATAAAATATTTAGGATTACAAACAGGGTTGCAATTTTTTTCGTTTAAGAGGCGAATACGCGTATAAAGTTCCATCGCAATGCGCGAGCAACGACAGTTTTCCTCATTCACTTGTATCTTAGACTTGAATCCCACATTATGGATTAGTGGGGCGTTACATAACGTTTGGTTTGTTTGACTTATATATGGCGAAGTTTTTTGTTGAGTAAAAGTTTGAAGAAACGAAGAGAGTCGAACGGCTGGGCCTCATTGGGGAGCCTATCCCTTCACGTCTTTCCATTCTTCCCAAAGAATAGATCTATGTGTATTTTGTTTTATTCTGAGAGATTTCGATTTTTGGTACATTTGGGAGTACAGAAAAAAGTTTGAAAAAGTTAGTTTTACGAATAACTTTAAACAACGGCGTCCTCTGA